>CM066319.1:60815000-61332500 GCA_033807775.1 Saussurea involucrata | reverse complement strand
TTCTTGTTATCTCCAAAGGTAACTGATCCTCCTCCAAGTTTGTGTTTATATGAGGATAGTAGACCTCTGTCGCCAGTCATGTGCCTTGAGCACCCGGAGTCTAGGTACCATATCGGCACATACTGCTTCTGCAACATTATCAGAGATTTTAGGTACCCATTTCCAAATGGGTCCAGTTTTGTTAGGGGTCATTAAGGTTGCCTTGGCATCCTTAGGTTTGGTTTTAACTTCTTTCGAAGAACCATCTTGTTTCTTCTTACCCTTGAATTTTGCATTCTTTTTGGGTTTAGAGAGGAAACAGTGAGGACTTGAGAAGTTTTGGTTCAGTTGATGCATTAACTCGAAGCAATGACAATAATTGATATGTGAAGAAATTTGCTTAAACTTTTCATTAAAAACACTGAATATGGGCACAGAGGCTTTATTATTACAATCTTTCCTAGCATTGGATTTTCTATTACAAAAAGACCTATCTAGGCTAGATTGATTTTTTGAAAATTCTCTCCTTGGAGTAGCCTTCTGTTGTGCCCATCCTCTGTGGTGAACTTCTGTCGATTTCACTGTCACAGAAGAAAAAGACTTGTTATTTTCAACCCATTTACCTTTTTGTTGCCAAGTTAATTTTTCTTGAAATGGCCTTAAAGGTTTTGAACTTGTTGGATATTGAGAGGACTTTTCCTTTTGTTGTTTGATTTTCTCAAGCTCAAGAGAGGTTTTTGCTTGTATACACATGTCCAAAAAGTTTGGGTAGATGGGAATACTTGTGATTTTCTCCTTTGGAGGAATAGTTCTATTAAGAATTCCAGAGGGAAGTTTAAATCCCTCTGATTCACAAGGAACTATCTCTGACTCATTAGAGTCAGTCTCAGATTCGTCAGATGATGAGTCATCCTCGTATACAGAGGTTGAGTCACAGAGATCTCTGTCGATAGAGGCAGGACTTTCTGAGCATGTGCCATACTCACTTTCTTCCTTTCTTTTGAGAATATCTTCTAAAGCAACAGAAGTGTTCATCAAGATTTCCTCACAGAGATTTTGTTTGACAGAGGGTGTATCAAGGTTTTCAAAAAAGTTGTTTTTACCGATTTCCATCAACTCGCTTTCAGAAATGTGTTGCAATTTTTCTTCTGAAGAAGCAGGCATAAACTCAGGTGCCTCTATCGATAGTTTCTTTTCAGAGTCTATAGTGCAGACAAAGGCAACCTGGGTCTGAGTCTCAGGGTACCAAACTTGAAGATTCCTATCTGATTTTGAGTTTTCAGATATTTCTTTGGTTTGGAGTCTCTTTTGACAGAGGCTGAGGGTGACAAATCTGTGTTTTGATACCACACATTTATCATCTTCAGAGGTTTCCTCTTGTGAGGTTCCCCAGAGTTTTTCTGCCTTTTGCTTACAGAGAGTAGATTTGGAAAACCTGGTTTTATAGTCTCTCCTACACAAAATAGAGAAGACAGGGACTTGGTCTCTTTTGGTACCTGTATAAGGATCTATATCACAGAAGCCAATTCCCCTTCTTCCTATTTGTGTGTTTATTTTTTCATACACCTTCTGTGCATCTTGATATTTTTTGATTGAAAGATCTCTGCTGACTAGGTCTTGGTGAAGGACTTATCTTTCTCTTTGAAAGAAGTTTTTAAGAGCAAGTATATTAAGTCTATCACTCTCATTATCCATAAGTTCCTTTGTTTTGGCTTTTAGGGTAGAGTTGAGATTTGAAATCTTTTATTTTAAAGGATTTAGAGTTTTATGCCAATTAGTTTCAAGCTCTTCCTTTTCTAGAGATATTTTCGCCTTTTCTTGAGTGAGAAGTCTGGCCTCTCTCTCAAAGAAGGTAAGGTTTTTCTGAAAGTTAGCACAAGTATTTTCTAGTTCAAGGTAATCTTCTGTTGATTTAAGCAAATTAGCTTCAGTTTCATTAGAGGAGTTAGAAGTGGATACCTCCCTATCAGAGTCTGAAGAGCTAACTTCTGCCATCCCACATAACAGGGCATTCTTTTTCTCTCATTCGTCAGAATATTCATCGGACAGCCAGTTTTATTGCTCAACCATGAGAGACTTTTGAGCGTAGTACTCTGCCTTCTTTTAATAAAAGGCAGAGTCTCTCTGTGGCCGATTGGGTTTGCTCCTGCAGTCTGCTGCATAGTGGCCTGGCTTGCCACAGTTAAAACATCCCTGGTTCTGCGGTGCATTTCCAGCTCTATCACCCTGTCTCTGCTGGTGATCACCACCTCTGTCATTTGACCTCTGTTGGTCATTTGAACCTTCTCTTCCTTGGTTCCTCTGCTCGTACTTCTCACCTCGATCATCTCTCCCATCTCGTTCATACCCAGTCTTCTTTTGGTAACCTCTGCTCCCAAACTCTCTCGTCAACAAAGCCAAAGATTTAGCTATCGAGGCCATCGTTGCCTCCTCTTCATCCACCAGCTCTTCTTCCTCACTATCCACAACCAAAACCTTCTTCTTTTTCTCCTTCTTCTCTTCCACAACCTTCTCTTTCTTGGGCTTCTCCTTCACCTCTGTGGCCTTGCCGACCAGTGCCAGAGGTCCACCCGTGTGGGGTTTCGTCTGAGCAATCTGAGTTTCTTGTGCGGCTAATGTGCCATAGAGGTCCGACAGAGTCTAGGTGTCCAAATCCTGATTTGTATGTAGGGACATGGACAGCTGGAGCCATTCGTTGTTTAGGCTCTTGAGGAACATAACGTTGTTCTCCTCAGAGGTCTGTGGATACCGAACTTCTTGCACTTGTTAATCAGCGAGTTGAATCTGTCGTAGGTGGACTGCAGAGTTTCTGACGGCAGAGCTTTAAAGGCATAGTACTCATTGATACACTGAGCTCTTCTGTTCTTCTGAGTCTTAGCACCGCCTTCTAACTGTTTTTCAGTTCCTTCCACAGATCATAGGCAGATTCACATGCGTCCAAAGATTGAAAGAGGTCATTTGGAATGGCCATTATCAGAAGTCTCTTGGCCTTCTGTGCAAGTTCGTATTTCTCCCAGTCTGGTGCAGACCATTTGTCCATCGCCTTTGGTTTTTCATACTCAGGAACCTCTGGAGTATCGTCTGTGGCGGATACTCTTGGTACTGTTACCATGGGAATGTTGGTCCCGAAGGGTTATACAAGTTTGTAGAAAGGGGGGGGGTTGAATACAAACACACGATTTTTACTTTTCTAAATTGTTTATTGATAAATCAAGACAATTTACAACTTGTTGCGGAACAAGATTAAAGACTAATCCTAATCTAAACAAGTTAAGAACACTAAGTTTCTTGCACTAGAATAAGATAGAAAGGAGATAAGGAAATTACGAGTAATAACCTAACACACAGTAGTAAGGAAGAATAAGAAGATGGCTGAGCACGCTTCATTTCTGAAGTAGGGTTCTTCTTATATACTGCATGCATTTAATGCATGGAAGTATTGCTTTACACGTGGCAGCAGCTGAGTGGTTGCATGTCATTGACCTTTGTAGACAACCTTAGTAGCCGCATGGTGCACAGTGTAGAATCAGAGTTTGTTGTACGATTCTAGACAGAAGGGATGACCGTCCTGACATTTCGTACGGAGACGTGCAAGGGGGAAAGACAAAAGTAACTTGTAGAGGAAGACTTCATGATCAGCTTTCGTTGAATCAGTACTTTATCAGCGAATGATAAAGCTCAGCGATTGCTGAAGTCTTCTACTTGTAACTTCACGTTGAGTGGACAAATCTTGGCTTCGCTGATATCCGCTATAGTTCATTAGTAGACTTGTCGCTGTTCTTGAGCTTGATCTTCGACTTCAGCGTAGAACATATGTTGACCTGAAACTTGTCTTCAGGGATCATAAGTAAACAACTAACTTATCAGCGATTATCACAGAGACTGAACAGGCTCAGAGCTACTGGATGAATAGTGTTGGCTGAACTTTAAACTTAAAGAGCGAGAGTTCCTATCAGCGGTACTGTAAAGTCTTAGTGCTTATCAGCGATAGAGAAACTCTAATACATATTGTTTACTTACAATTTTCACTAAGTGTTTAAGAGAGGGTCATTATCAAATCACTGAGGGTTTGGATCAACAATCTCCCCCTATTTGATTATGACATAGCAACAAAGAAAATTGCTAAGTATGAAAACATAAGGATAAAAAGAACTCATAAAATGTTTGTTCCTTTTACTGTTTTCTGGGATCTTTTCAGTAATGATGGAGTAAAGTACATTCGCTGAAATTTTTCTTTAAACTTCGTAAAGATTACAAAGGGAAGTGGAAAAATTACAAGTACAACAATTAAAATTACAAGTACAGAAGATATAGACAGATAAGGATAGAAGAATTATAAGAGAGATCCTATCCGTCAATGGGTTCTTCCTTAATGAGAAGTTCATCAAGGGTCTTTGATGTGGGAATCATCCAGTCAGGGACCGTTACTCCTTGATCCTTTTTGTTCTTTGCTTCTTCAAAAATCAAGGGCTTAAGGTATCGAGCCTGAAGGTCGCGTCTGAATTCACACCAGTAGATGAGGTCTCTGAGCTGTTCGATGGGAGTGATGGGAAGCTCAGAGATGCGTTGAAAGTGTTGTCTTCCATCATAGTCTAAAAAGAAGATACCATAGGGTTCGCTTAAGACTTTTCCAGGGATGAAAGTTTCACCAGGAGGCAGAGAGGTGTCAAGCGCTTAGAGGTCAGGGTTAGGACAAAGTACTTCAGCACGAGAGAAACCAATACCTGTTTTGTTCCATATAGGAGGACCTGAGCCTGAAGGTTTCAGATTTTTCTTTGCAGAGGCCCTTCTTGTTTGAGTTGGAAGAGGAGATGGAGGAGGAATATCCACAGCAGAAGAAACCAAGTCGATCTAAGAATTTACAATCTTCTCGACATGGCTCTTGAATTTTGAGCGAGTTCGCTGAATGGCTATACGTATCTCCAACCATTCAGAGAAACCAAACTTCTCTAATGAAGTAGCGTAAAAGGTTTGCTTGGTCTAGTCTTCTCTGAATACGTCAACTTCAACAACAGGAACGTCTACAAACGTTTTTCCTCTGATATTTACCTTGTTGATTCTGGATGGTCGAGATCGATAGTTCAGTCTTTTGTTGCACCATTCCAAAGTAGAATCAGATACCTTGGTCTTTTCTTCAACGATCCTCTGGACGTCTTCCCATAACTGACATTGGACTTCGATGGGAGTTCTTTTCAGCGCTGGGTCTTTCACCGATTGTTGGGCAAGCTGGATGGCAAGAGCCTTATCTTTTTCTGTTGGTCCCGAAGGGCTATACAAGTTTGTAGAAGGGGGGGGGGGAGTTGAATACAAACACACAGATTTTACTTTTCTAAATTGTTTATTGATAAAGCATTAACAATTTACAGCTTGTTACGGAACAAGATTAAGGATAAACCTAAATCTAAACAAGTTGGAACACTAAGTTTCTTGCACTAAGAAAGAGAAGGAAATTACTAATAATAACCTATCTCAAGATAAGAAAGATGACTTGACCAGAGTTAGCAAGTGACTCGTCCAGAGTTTTCGAGTGCTTCAAAAATGAAGCTGGAGTCCTTCTTATATACTGCATGCATTTAATGCATGGAAGTTTACACTTTACACGTGGCAGCAGCTGATTGGTTGTATGTCATTGACCTTTGTAGACAGCCTTAGTAGCCGCATGTTTGAACAGTGTAGTATCAGAGTGGTTGTACGATTTCAGACAATAAGGAGGTTCTTTTCTGACATATCGTACGGAGTCGTGCAAGGGTGGTTAAGACAAAAGTACTTTGTACGGAGGACTTCATGATCAGCTTTCGTTGATTCAGCGCTTTATCATTTTATATCAGCGAATGATAAAGTTCAGCGATAGCTGAAGTCTTGTACTTGATACTTCACGTTGAGTGGACAAATCTGAGTCTTCGCTGATCCGCATCAGTTTATTAGGAGACTTGTCGCTGGTTCTTGAGCTTGATCTTCGACTTCAGCGTAGAACCAATGTTGACGTGAAACTTGTCTTCAAGGATCATAAGTAAACAACTAACTTATCAACGATCACCATAAGGACTGAACAGGCTCAGAGCATTATGGTGAATGTTTAATCTAAAGAACGAGAGTTCCTATCAGCGGTACTGTAAGGTCTTAGTACTTATCAGCGATAGTGAAACTCTGATACATATTGTTTACTTACAATTTTCACTAAGTAATTAAGAGAGGGTCATTATCAAATCATTGAGGGTTTGGATCAACAATCTCCCCCTATTTGATTATGACATAGCAACAGAGAAAATTGCTATTTAATGAAAACATAAGGATAAAAAGAACTCATAAAATATTTGTCCCTTTTACTGTTTTCTGAGATCTTTTCTGTACTAATGGAGTAAAGTACTTTCGCTGAAATCTTTTTTTAAACTTCGTATCAGATTACAAAGGGAAGTGGAAAGATTACAAGTACAAGCAAAATAAATTACAAGTACAAAAGAATAACTGATAACATAGTAGAATAAGGCGATCCTATCAGCTTATAGAGGTTCTTCCTTAATGAGAAGTTCATCAAGGGTCATTGATATGGGAATCATCCAGTCAGGGACATTTACTCCTTGATTCCTTTTGTTCAGAGCTTCTTCAAAAATCAAGGGTTTAAGATGCCGTGCCTGAATGTCGCGTTTAAATTCACATTAGTAGATAAGATCTTTCAGCTGTTCGATAGGAATGATGGGAAGCTCAGAGATACGTTGAAAACGTTTTCGTCCACCATAGTCAATAAAGAATATCCCATAGGGTTTGCTTATGACTTTTCCAGGGATGAAAGTCTCACCAGGAGGAAGAGATGTGTCAAGTGCGGAAAGGTCAGGTTCTGGACCAAGAACTTCAGCACGAGAAAAACCAATACCTGTTTCGTTCCGTATAAGAGGACCTGAGTCTGAAGGATTAGCCTTTTTCTTTGCAGAGGCCCTTCTTTTCTGACTTGCGAGAGGAGGGGGAGGAGGAATATCCACATAAGAAGAGACTAAGTCGATCTGTTTATTTATCAGCTTTTCGACATGATCCTTGTACTTAGATTGAGACTTCTGGATGGCTAATCTGATCTCCAACCATTCAGAGAGACCGTACTTCGTGATGGCTTCAGCATAGATTTTTTCGTACTGTCCGTTCTCTCTGAATATCTCGATTTCAGCGATTGAAACTTTGAGGGTTGATCTTCCAGTGGTAAGTACCTTGTTGATTTTGGCAGGTCGATATCTGAAGTGTACCTTTTCTTTGCACCAGATTAAAGTAGATTGAGACACAGTTCTCTTTT
Source organism: Saussurea involucrata (assembly GCA_033807775.1). Classification (NCBI taxonomy): domain Eukaryota; kingdom Viridiplantae; phylum Streptophyta; class Magnoliopsida; order Asterales; family Asteraceae; genus Saussurea; species Saussurea involucrata. The sequence goes on along the minus strand of CM066319.1, from coordinate 61,325,242 downwards.
CTTCAACGATCTTCTTGGCGTCTTCCCATAGCTGACGTTGAACTTCGATTGGAGTTCTTTTCAGCTTGGGGTCTTTCACTGATTGTTGAGTAAGCTGGTTGGTGAGTTCTCTGTCTTTTTCTTCAGCTTCCCTTCTTTCAGCGATTAACCTTTCATCTCTGAGGTGATCTTTGTATTCCTTTTGTGAAAGTCTGAACTTTGGAGGAATAGAAGGAAGTTGATCACGCTTCAGGATGATTCGCTGATCTTCGAATCTCTTGATCATTGCATCTCTCTTTTTCTGATCCTCTTCACTTAGCTTTTGAGGAGCCAAGGAATGTCTGTTTTTGTGAGAGAGCAGCTGTTCTTCAGGTTCATCAGTCTCAGAGATCAAATCCAAGACCGGGATTATTTCTTCAACGTTGGGAGCTGGGATTATTGTTGGTGAAGTCGCAGCTGTAGAAACTTCAGCGATATCCTCAAATAGGGGAGAGGACTAGCTGAAACACAGCGATCGTTTAAGTAAGTCTTGGGAATGAAAGAGATAGAGAAAGAATGTGGTTAAGTGTATAGGCTTTGTGTGGAGAGTAGAGCTGATATTGTGTATAGATAGAGGAGGGATGCAGTGTAAGGAAGTAAGATGTAGTGTACCTGACAAACCGGCTTTTTAAGCAAAATCGTCAGATTTTCATCGTCTTTAGCGACACCTTTTCCTTTGCCTTTGTCAGCTTCAGACGCTGAAGGCTTTGTCTTGGTCCGCTCCCCTGAAGGTTCGTTTATCAAGATCCCTTTAAGAGCTGTAGTCTTCTGAGCAGGCTTGACGATAAAGGAGTCATCATCATCATCATCATCATCATCATCATCATTCTTTGGAGAAGAGGATGGTTCATCATCAGAGATGTCGACAGCTTCTTCATCTTCAGCTTCACATTCAGATTCTTCAGCATCTTCTTCGAGTTTCTCCCCCTCAGATACAGAGGTAAGCTTCTCGGTTCCCTCAGGGTTTTCATCTCCCTGAGGTCCAGCAGATGTTTCTTCATTTGTCTTCTCTCCCTCTTTAGTAAGGGAAAGGTCTTCAGTCTTCTCCCCCTCGATAGATTCATCATGGGGAAGGTCTTCAGAGTTCTTCTCCCCCCTTCCTCATGATGAGTGGGGGAGGAATGTGATGATTCAGCAGATGGAGTTGGTTCCCTGTCTTCTTGGCCAGGGATCCCAATATAATTTTCAATCGCTGCTACTCTGTCTTCTAGGCCAGTAATAGCAGGAGTGATCTTGAAGAGTTCAGCATGATCTGCCGGAGTAAAATGCGAAGGTGCAGGGGCAGGGGCGGTCATGTGATTCAGGATCTGCTGTACCATCGTCTTCATTGAACTTACGTCAGTCTTTACAGAACTCACGTCAGTCTTTACAGCAGACATATCTCCCTGAAGATTTCCAACCGATGTCTTCAGCGTTATGAACTCGCTGGACATGGATTGAACTGTTGTTTTGAGAGAGGTGTAGTATGTGTAGATGTCAGCAAGAACTTTGGCAAAGTCACCAAGAGTTTTATCAACCTTCTCCAAATCAGCTTTGGAGGCATTCTGTTCAACCACTGTTGTCAGCTTGTTGAGATTCTCTCTAGCGTTTGTTACAGCTGAAGAGTTGTCTGAGAGAGTAGTGGTGAGACCTGTCAGCTTTGTATCCAGGTTCTTCAGAGATGCGTCGATGTCTCCCAAATTAGGACCTGTAACAGATAAGAACTTATGAACAAAGGAAAGCTCAGAATTTTGGGGTTTAGTTACAGTGTATATGGGTTGGTGTATACCTGCAAGAGGTTCGACGAAGTCATCAAAACTTCTGTGACCTGAATAATGTTCCATGTCGTCAGCGAGAGTACCTTGACGCATAGAAGTTCTTGCAGGTCCTGCATCCATCATTCCTTGAAAAATATCAGCTTTAGCTTCTGGAAGAATGACGGTTGCTCCAGTGATCGTGGTGAAAACTGGATTAGAGTCCAATGGAGTAGAGAGAGAAGCGAAGGTTAAGAATGTTGGTTGGTGCGGGGTTCAGCGTTGGATCCGCTGAGAATCACTTCTTCAGTCTGTAGAGAGACTGAAGGAGGTTGGGTAGATTCCAAGTTTATAACTTCAGCGTTTAGAGACGCTGAAGCTGGGATGGAATGGGTGGCTTGTTCAGCTGTGGCAGAGCGTACCACTGAACTTTCCATCAGCTCTTCAAGATGAGCTGAGGAGTCTTCAGCATGAGATTGCTGGGGTTGCTCCTTGGTTTTCTTAGTTCTTTTGGAACAAAGTTGGGTAGAAGATTGTTTCCTTTTTCTAGAAGGAATGGAGGTTGCAGCTGGGGTATCAGCGGTGGGTTTTTCCACTGAAGGAGCTGCAGAAGTAGAAGAAGGAGGATTGAGAAGAGTTAAGAGACTAGAGAGACGTACCTCATTTACCATTGGCTTGAAGTCGAGTACCTTAGGGCCAACCTGAGAGAGTTTCAGGTCTCCTACTTTCGGGTAGTTGTCCTTCAGGCCGGTTTGGAAGACGGCGTTGATGAATCTTGGGTATGGAACCCATGATGGTCGGTCAGCGGAAGAGTCTACTTTGAGCACTAGATCATCGTAGATTATTGATGGCCAGTCAACATGAAGGCCTTTCAGCAATGCATATCCCATTGCTTGCTGAGGTTGAGCGGCATGATCAGAGGAGCCGGACTTTGCAGTCATGCAGCTTATCAAGTGTGCGAAGATGAAGTTCATCTCGCTGGGCATTTTTGACTTCTTGATGAGGGTCAGCTTCTTCTCAGGCTTCTTGTCCCTTCCAGTTTCCCATACATAACCCATTGCATCAAAGAATGCAGTGATGGCTTCCCTATTAGGATGTTTCTTGTGGTCAGGGAGAGAAACAAAAGGTTTTTCTTTTATGGCGATGGGAAGGCTCAGGGATTTTTGGATAATGGCAGGGGTGATTTTTATGGTGCCAAAATCAGTATCACAGAGGATGCAATCGATTGTCTTTGTGGGGTCTTTGGCTGATGGTAGCTGAGTGTGTCTGGCAGAATACCAGAACCGAGATAGTAGTAGCTGATGAGCAGGGGGTGTTATGGTCAGGGCTGTAGAGAGGCAACATGTTTTAAGGAAATTCACAGCATCATTCAGATGTGTGACTTGCTTTCGAGGAGGAAACTCGAAAAGCGCATAAAGGTAATTTGTTTTAGTCCAATCAAGTTCCTCAAGCTTGAACTTGACCTGAGGAGCCTTGGTGATTTCCAGTTCCTCAACAACAGCCATGTTCTCAGCGGTAGGAATGTCAGTAGATGCCATTTCTGTATTATCAGTTCAACCAAAGATATAACAAATAAGAATAATCTTAATGTGGAAAGATTTTCCAATAAGATGGTTCGAATTTTGTCCATTTCATTCAGACAAAAATGTCTTAATGAAGATTAGGGTTTTTTTGTTTTTGAAAAAGAAATGTAAACCCAATAAAAAGTCTCGTTTTCCAGTTTCCTTTGAGGAATTGGATTCTGGAAAAACGTATGAAGAACAAGTTTAAGATATTTACGATTAAACTTGAAGAACAACCATGAAAGGTTGTGTTCATAAAACCATGAAAGAAATGATTTCATTTGAAAAAGTTCTTTTGTTTGATCTTGTAAAAACAAAGAATAAGATCATAAACAAGTTTTAAGAAACAGGAAAATAAAAGAAATATTAACCTGGTTCGTTGAAGAAGAAGAAGATGAACAATTTCTGGAAATTTTGAGAGCTCAAAATACAACAGTAAATCTTTTTCTTGCTTGGAGGAGAAGTTTTTCGCGTAAACGAAAAATATAAACCCAAAATGTGTTTATATAGTGAGATTAGAGAGAGAGAAAAACTCGAGCGGGAAAGTTTTTCATCATGACACGGACACGTGTTTGCATTTGATTGGAAGGTAAACGAAACGTGCAAACGTGTATCAGAAAAAGAACGTGCCGGGGCTTATCCGTTGCGATGACGTCACAACTGTCCTTTCATATTTTAGGATGTCTCTGAGGTTTTGAAAGCTCAGGGACACTTTTGAAAACATGAAGCACTGAATAGAAATATCCGTGTTGGTTTTAGAAATTTCAAAGTATCGCAGATTAAGGAAGAGATATTCAGCGATGCAATTTGTTTTTAAATCTTGCATTTACATGCGATTGTCAGCGAAAGAAAAACATACCTTGATATCAGCGAATCAATTTTGTTCAGAGAGAGAATGATAGAATGGGTTATACAAGTTGATGTTATCCTATCACTGATCAAATGTGAACCGCTGAAGATTTTACTCTTCATAGTTCAGCATTCCAAGCTCGCTGATGAGAAAGTTGAATCTTGTCTCATCAAGAGGTTTGGTGAACAGATCAGCTAACTGATAATCAGTTGGGATAAAGTGAAGTTCTATATCACCATTCATCACATGATCTCTGATAAAATGATACCTGATTTCAATGTGTTTTGTCTTTGAGTGTAGCACTGGATTGTTGGCTATAGCGATGGCACTTGTGCTGTCGCAATAGATTGGAATATTTGAGAGCTGAAGATCATAGTCTAGTAGTTGATTTCTCATCCACAAGACCTGAGAACAACAGCTTCCAGCGGCTACATATTCAGCTTCAGCTGTGGAGGTGGACACTGAGTTTTGCTTTTTACTTGTCCAACTCACCAGCTTTCCACCCAGGAGCTGACAGCCTCCTGTGGTGCTTTTTCTATCCAATTTGCAACCTGCAAAATCACTATTTGAATAGGCGATTAGATCAAACCCTGAGTCTTTGGGATACCAAAGACCTAGGTTCGCAGTACCCTTAAGGTATCGAAAAATTTGCTTTACAGCGATCATATGAGATTCCCTAGGTTCAGCTTGATATCGTGCACACAAACAGGTTGCCTACATAATCGGGTCGGCTAGCTGTAAGATACAAGAGATAGCCGATCATCCCACGGTACAGCGTGACATTAACAGGAATACCATTAGTATCCTTATCTAGTGTCAGCGGTGGTGCCATAGGGGTTTTCATAGCTGAACTCTGAGTTAAATCGAATTTCTTCAGCATATCTTTAACATACTTTCCTTGATTAATGAAAGTTCATTTTTCATTTTGCTTTATCTGAAGACCACAGAAATATGTTAGGTCACCCATCATGCTCATTTTATACTCTTCTTTCATTCTATCAGCGAAACGAGTACAAAAGTCAGGGTTAGTAGAACCAAATATAATGTCATCAACATATATCTGAACAAGAATAATATGACCTTTTACTTTCCTGAAGAATAGACTCTTATCGATTTTACCTCGCTCAAATTTTTCAATATGGAGATAAGTAGATAGAGTGTCATACCATGCACGAGGAGCTTGTTTTAAGCCATTAAGTGCCTTATCCAGTTTATAAACATAACCTGGACGCTTAGGATCTGAGAATCCTGGAGGTTGTTCCACATAGACTTCTTCATTCAGCTTTCCATTTAGAAACGCTGAGTTAACATCCATCTGATATACTTTGAAGTCTTTGTGTACAGCGTATGCTAAGAATAGACGAATAGATTCTAGTCTTGCTACTGGAGCAAATGTTTCGTCGTAATCTATGCCTTCCTCTTGTGTGTATCCCTGAGCAACAAGTCAAGCCTTGTTGCGGGTTACAGTTCTATGTTCGTCCAACTTGTTTCGATAGACCCATTTAGTGCCTATCACTGTTTTGTCAGTTGGTCTTCGAACAAGTTTCCAAACTTTGTTTCTTTCGAATTCAGTCAGTTCTTCTTGCACGGCGCTGACCCAGTTTGGATCTTTGAGGGCATCATCTATTTTCTTTGGTTCAATCAGAGAAATAAAGTTAACAAATAAACAAATATTACCTGCACTTCGTCGAGTCTGAGCACCAGCGTTTGGATCACCAAGAATTTGATCAATTGGGTGATTTACAGTCCATCGCTGAGCAGGAGCATAAGTTGCTGACTCAATTTGAACTGGAGGAGATGAAGATGAAGCTTCAGCAACTTTTGGAATATCAGCCAAGAGAGGAGTAGGTGCAGATGTCATTTCATTCACTGATTGCTGAGAAGTAGATGGAATGTCTGAGACATTTGGTTCAGAAGCAGGTATAGTGTTTAAAGGAACAGCTGAGACCCATGATGTTTCAGCTTCACTATTCTGCATATTTGGGATGATAGTAGGACTATCATTTTCATTTATATAAGTATGAGGAGTGGGAATATCTTCTAAATCACCAAGATGAGAAAACATCCATTGATTCAGTTCTTCAGTATTAGCGGACGGTTTAGAGTTCGCTGAACGGGATTCGTCAAAAGTGACGTGAATAGTTTCTTCTACAGTTTGTCTTCTTCGATTGAAGACTCTGAAGGCTTTGGAAATTGAAGAATATCCAAGAAAGATTCCATCTGATTAGGATCAAACTTTCCAAGGGCATCTCTGTTATTCAGTATGAAACACTGACATCCAAAGATGTGAAGAAAGCTAATTGAAGGCTTTCTCCCATGAAAAAGTTCATATGTTGTCTTATTGAATCTTTTGACTATCAGCGACCTGTTTTGCGTAAAACAAGCAGTGTTGACAGCTTCTGCCCAAAACTGAGTAGGCAGGTGAGAATCGCTGAGCATTGAACGTGCAGCTTCAATAATTGTTCTATTTCTTCTTTCAGCGACTCCATTTTGTTGCGGTGTTCTCACTGAAGAAAAGTTGTGAGAAATACCCTTACTCTCAAAGAAGGAATCAAGAGAACTGTTTTTGAATTCAGTCCCATGATCACTCCTTATTGAGCGAACGGTCAAGTTGTTCAAGGTTTCCATCTTCCGAACAAAGGTGATGAGTTCTTCAGGGGTGTCACTCTTAGAACGGAGAAACATAACCCATGTATAGCGAGAGAATTCATCAACTATGACCAGTGTATATTTCTTTCCAGCGATGGATTGTTGGTTAACAGGGCCAAACAAATCCATATGGAGAAGTTGTAGAGGAGATGACACTGAGGAGACTTGCTTTGACTTAAAGCTTGCTTTGGTCTGCTTGCCTTTTTCACACGCTGAACATAAGGACACTTTGGCGTATGAGTACTGAGGTAGACCAGTGACTAACTCTTTTGAAGAAAGAGTATTCAGTGTCTTGAAGTTTAGATGAGAGAGCCTCTTATGCCAAAGCCAGTTGACATCAGATGAGGCTTTTGAGAAGAAACATGAGTTCTCAGTGGTTGTTGAGTCCATGTTTATTACATAAACATTTTCCAAACGATAACTGCTGAGAGCTATCTTCTCCTTTTTGTCAGCGACAAAGCAGGATTCCTTGGTAAAGATTACCTTGTTATCCATGTCGCAAAGCTGACTGATGCTTAGAAGATTATGCTTCAGCCCTTCAACATATGCGACTCTTCTGAAGGTTGTTGTACCATTTGTGAGTACACCAAACCCTCGGGTATGTCCTTTTCCATTTTCCCCGAAAGTTACTGAGGGACCCTTTTCTTCCTTGTATTCAGCGAGCAGACTTTTCTTTCTAGTCATGTGTCTAGAGCTTCCGCTATCGAGATACCAGATACCCTTCTTAACCTGCATTACAATGGAAGATTAGTTTTTCTTGGGTACCCACTTAACCATGTGTACACATTTGTCAGTGGAAGTAGTTGGAATGGAAGGTTCAGCAGTATTCACAGCATTTGAAGATTAAGCTTTGTCAGTCTTCACTTTGGTTAATTTCTTAACCTCAGTGGTCTTCTTTGCCTTGGGGGCAGTGATCTTCACCTTAGCTATCTTTTCAGCTTTGGTGGCTGTGGGGCACTTACTAGCAATATGATCGGTAAGTTCACAGTGATAACATTTTCTATAACTAAAAGTAGTTCTAGGACCATTTGCATGCTGAGCTTTAGATTTTGAATTAGAAGGACCAACACCAAATAAGCTATTGGTTTTTGAAATGGGAGGAACATTTAGTTCTTCGGATTTCTTACCAAAGACATCCACTTTGATTCTAGGAGTAGATCGCTGAATAGATCCACGCTGAGTAGATCCAGAGATCTGATTCCTTGATCTAGAGGGATAGGTCACTGAAGCTTTAGAAGCATTCAGCTTAGGTATACAAATACCTTTCTGAGGATTTTGGTTAAAAGCAATTGCTTTACCTTTATCTTTAAAGACAGAGGTAGGTTTTGGATAAACCATTTTCTCTTTACCTTTTGAAATGTCATATCTTTTCACAGTTAAAACAAGTAGCAGTAGCCTTATCAACAGGAGCTGATGATCTTGGCTTGTCAGTAATGGAAAGAGGTTTATTCATTCTGAACATTTTCTTTTTGGCAAATCTCTTGAACTTTTTAGTGAGGAGAGCCAAAGATTCATCATCATCTGAAGAGTCAGAATCTGATGACCTTTCAGAGTTACTCTCCAACTCAGTGATAGTGACCGAGGGTCGCTGAGTGGAAGGTTCCTCTGAGATTAAAGCAACATGGGTGCTTTTGGAATCTTTTACAAGATTCTTCTTAAGATGACTCGATTGCTCATGATTCAGCATCGTGCCATATAAGGTAGAAAGGGTCATTCATTTTAGATCATTTGACAGCTTGAGACAAATAGAATAACTGTCCAGGCTTTCAGGTAAACATTCTAAAAACTTTGTCAGCACTTCAAAGTTAGAATATTCCTTACCAACAGTTTTCAGATCTATTATTAAACAGTTAAAACGTTGGTGTACTTCAGAGAGAGATTCATTCTTACCACAAATGAAGCTTTCATACTGTCTTACCAGGTTGATCTTTCGAGAGTCCTGGACTTCAGAAGTACCTTCATACTGAACACAGATTGTGTCCCACATAGCTTTTGAGGTTTTCAGGTTCATGGCGGAATGGTAGACTTCGTCAGGAAGAGCCATGGAGAGTATGGATCTGGCTTTGGTGTCGATAGCCACTTTCTTCTTATCTTCATCAGTCCACATATGAACTTCCTTAGGAATCAGCCTTTCTGGAATAGCAGGTCTATTCTCAGCGGCTGGAACTGCAGCATCAATTCTTACAGGAATATATGGGCCGTTTTCAAGATAATAAGGCATAGTAGGGTCTACACCTTCTAAGAAGAGAATCATCCTATTTTTCCATAGATTAAAATTATCTCTGGAGAATCTAAGGGGTTTTGCAAGAGAACCATTGTCAATATAGTTTGTGTTTGTGTTGGTAGCCATTTTCAGAAATAGCAAGGAAGAGAAATTTTAGTATACATCAGATCTTGTTTATGAGATTAAACAAATCTGCTCTGATACCACTTGTTGGTCCCGAAGGGCTATACAAGTTTGTAGAGGGGGGGGGGGGGGGTTGAATACAAACACACAGATTTTACTTTTCTAAATTGTTTATTGATAAATCATTAAAAATTTACAGCTTGTTGCGGAACAAGATTAAGGATAAACCTAAATCTAAACAAGTTGGAACACTAAGTTTCTTGCACTAAGAAAGGGAAGGAAATTACTAATAATAACCTATCTCAAGATAAGAAAGATGACTTGACCAGAGTTAGCAAGTGACTCGTCCAGAGTTTTCGAGTACTTCAAAAATAAAGCTGGAGTCCTTCTTATATACTGCATGCATTTAATGCATGGCAGTTTACACTTTACACGTGGCAGTAGCTGATTGGTTGTATGTCATTGACCTTTGTAGACAACCTTAGTAGCCGCATGTTTGAACAGTGTAGTATCAAAGTGGTTGTACGATTTCAGACAATAAGGAGGTTCTTTTCTGACATATCGTACAGAGTCGTGCAAGGGTGGTTAAGACAAAAGTACTTTATACGGAGGACTTCATGATCAGCTTTCGTTGATTCAACGCTTTATCATTTTATATCAGCGAATGATAAAGTTCAGCGATAGGTGAAGTCTTGTACTTGATACTTCACGTTGAGTTGACAAATCTGAGTCTTCGCTGATCCGCATCAGTTCATTAGGAGACTTGTCGCTGGTTCTTGAGCTTGATCTTCGACTTCAGCGTAGAACCTATGTTGACGTGCGACTTGTCTTCAGGGATCATAAGTAAACAACTAACTTATCATCGATTACCATAAGGACTGAACAGGCTCAGAGCATTATGGTGAACAGTGTTCGCTGAATGTTTAATCTAAAGAACGAGAGTTCCTATCAGCGGTACTGTAAGGTCTTAGTACTTATCATAGATAGTGAAACTCTGATACATATTGTTTACTTACAATTCTCACTAAGTAATTAAGAGAGGGTCATTATCAAATCACTGAGGGTTTGGATCAACATTTTCTTCAGCTTCCTTCTTTTCGGCGAGTAATCTTACAGCTCTGAGGTGATCAGTGAATTCTTTCTTCGTCAGTCTGAACTTTGTAGGAACAGGAATTTTGTCATGAGGAAGAATGATCCGCTGATCTTCAAGCTGTTTGATCATTGCATCTCTCTTTTCTTGATCCTCTTCACTTAGCTTTTGAGGAGCCAAGGAAGGTCTGTTTTTGTGAGAGAGTAGCTGTTCTTCAGGTTCAACAGTCTCAGTGGTTAAATCCAAGACTGGGATTATTTCTTCAGCTCTTGTGGCTGGGATTATTGTTGGTGTAGTTGTAGGAGCTTCAGCGGGATCCTCTAACAGGGGAGAGGACTAGCTGAAACACAACGATTGTTTAAGTAAGAACATGGGATGAAAGAGATAGAGAAAAGAATAGGGTTTAAGTGTATAGAGGTTTTATGGATAGAAGGATTGAGATTGAGAAGGGATAGAGAAGGGATGCAGTATAAGGGAAGAGAATATATTGTACCTGACAAGCTGGCTTAATCTGAAGGATAGCCAGATTGCCTTCTGCAGCGAGGCCTTTGTTTTTACCTTTGTCAGCTTCAGACGCTGCAGGCTTTGTCTTGGTCGTCTCCCCTAAAGGTTCATTTATCGAAATCCCTTTCTCAGGGGCCTTCTTGGGCTCAACGAAGAAGAAGTCATCATCGTCATCATCATCATCTTTAGAGGATGATGATGGTTCTTCATCATCGATATCGATGGGTTCTTCATCTTCAGCTTCTTCTTCTTCAGATTCGACCTCATCAGCGTAAGGTACGGTTACATCAGCAACGGCTTCTTTGTGTTGCTCTTCGAGTTGCTCCCCCTCAGATACAAAGGGAGGTTTCTCGGTTCCCTCAGGGTTTTCAACTTCCTGAGGTTTTGAAGTAGAAGCAGCAGTTTCATTTTTCTTCTCCCCCTTATCATTATGGGGAAGGTCTTCAGCTCTCTTCTCCCCCTCTTCCACATGATGAGGAAGGGAGGCAAGAGGAATATTAGTAGCATCAGCAGCATCAGTAGTATGAGAATTACTGTCTTCTTGGCCAGTGAGTCCCATACAAAGTTCAACCACTGCTAATCTGTCGTCGAGGCCAGATATAGCAGGGGCGAGTTTTCGAAGATCCTCTCTATCGGCCTGAGTAAAGTGAGACTTTGGGGCGTCTAGGCGATTGAGTATCTGCTGAAGGAGATCTATGACCGTGGTGACCTCACCCTTAAGAGTACCAACCTCTGTCTTCAATGATGTGACTTCATTGGACAGAGTGGTGAAGTTTGTTGCGAGTAGGGGTGTTAACGAGTCGAGTCGAGTTGTAGAGTGTTTGAGCTCGGCTCGCGAAATTAATGTTAAGCTCGAGCTCGAGCTCGAGCTCGAATTTTTTTCCTAAATTGTGTCCGAGCTCGAGCTCGATTATTTTTGTAATGTTCGAACTCGAGCTCGATGCTCGTTTAAGCTCGTTTATTTCATCCAAATATTCGATTTTTATAAGCTCGTTTAACAGCTCGATAATATTCGTGTTTTGACGAGCTCGATCAAGCTCGATTAGCTCGTTTAACACCTCAATTAATGTCTATTCAACACAAATGAAATAACAAAAAATAAAACACTTTTAACATTTCTGAAAAGGTGCAGATCATAAATAAAGTAGAATGAAATTAAAATACAATAATACAGAAATTTTCTAAAAGATGCAAATCCAATACAATGTCTCAAAATAAACTCCAATCTCTCACAAGTCAAAATATTATGTAGTTTTCGCCTTCTACATATCATCCAAAAAAGCACTTCATCACTTCTTTAACCTGGGAACAAAACATCAAAATGGTGTTGAGAACTTTATGTAAAAGAAGATTTACAATAACACTTAACTGAATTTATAAAAAAAGATAAAAATTTACCACCACGTAAGAACGTTATGTACCAAGAACCTCAACCAAACATATCTCTTGTAATTGGTTTTCTTTCTGCAAATAAAGGTAAATAGATTAGTTTCAAAACAAGTTAAAGAATGATAGTTATTGAACATATTAAAATTATAACCTTGTTTTTCTTTTTAACACCATGAAGATTACGAACCCAATCTCCTCCACAATTCAAAGCTTGTACAGTGTCCGGATTCAAAGAGGCACGATATTTATCAATCACTTGGCCTCCGGCGCTAAAAGTAGCTTCAGATGCCACCGTTGTGATAGGAATAGCTAGAATCTCAGCTGCCATCTTTGACAAAATCCAAAATTTTGTCTCACGAGATCTCCACCAATCAAGAATATTAAATTTGACAGCTGAATCATCGTCACAAAGGTAGCATCCCTCTTCCATGTATGCATCTAAATCAGATTTTCCGGAATCATAACTTTCAACTTGCTTCATACGAGAATAAAATGCCGAAAATCCTCGTTTTTGAGTAGTACACTCATTGGTGACTTCTTGACTTGACAGGATTGATGACTCTAACGATGATATTTTATGTCTTACACGCAATGAAGAATCATACTCATCATAAATCTCATACAACAAATCTTTCACCTTCAACATATTCTCCTTCATGTCCACCTCATTATAAATCATTGGGAATGAATACTTGAGCATTTCTAACTTGCATCGAGGATCCAAAACATTAGCAATACACATAAGCATGTTACACTCACCCCAATATTTATCAAACTTCAATTTCATACTTCCCACCATTTTTCTAACAAAATCACGAGAATCATTGCACCGCTTATCCAATATATGCTTGATATAATATACCTCCCCAAAAAACAAGTTTGAAGTTGGATAGTCACTTCCTGAAATTATGTTGGTACAAGAACCATAAGCTTCTAAAATCTCACATATGCATTCAACCTTTTCCCAATCATCAATAGAAGGACAAGAGGTATAAGATGGATCCCTCACCTCATACATTGAAAATGCATCTTTGAATATGATTGCAGTAGATAACATTTTAAATGTAGAGTTCCATCTAGTCTTGCAATCCAAAATTAGCTTTCTATCGGGCAAATGAAGTTGTTTTGCAACTTGAGAAAATGTCTTTAATCTCGAGTCACTACCTTTTATGAAGTTCACACTAGCACGAATCTTATCTACTATAGCTTTGATTTCTGACAACCCATCTTGCACCATAAGATTCAAAATATGTGCATAACACCTAACATGAAAAAACTTACCCCCACAAGACAATTTCCCAAGCCTAGAAAAATGTTCTCTTAACACTCTTATAGCAGAATCATTTGCTGAAGCATTATCTACAGATATGGTCATAACTTTGCCCTCTATTTCCCATTCCCTTAGACATTTCAATAAAGAATCAGCAATATCAATACCACGTCTAGGTGGAGGAATATGCACAAAACTCAAAACTCTTTTTTGTAACTTCCAATTAGAGTCAACAAAATGGCATGTAATGACCATGTACTCAGTATCTTGGTTTTTAGACTTCCATAAATCTGTGGTCAAACTAACTTTGTTAACCCCTTCTAAAAGACTCTTTAATTTTTTTTTCTCAAGCTCATAAACAGACATACAATCATTCTTCACAGTATGCCTACTTACTTTTTCGTACTGAGTTACCATACTTTTGAAAATTAAGTTCAGACCTTCTTCTTCAACAATAGTGAAAGGGTGTTCATGCATAAGAACCCAATGAGCAATCAATTCTCTAGTAACAACGGGTTCATATTTACCATTACTAAGAATTGGGAGAAAAGTTTCTTGAAGCTCACCTGTATCGGAGACCGGCTGAAAATTAAGTAGTCGCTGTTTATTCATAGCAATCCTCTTAACTTTGTAGGTTTGCAAATGCCTCTTTAATGTCGTTGTAGTCGCTGTAGAACTAACAGCAAAAAGCTCTTTACAATGTATGCACTGTATTTTTTTTCCGTTGTCTATCGTCACTTCAATTATATCTTTCCAAACTGCAGACTTTTTAACTCTTTTCCTTTTATTGAGCTGATGTTCCTCCTCCGCATTTTGGTTTGGAGTTGAATCAACTTCAACTTCATTTTGGTTAGAAGGTGAATCAACTTCAGCGTGATTGTCTGAAACCATCTGTTTCAATATACAGTTAATGTAACAATGAAACTTTCCCTTTCAACTCCAAAAGACAAAAAAGACACCCTACTGGAACTTTCCCTTTCAACTCTCCATTTCAATTAATGTAAGTATGTAACAATGAAACAACCAGTGGTGAAAACAATAGACATACTATATATATATGTTGGAACCCATATACACTTAATCAAGATTAACAATCTGTTAGTGGAGTTTAGAGTTTGATGCGGAAGCGTATTAAACTAACAGATATGTTTGATAGATATTAGAACGCACATATATAAAGAAAACAGTAAGGAATAAAAAGGATTTCTTGAACAGTTACTGTTATTCAATATATAATAATAAGAACAAAGAACAGATTAAGAACTGTTGGTGTGTGTGAGAATATAACACTCAGATATTTGACAATAAAGCTTGAGAGTATTAGTGATTCCTTGTGTTTTCGTCGTTTTGAAGATCTCAACATGAGACTTCCTTTTATACTACTCTTAGAAGACTATGAAGTTGGTCACTGTTCCTTTTACGGCATGAATAGTAAACTGGATGGTGTGAACAGTGGACTGGATGGTGTGAGCAGTTGTTTGAGCCATGCGCATTTAATGGAGCAGATGTACTATTGGTAAATGCATTAAATGGCGCAGACGTCTATTTTGTACCATGCCCTATTGAGTCCACTCAGAGCTTGACACGTGTTTTGACAGTACTTTTCCATGCAAGTTGATGAACGTATCCAGTAATATCTTCCAAGTCTTCATAGCAGACCACAGAGGCTCTGTAAGGCATTACAGAGGTTCTATGGTCTGACCTTCTGTGGAGCAGTCCACTTGTTTCCGAGTTGATCTTCTTCTTGCGCACTACAGAGGTTCTGTGATTACCTCTGTAGCTTCTGTGGCTTTCTGGACTTGATCTTCTGGAAGAAGTGGCAGAGCCTCTGTGAGAGGCTTTTCTATACTTAGCCTATTTTTCACTACTTCTAAGTATTTCTATGATTAGGAAGATTGAAGCTAACAATCTCCCCCTAAGTAGTGAAAAATAAAAATTTGACTTTGTGTTTAGTTAGGCTAAGTTAGATAAGATAAAGGTTAAACAATACCTCAAAATTTCTTTCATTTAGAAATATGCCAGAGGCATTTTACATTTGAGTACAATGAAAGATAAACTTTTGTTTGCAGAGATTGGAGGTCTGAGAATCAGATTTTGGCATCTTTGAAATCGTTGTAGCTTCTGTTGTCTCTGCCGACTTTTCTGATCTCTTTGTAGAATCTGATGCAGAGTTCTCTTAGGCAGATTGTTGAGTCTATTTCTCTGATGAAAGTATCTGCATCATCTCTATCCATTTTCTCTGTACCTCTGTATTTTACAAGGCTTGCTCTGAATTTGCTCAGAGTACTGGTTGCGTACTTCTGACAATCCATGAGTACAAAAAGTTTAACCTGGTGTTGTGGGTTTTGAAATACTAACCCAAATCTTGGTTC
This sequence comes from Saussurea involucrata, assembly GCA_033807775.1. Taxonomy (NCBI): domain Eukaryota; kingdom Viridiplantae; phylum Streptophyta; class Magnoliopsida; order Asterales; family Asteraceae; genus Saussurea; species Saussurea involucrata. The sequence goes on along the minus strand of CM066319.1, from coordinate 61,309,458 downwards.
TCTGATGATTGAGTTGGGCACAGCGTCTGGTGGGCAGCGATCTTCTGGTGGTCGTAGATCTAGATGTTTGAGACCAAGATCTTTTCCCAGCTGAAAATCGATCATGCTGTATAGCAGAAGCTTTTCCCTCATCGCTTTTCTCAATACTTGATAGGCTCTGGTGTTTGCCTCTGTGTTGTAGTTGTCCTTTGTCCATTGCAGAAGGTCAGGTAGATCGTATGGATTGATGTTTCTTAAGTCAGCATCAGCGAAGGTAGACTCTGAATTGTTCTCTCTTCTGACTTTGTAAAGATTGTACCTGACCCTTGGATAGGTTCTTGTGAAGGAGAATCTGCAGAAGATCACCTTTTTGATTTTGTGAATTGAGAAGACATCTGCTTTGGCTCTTGGCTTTGTTCTTGTGAAGATGTTCTCAAATTCTTCTCTGATCCTTGGATCTGTCACATGATCTATTGGATAGTTTGTCTGAAAGGATTGTTTGTAGAGGTATTTGTATACCACTTCTTCCATTTCTTCATGTGTTGGACCAGGTCGTGGAATTTGTCTTCTGAGACTCTCCATATGTTGAACAACTTCTGCAGCTCTACCAGTTAAAGGAGTTTCTGACAGAGGCTTCAATCCATGTGCCCAGTCAACTTCTTCGGGTTTTGGGGTTTGAAAGGCGTCAAACGCACTCTTCATCAGTTTCTCTGTTGGCTTTGACAATGTTTTCTTCTTCTTAGGCTCTTCTGTCAGTATCCCTTTGCCTTTATCTTTTGTTGTCGTGGCAGAACCTGTTGCTTCTGTGGGATTTGAGGTTTGCACTTCTGTAGGTTTGATGGAGGTTGCCTCTGTGGATTTTGACGATTGTGACTTAGAGGACTTTTGTGGCGATGGTTCTGTTGGCTTGACTTGCTCTGTAACCTCTGTTAGAGGTTGTTTGGTGACTTCTTCTGTGAGCTCAGTTTCTGTTGATGAAGTGTTTTCATTGAATCTTCTTGCCATTCTGAAGGCTAAGGTGAACATGTGCCTTTCTTCTTCTCTCTTCACCATACGATCACTTATTGTTGTGTGCATCCTTTTCAGAATGTCAGAAGCAGAGGTCGATGCTCTTTTTGGTTTGGTGGCAATCGACTTTCTTCTGGGTATGGTTTGGGGTGTTTCCACAGAGGTGGGTGTTTTCTCTGTGGTTGGTTCATCTGTTTCTTCTAAAATGATTACCTCAGGGGCGGTTGTTGCCTCTGAGGTTTGCTTATCTGCTTCTGTAGTGTTGGGTTATTCAGAGGTTGAATCCACAGAGATGGGTGTATTCTCTGTGGTTTGTTGAGTTTGTTGTTGTCGGGTCTGTTCTGGAGGTGCTCGACTCAGAGGTTCTGCGGCTATTGGTGGACCTGTAAGTTCTCTGCTTGCAGTTTTCTCTGTAGTTTTCTCCCCCTCAGGATGATCTGATGGACCAGGATGGTCATCATCATCAGAGTCATCCTGACCCTTGTCTGATGTACCCTCTGCTCTGCAGGAAGCATCAGGTTTCTTTGGCATTGTGGCTCCAGCAGCGATCAGTTTCGCGCAGACATCATCACAGAGGCCAAGAAGAGTTGCTAGCTCTGCCTCTGTTTTGAATCTCATCCTTCCTACACTTTCTCTGAAATCTTTGACGAAGTTAGCATTGGCAGTGGTGAAGGAAAGGATGACTTCTGTTACTTGATTAATCACGTTCTGCCCAAGTTCTGTCAGCTGTGCTCTTGTCATGTAGTCTTTGGGTTGCATCAGCATGGTATTTCGCATGGCTTCTTCTTGAACTTTTTGTAGGGCCTTCTGTAGATCTGCAGGAGTGATGCCCGTTGACACTGAAGTCTGTTTGTTCAATTGATCAAGGAACTTGTTGATGGAGTTCTCAATCGAAGAAGGAGTAGTTGTTGCGGCATAAGTGGTGGATGCGGTAGCAGCAGACTTCATCTGTGAGATGGCAGTTTTCACCTCTGTGGACAGGTTGTCCATTTTGGTGTTCAGGTTTAGCAGTGCCAGTGATGTTGTCTCTACAAAAGATTTGAAAGAGCTTTGCAACTCTTTCAAGGTTTGGTTCACAGAGGTCTCAAGGGTTTGGAACTCATCCCTTGTGACTTGTGTTCCGGTGGTAACCTCTGGAGGAATACATTCGTCTCCATAGTGAATCCCTGTTCCTGGGATACCTTCTTTCATTCCTGTTTGTAAGTTGAGAATGGAAGGATTTCCTTCTGATCCTTGAGAAGAAACATGAGTTTCAATCCCTACAGAAGTTCTGAGAAGAACATTGTCCAAATCCACTCCAGAGGTGGGTATTGGAATATCCTTCTGTTGACTAGGAGACTTGTCTAGAGTCTCTTTGTCTTTGTGCTCTCTACTTCTCTCTGAAAGAAGTGTGGGTCTTAATAAGTGCGTGTCAGAGGAAACAAATTCCTCTGTAGGGTGTTCTTGTGTGATCTGGGGCGATTGATCACGAACATTAGGTGAGTCTCTTTGAGGAGACTCCCTAGGAATGGATTCCCCGGTTTCTGTGGGCACAGAGGTTGAAAGAGTAACCTCTGGCTGGATGGGTTAGGTTGGGATCGAGCTGTGCTGCTCTTTTTCAATAACTCCTTCTGCAGCTAGACCTGCGGAGTTAGAAATGTGGGTTGCACTGGGAGGGGGTGATTGATGTGTGCCTTCTTCAACTTCGGCATCTTTTCTTGTTTCTTCTTCTGGTTCTGTGGAAGTTCCTTGCTCTGTGCGCAATGAGTCATACATGTGATGAGATCCGTATAATCTCATGACATGCGGATGATAGAGACCTTTTCGTATCCAGATAGCCTCTTCTTCATCTGAATCTACCTCTGAGATTTCTATCCCTGTTTCTGTGGTTTCTTCTACAACCGTTGCCTCTGTAACTTTAGTTGTATTCCACTCAGCTTCGATTTGTTATGTTTCTTCTGAAGCTTGGTTTGGACTTCTTCTGTGGACGTCCAATCCTTGAATGAAAGGGTTTTGTAAAATCACAGGGGTTTCGGCTGGTTGATTTCTGGGTGTTGTGTCATCTTCGTGTAGATGTGTGTCAATGCCAGAAATGAAGAAATCTTGTTCTTCTGGAGTGTGGTGGTCGAGAGGTTGTGCCGTCCACCCTGCTGTATTAAGGGTGTTTGCAATTTCGGGGTTCTGTAGGAAATCATTCAGGTCTCCTTGGTGAGCAAATCTATCTGGAGATTGATATGGTGATTGATATCCTTCTTCTGTCATTCCTACTTCTGCATCTTCTTCTTCTGCAGTCTCTCCCTCTATGATTTCCTCTTCTGCAATGGTAAACAACTTTTTAAGTGTTTTACCATGCTTCTTTTTGGTTTTCCTCCTTTTTGGTTTTGGTGCCCCTTCCTCTGTTGATTTGGATCTCTTCTTTTTCTGTTTTGTGAAAAGGGGAGGTGCAGAGGAGCCAATCTCTGTGGCATGGGGAGGTGAAGGTCTATCTTCTGCAGTGCTTGTTGATGTGCCTTCTGCAGTTTTTCTCTTCTTAGCTTTTGGAGTAGAAGCAGAGATCTTTGCTGAAGATTTCTTTCCCATTATTTCTGCGCGTTTGGCTATGAAGCTGAGCTGAATAGCCATGTGTTTTGCTAACTTTTTATCTTTTTCTGCTTGAGTGGAAAGAGGTTTTGCTATCATTGTTCCTAGGGGAACACCTAAACGCGGGGGTGTCATAGGACTCGGTTTTGGAGTTCTATGATCGCGTATATACTCTTTCTTAAGGGATATGTTCGATGCGTAGCGCAGAAGTTTCTTTGACAGAGGTCTGCAGTGTGAGTAGCCATCAGCATGATCAGTGGGGGTATTTTTGTTCATCGGGAACTGTTTGGGAGATGGCCCTTCCATTGGCCAATTTTGGATTAGCAGCAGAGGTTCGAACAGTACTCCCAATATTCTTTGGAATTGCAGAGGTGGTAGAAAGTTGGGATCGTTCTCTTTGACCCTTTTCGAGTTGTTCTTTCTGTCGATGGTGTTTATGATCTCTTGCATCATTATGGTCGCATAATCTAGTGGAAGATCATAGTAAACCCCATACATGATGCTCAAGATTTGATGTGAGCTCTGGTCAATACTCCCTATCTTTCCTGTCAAGCATCTGTTAAGAATAGAGAACAAAGTGTTCCACAGAGGTGGTAATCGGCCTCTGCGGAAGTCATTTCTCTTCCGTAGTTGGGTGTTGTACCCAAGCATTTCCATGAATCTACAGAGCTCTTCGTCTGTTGGTTGCTCTGCATAACTTTTCAATCCCAGAAGACCCCTTGTTGGTAGGTTGAATTCAAGTGAGAACATTGTTCTGTTGAACTTGATTTCAAGATGCTCAGTTTTATCAGGTCTTGAAATGTACCCTTTGATAAGAGAATCGTCTTTATCAAATCGGCAGCTTTGCCAAAATTGGTTCAAATAACGAACTGGTATTCTGTTAGGGGTTCTTGATAGTAGAGGGAAAAGGATATGGTTTTCCATGATGTTCAGAAGTATGGCATGGGCTTCGCCGAAAGTAGTGGGTGAGGGGACCAAATAGCAGTTGTTGGATTTAATAGGAAGAGTGGCTTCGAAATGATCCTTAGCTATGAAGTTTTGCAAGTGTGTCGTCGGAGCAAAGTCTGCGGAATCCCCGGAATCTTGTTGTTCAATATCTCTTGCAAGGCTGGGGTTTTCAGAATGTTCTGAATGAGCAGGGGAGTTTTCCGTTGAGTTCGCCGGAGAGAGTTCAGAGGATGTAGCTCGAGAAGATGAAGCCATTTGCAAGTGTTTTGCAGGGTATCGCCGGAGAAGAAGATGAGAGTTTGTAAAAGGTTTTATGAGAGGGTAAGGTTTGTTTTTATAGGATGGTAAAACGGTAGACTTCGAAAGGGTAAAGTATATGGCAATGGATTAAAGTTTGGAATCCGCACTCGAGTTTGAGCGGCGGGTTCAACTTACCAAAAAAAACGTTCCATGTTTGCCCAATGAAAATGGGACACGTAGGCCATGTCAGAAAATGACAGGACGTCGTGCGCGGCCCATTAATGCTAAGCGCGTGGAGTTGTTCTTAGCCATATGAGTTTCACTCGCAGAAAAAGTAACCGTTAATACTACAGAGATGCCCAAGTAATCAGATTGACAGAGCTTCTGTAGTTTACAGAGGCTCTGTGATCTTGAAAATCTTTGATGTTTATCCCTTTTTCATATATCTCATTGTTATCATGACTTCTGTGGGGTTCTTCTTTAACCAAAAACATTTGTAAAAGCATTGGAGAGGATAATAATCGGATTTTTGTGAAGAAATTTGCTTCACAGAGGTTTTGTGGCTCTGTTGGAACTTGCAGAAGTTCTGTGAGGGCCAGCAGAAGCTCTATGAGAGAAAAAATCTCATAAAAAAATTTTATTAGTATTTTTGATCATCCAATTTTTGATTTGGTTTAAGAGATGTTTTTCGGACATATTTGAAAGTTTGTGTCCGAGAAAACTGTTTTAAAAAAACGGTTTGTTCGAGAAGGTCATGGTCTGCTTTTTCGGTTTCCGAGATAACATTCCAAAAGATCGACAGAAGGTTAATTTGTGATCACAGAGCATATTTCCTGCAGAAGCTCTGTTGAGCTCAGCAGAAGCTCTATGACCTTAAATTTCTCCTAATTCGAATTTTGTGAAACTTTTTGAGCTTTTGATTTTTGAGATGTTATTCACAGTATATTTAGGACATATTTGACAATTCTTGTCCTAGAAAATTGTTTTCCAAAAACCTTTTGTGCGAGAGACATACCTTTTGGTTCTTCTGTTCTCGGCAGTTTTGTCTTTCTTCTGTCGATGGAGAATTATCGACATTCTTCTTCGGCTTTCCTTTGAGAGATTTACCTCTGTAGATCATCTCAGGGCCCCTTTTGCTCCCCCTTGATCTAATCTCTTCTGTAGATCAAGAATTTTCCTTTTTCTCCCCCTTGATCTAATCACCTCTGTAGATCAAGTATTTTCCTTTTGCTCCCCCTTGACCTAATCACCTCTGTAGATCAAGTAATTTCCTTTTGCTCCCCCTTGACCTAATCACCTCTGTAGATCAAGTAATTTCCTTTTGCTCCCCCTTGACCTATGCTTGGATCAAAGAATGATAAGTTTTGCATAGAACATAGGTCATGGTCTTTCAGAGGTTCTGTAGGGGTCGTCAGAGGTTCTTAGTTGACTTACAGAAGCTCTGTGATTTTAAGAACTATTTAAGGTTTTAAGAATTTACATACAGAAGTAGAATCGATCAAAGCAATAAATTAAGCAATGTATTTTACTTATTATTTACAGAATATAAAACTATACTTACTGAGGATTTTCACACCATGTTAATCATTCCTATCTTACCTACCAAGAAGTTGAATCTTTTCTCGTCTAGTGCTTTGGTGAATAAGTCAGCGAGTTGATATTCTGTGGGCACAAAATGCATTTCGATTGTACCGTATTCAACATGATGTTTCAAGAAGTGATACCTTATATCGATATGCTTGGTTTTTGAGTGTTGCACAGGGTTGGCAGAGATAGCAATAGCACTTTTGGAATCGCAGAAGATGGGTATTTTGAACAGAATGTGGCCGTAGTCTTTTAGCTGAGTCTTCATCCATAGAACCTGAGAACAACAGCTAGCGGCAGCAACGTATTCAGCTTCTGCAGTGGATGTGGAAACACAATTCTGCTTCTTGGAGGTCCAACTGACTAGTTTACCACCTAGGAATTGACAACTCCCAGAGGTACTCTTTCTGTCGAGCATGCATCCTCCATAGTCTGAATCTGTATAAGCTTTAAGACCAAAACCAGAGTTCTGTGGATACCAGAGACCAAGATTTTTGGTCCCTTTTAGGTATCTAAAGATTTCATTTACGGCATCATAATGTGATTTCTTTGGATTAGCTTGATAGCGTGCACAGAGACATGTGGCATGCATAATGTCAGGTCTGCTTGCTGTTAAGTATAACAGAGATCCAATCATGCCTCTGTAGAGAGTGCATTCTACAGAGATGCCATCTGAATCTAAGAATAACTTGTTTCCAGTGGCCATTGGAGTTTTCATTGCAGAGGTATCAGAGAGGCTATACTTGGAAAGAATGTTAGAGACATATTTAGCTTGATTTATAAAAATTCCCTCTGATGATTGTTTGACTTGGAGTCCGAGGAAGAAAGTTAATTCTCCCATCATACTCATTTCAAACTCACTCTGCATGAGTTTTTCAAATCTTTTACACTCTTCTGAATTAGTAGACCCAAAAATTATGTCATCTACGTATATTTGTACAAGCATTATCTCACTACTTTTGCGTTTATAGAATAAGGTAGTATCTGTTGTACCTCTGTTGTAACCATTGACTAGAAGAAAGGTAGAAAGTCGTTCATACCATGCTCGTGGAGCCTGTTTCAGTCCATATAGAGCTTTTTCAAGGTAGTATACATGCCTTGGAAACTTTGAGCTTTCAAATCCTGGTGGCTGATTAACGTAGACCTCTTCTTGGATTTCACCGTTGAGAAAAGCTGATTTTACGTCCATCTGATAGACTTTAAAACCTCTGTGGGCTGCGAAGGCTAAGAATATTCTTATTGCTTCGAGCCGTGCGACAGGGGCAAAAGTTTCATCGTAGTCTATGCCTTCTGCTTGTCTATATCCCTTTGCTACTAATCTTGCTTTGTTTCTGATGACCACTCCATCTTCATCCTTCTTGTTTCTGTAGACCCATTTAGTCCCAATGGCCTGTTTTCCTCTTGGCAGAGGTACTAGAGTCCATACTCTGTTACGCTCAAATTGCAAAAGTTCTTCTTGCATGGCGTCTACCCAGTTTGGGTCATCTAGGGCTTCAGAAATCTTCTTTGGTTCTATCACACTAATAAAATTTGTAAAGAAACAAAAGTTAGCACTGGCAGACCTTGTTTTTACTGCGTCAGAAGGTTCTCCGATTATTTGGCTTGGAGGATGGCTTTTTGTCCATTGAGTTGTGCGTGGGAGATGATCATCAATGTCATTCAGACTTTCTTTAGAGACTTCTTGTGTTTCTTCTTGTGTAGCCTCTGTTGTTCTTCGTGCCTTGGTAGTTGATTCTACCGTTTGTAGAATGATTGGTATGAGTGGTGGTGGAGTTTGTTCCTCTAAGGACGTATAGTCTTGGTCCTCGATTTCCTCTGTAATTGGTTCTTCTGTGGTTTGTGCAGCTTCTGTGGTCGTTTTCCTTGATGTTTCATCTTCTGCACTTTCTTCTGCTTCGGCAATTGCATCTGTAGTATGTACAGAAGAAGATGAATCATTATTAGGACCAGTTAGAGACAAACCTGTAGGATTTTGTCCGACAGAGGATGGTTCTTCAGAAACCCTGATTGTTCCAACAGAAGGATCAATGTTTTCGTTGAGCATCTCTAAAAATAGAAGATCCAAGTCTTCTTTTGCTCGTGAGATGACAGAGGATTTCCCTTTAGTTCCGAGTTCTGAACTGATTTGTTCCGAAGTCATTTGGAATGAATCATCAAAAGAAACATTGATGCTTTCTACAATCTTGTGAGACTTTGTAAGGAATGTTCTGTAGGCTTTGGAAGTGGCAGAGTATCCAATGAATTTGCCTTCATCTGCTTTTACATCAAACTTTCCTCTTGAATCTCTGTCGTTTAAGACGAAGCATTTGCATCCGAATACCTGGAAAAGTTTGATGTTTGGCCGCCGTTTGTTAAGCAATTCGTAAGGCGTCTTGAGGTGTCTTTTCACAATGGTTGATCGATTTTGAGTATAACACGCAGTAGAAATTGCTTCTGCCCAAAAGTTCATTGATAATCCGCATGCTGACATCATAGTTCTTGCGGCTTCCACAAGTGTTCGATTTTTTCTTTCGACAACACCGTTCTGTTGTGGAGTGCGAGCTGCAGAAAAGTTCTGTGATATTCCTTCTTTTGAAAGATAGGCTTCAATGACAGAGTTTTTAAATTCTGTGCCATTGTCACTTCTTAACTTCTGTATTCTGCAATTATAAAGAACTTGGATTCTTTTCATTAGATTTATCAATATATTTGGAACATCTGATTTCTTTCTAACGAATTCAACCCATGTGAAACGCGAATACTCATCAATTAGGACAAGTATGTATTTCTTGCCACCTAGGCTCTGTATGGCAATGGGACCGCAGAGGTCGACATGAAGCATGTACAGAGGTCTAGTGCAAGATACATCTGTTTTGCCTTTGTGGGAAGCTCTTTTGAGTTTTCCCATTTCACAGGCAGAACATAAATGATCCTTATTGAACTTAACATTTGGCAAACCTTTAACTAGATCAAGTTTGACCAGTTTTTCCAATGTGTGAAAATTTAAGTGACAGAACCTGTTGTGCCATAACCAGGCTTCTTCACTTTTGCAGGCAACAAGGCAAACTTTGTCTTTGTTCTTTGAGTTGAAGTTCATTAGATATAGATCACCTATTCTTTCAGCTCGCAGAAGTTCCATACTTGTTTCTTCACTTTGTAGAGAGCTGAAAGTTCTTTTGAACAACACATTGAATCCTGTATCACAAAGTTGACGTACACTGAGTAGGTTGTGCTTAAGGCCATCCACATATGCAACTTTGTATACAGAAACGTCTTCTTTCCTTATGACTCCATAGCCTTTTATGTGTCCTTTCTTGTTGTCTCCAAAAGTCACAGATCCACCATCTTGTGTTTCTTTGTACGTGGACAGTGCACTTCTGTCACCAGTCATGTGCCTTGAGCATCCGGAGTCTAGATACCAGATTGGCACATACTTCTTCTGCAGGACAATCACAGAGATTTAGGTACCCATATCCATATGGGTCCAATATTGTTAGAGTTTTTCAAGTTTGCCTTGGCATTCTTGAAATACATTTTGTTCTCTGCAGAAGAGTCAGATTGTTTCTTTGTGGGATTTGACTTTTGAATTGTTGTAGAGAGTAAACAGACTTGACTTGATAAATGATTATTAAGTTTAGACATAAGATCAAAGCAATGACAGTATTGAATATGAGATGTAATTTGCTTGAACTTTTCATTGAACTTTTTGAACTCAGCCACAGAGGCATTACATTCTTTCTTTACATTAGATTTCCTATTACTAGAAGATCTATGAATACTCGAATGTTGTTTGCAAAAGCTCTGTTTAGGACCTGCCTTCTGTGGGTTGCTTCTGTGGTGAACTTCTTTCATCACTGTCACAGAAGAAAAAAATTTATTAACCTTAGGTTTTGAAAATCTAGAACTTATAGGATTAATAGAGGTCTTCTGTAACATTTTAAGCTCAGCAGAGGTTTTGATATGTAGATTCAATTTTAGAAAATCTTGGCAGATTGGAATCTCTGTGAGTTTCTCTTTTGGAGAAATAGTTCTGTGAGGAACTTCAGAGGAGAATTTGACATCCTCTGTGTCACAGTGAATTATCCCTGATTTGAAATCAGTCTCTGAGTTGTCAGAGGATGAATCGTCCTCGTATACAGAGGTTGAGTCAATTCTTTCAATAGAGGCTGGATTTTCTGAGCATGTATCGTACGAGCTTTCTTCCTCTGTAGAATAGTTTTCATAGATTGCAGAGGTTTCTAATAAGATTTCTTCAGTGAGAGTTTTATCTATAGAAGATGTACAGAAATTTTCTAAAACGCTCGATTTCCATATTTCCAAAATTTCTTTTTCAATTAAATTTTTAAAGTTTTCTTCTGAAAAAATGGGTTTAAACTCAGGAGCTTCTGCTGACAATTTCTTTTCAACGTTTATCAAACAGACAAATGCAACCTGTGTTTGGGTCTCTGGTTTACCAAACTTGAAGATACCAATCTGATCTTGTGTTTTCAGATATTTCTTTGGTTTGATACTTCTATTGACAGAGGTTGAAGATGATGAGTCTGTGTTTTCAAACCACACGTTAATCATCTTCTTATGTTTCTTCAAGTAAGGATCCACAGAGATTTTCGCCCGTTTGTTTACAGAGATTAGATTTGGAAAATCTGGTTTGTTTGTTTTTCCAATCACAAATAACGAGGACAGAGGTTTGTTTCTTTTGCCTTCAACACCTAGGGTGATATCATCATACCCTATACCTCGTCTCCCTATTTGTGAGTTTATTTTTTCATAAACTTTCTGTGCATCTTTATAGTTTTTAAGCAAAACTTCTCTTCTGAGTAAATCTTGCCATAATACCTCTCTTTCTCTTTGAAAGTATTCTTTAAGAGATCTTATGTCAGTAGTTTCGCTCCTTGAAACTGAAAGTTCTTTTGTTTTATCTTTTAAAGTATTGGTTAATTCAGAAATTTGTTTTTTTAAAGGATCTAGAGTTTTGTTCCAATTCTTTTCTATTCTCTCTTTTTCCTCAAAAATCATTGCTTTTTCTTGAGTGAGAAGCCGTACTTCTCTCTCATTGAAAGTGAGTCTTTTCTGAATACTTTGATTTATCTCTTTCAGTTCAATTAATTCAATGTTAAGTGTATTATCATCTACAGAGGTAATACAAGAGTTGGAATTTGAAGTAGATACCTCAGAGTCAGTGCAGGAGTCGACTTCTGCCATGCCACAGAAGAGGGCATTAGCGGTATGTCCATCGTCAGAAGTAGAGTCTGACTGGAAGTCTTCTGTGTTCTCCTCAGAATGTCCTTTTGCCATTAAGGATTTTTGAGCATAATATTCGGCTTTCTTTTTGTAGAAAGCAGAGTCCCTCTGTGGGCGATTTGATCTGCTTCTGCATTCATTCGCAAAATGGCCTGGTTTGCCGCAGTTAAAACATCCTTGAGGAGTGTTTCCTGTTCGATCATTGGACTTCTGTAGGTCTCCGCCTTTTTCTGATCTACATTCATTTGCATAGTGACCAGGTTTGCCGCATTTGTAGCATTCTTGCTGTGTGTGGCTTACCGAGTCATCTGACCTCTGTTGGTCATTCCCTCTGTAATTTCTATCGTTTGACCTCTGTCGGCCACTTGATTATTCTCCTCTTCTGTCATCTCTTCTGTTGTCTCTTCTGTCATCCTGGTTTTCTCTATCATATCTTTCATTTCCGGAACCTCTTCTGTTTCCTTTGAACTCTTTTGTCAATAGAGCTAAAGATTTAGCTAGTGACGCAAGAGTTGTTTCCTTTTCTGCTTGCTCTTCTTCTTCACTGTCAATTATCACCATCTTCTTCTTCTCCTTCTTCTTCTCCTCTGTGGCTTTATCATTTCTTGGTCTCTGTGCATCCTCTTTAGTTTTACTAACCAATGCATATGGTGCAATGGTTAGTGTTTTAGCCTGTGCTATCTGAGGTTCTTGTGCGGCTAATGTTCCGTAAAGATCAGAGAGAGTCCAGGTGTCTAGATCCTGATTTGTCTGTAGGGACATAGACAGCTGGAGCCATTCTTCATTTAGACTTTTTAAAAACATGACATTGTTTTCTTCCGAAGTTCTGTCAATGCCTGATTTTCTGCACTGGTTGATTAGAGAGTTGAATCTGTCGTATGTTGTTTGCAGAGATTCTGTTGCAGAGGCTTTGAATGCATGATATTCATTGATGTACTGTGCTCTTCGGTTTTTTTGTGTTTTAGCACCTCCTTCCAACTGTCTTTCCAGTTCTTTCCATAGATCATGTGCTGTTTCACATGAATCCAAGGATTGAAAGAGTTCGTTGGGTATTGCCATAATTAATGTCCTCTTGGTTTTCTGAGCAACTTCATCTTCTGCTTTATCTTCGGTTGACCACTCCCCTTTTGGCTTTGGTTTTTGATGTTCGGGGATTTCGGCAGATTCAGCAGTAGCAGGTATACGAGGTACTACTGTCATGGGAATAGGAGGAGGATTGTACAAATATTGTACTTGATTTTTTTCAGTGCCCTCGAAAAAATGGACCATTCTTATTTTCCACTGAGGATACTCATTTCGAAGGAGAGTAGGAGGTTTAGTGAGAGAACCAGTAGTAAAGAAATTATTTGTATTTGTCATTTGAAGATTTTAGAAAGAAAGTATGACTAAAGAGTTACTTCGATGAGCTTGAAGATTTTCTGGGTTTAAGCAGTTTCCAGACACAATTTTAAATCTCAATAATATCTATCAAGAGTCTTGATAAGTGGATCACTTGATATTGAAAATCAAGGAAGGCTCTGATACCAATTGTTGGAACCCATATACACTTAATCAAGATTAACAATCTGTTAGTGGAGTTTAGAGTTTGATGCGGAAGCGTATTAAACTAACAGATATGTTTGATAGATATTAGAACGCACATATATAAAGAAAACAGTAAGGAATAAAAAGGATTTCTTGAACAGTTACTGTTATTCAATATATAATAATAAGAACAAAGAACAGATTAAGAACTATTGGTGTGTGTGAGAATATAACACTCAGATATTTGACAATAAAGCTTGAGAGTATTAGTGATTCCTTGTGTTTTCGTCGTTTTGAAGATCTCAACATGAGACTTCCTTTTATACTACTCTTAGAAGACTATGAAGTTGGTCACTGTTCCTTTTACGGCATGAATAGTAAACTGGATGGTGTGAACAGTGGACTGGATGGTGTGAGCAGTTGTTTGAGCCATGCGCATTTAATGGAGCAGATGTACTATTGGTAAATGCATTAAATGGCGCAGACGTCTATTTTGTACCATGCCCTATTGAGTCCACTCAGAGCTTGACACGTGTTTTGACAGTACTTTTCCATGCAAGTTGATGAACGTATCCAGTAATATCTTCCAAGTCTTCATAGCAGACCACAGAGGCTCTGTAAGGCATTACAGAGGTTCTATGGTCTGACCTTCTGTGGAGCAGTCCACTTGTTTCCGAGTTGATCTTCTTCTTGCGCACTACAGAGGTTCTGTGATTACCTCTGTAGCTTCTGTGGCTTTCTGGACTTGATCTTCTGGAAGAAGTGGCAGAGCCTCTGTGAGAGGCTTTTCTATACTTAGCCTATTTTTCACTACTTCTAAGTATTTCTATGATTAGGAAGATTGAAGCTAACAATATAATTGCTTTCAAAGATAGTTTTTTGTCCAGTACCAAGATGAAAGCAAATAATTACCATTTACCAAGATGAAAAGAATACTTCATGAAAACTTCATTTTAGTTGTTTTTATCCTTGGTATCGTGAAAGCAAATAAACAATTTGATTTTGGTAATTCATCTTCATGATTCATATTCTCAATTTTGACTTCAGAAACAGTGATTATTGGTTGTTTGTTTTGCTTCCACATGATTAATTCATGTTTAATTGCTACAAAAAGATGAACGAAGAGTAAGAAAATTACTAGAAAAATCGAAACACTTTTTTCTCATTACTAAAAAAACAAGAAACTTACTTCGATTTTTGATGCCTTTCAATTTTTGACGCTTTCGATTTCTAATGCCGTCGATTTCTGATGCCTTCGATTCCTGATGAACAACCAAAGAAACCTTTCGATTCGTGAATCCTGATGAACAACCAAAGAAACCTTTCGATTCCTGATGAACCGATGGAGATGGAGCCTTAGAGGTTTCGAACTTTCGATATTCATTGGCGCCGATTCGAAAATCATTGGTGCTTTGAAAAGAAACCCTGGAATACGAATAGTCATCGACTCATCCCAATTATCAAATCTGATTTTAATACTTTGTAATTATTGACTTATTGCTCAAGGTTATATACTTTAAATGTCAACTATTGAATAAAACAATTAGTTGGATTAGTGGTAACAGTTGGATTATATGTACCAAAGATCTCAGGTTCGAATCTTGTTGGTATATATATTTTTTTCTAATGTTTAACTATAATGTTTAAGAATAATATAACTCAAAAATTATATGTATATTCGGCTCGACTCGACTCGGCTCGGCTCGACTCGTTCGAGAACTCGGCTCGACTCGACTCGAAAAAGTTAATCGAGTTATCGAACGAGCCGAATCGAGTGTTGGCTTTATCGAGATCGACTCATTAACTTAAACGAGCATTATTTTACGTTCGAGATGAGCTCGAGCTTCGAAAATTTCGAAGCTCGAGCTCGATATAAACGAGCTCGAGCTCGAGTAGCTCGTTAAAAGCTCGACTCGTTAACACCCCTAGTTGCGAGGGTGGTGTTGGTGAGGTTTAGATTGTTGACGTTGGTGGAGGTTTCAGAGAGGGTGGTAGAAAAAGTTCCTATGCTTCCATCCACCTTCTCCATATCAGCTTTGGAGGCTTTATTTTCAACAACCTCTGTCAGCTTTTTGAGGTTCTCTCCAGCGTCTATAACCGCTGAAGAGTTTGTGGAGAGAATGGTGTTGTAAGATTCCACCTTTGTTTCCAGGGCCTTCAGGGAGGTGTTGATATCCCCCAAATTAGGACCTGAAACAGTTATTAACTTATGAACAGAGGAAAGCTCAGAAGTTTGGGGTTGAGAGAGAGAAGTGTTTGGGATAATGTGTATACCTGCAGGCGGGTTGGCGAAGTTGTCGAAGCCTCGTAACCCTGAGAAAGTTTCATAGTCGTCTTCAATAGTTCCATGACGACTGGAAGTACCTGTAGGTCCTGTGTTTTGCTCTATCAGCCTCCGAAGATGTTCAACAGTAGTGTCGCTGAGGAAGATGTTTGTTGAGGAGAATAGGGGAAGAGATTGAGTGACCAAAGGAGAGGTGGGAGGAATGATGGTTGAGAAAGTGGGTTGGGTGCGGGGTTCAGTGTTGGATCCGTGTTGGTCCCGAAGGGCTATACAAGTTTGTAGAAGGGGGGGGGGGGTTGAATACAAACACACATATTTTACTTTTCTAAATTGTTTATTGATAAATCATTAACAATTTACAGCTTGTTGCAAAACAAGATTAAGGATAAACCTAAATCTAAACAAGTTGGAACACTAAGTTTCTTGCACTAAGAAAGAGAAGGAAATTACTAATAATAACCTATCTCAAGATAAGAAAGATGACTTGACCAGAGTTAGCAAGTGACTCGTCCAGAGTTTTCGAGTACTTAAAAAATGAAGCTGGAGTCCTTCTTATATACTGCATGCATTTAATGCATGACAGTTTTATACTTTACACGTGGCAGCAACTCATTGGTTGTGTGTCATTGACCTTTGTAGACAACCTTAGTAGCCGCATGTTTGAACAGTGTAGTATCAGAGTGGTTGTACGATTTCAGACAATAAGGAGGTTCTTTTCTGACATATCGTACGGAGACGTGCAAGGGTGGTTAAGACAAAAGTACTTTGTACGACGGACTTCATGATCACCATAAGGACTGAACAGGCTCAGAGTATTATGGTGAACAGTGTTCGCTGAATGTTTAATCTAAAGAGCGAGAGTTCCTATCAGCGGTACTGTAAGGTCTTAGTACTTATCAGCGATAGTGAAACTATGATACATATTGTTTACTTACAATTTTCACTAAGTATTTAAGAGAGGGTCATTATCAAATCACTGAGGGTTTGGATCAACAATCTCCCCCTATTTGATTATGACATAGCAACAGAGAAAATTGCTATTTAATGAAAACATAAGGATAAAAAGAACTCATAAAATATTTGTCCCTTTTACTGTTTTCTGAGATCTTTTCTGTACTGATGGAGTAAAGTACTTTCGCTGAAATCTTTCTTTAAACTTCGTATCAGATTACAAAGGGAAGTGGAAAGATTACAAGTACAAGCGAAATAAATTACAAGTACAAAAGAATAACTGATAAAATAGAAGAATAAGGCGATCCTATCAGCTTATAGAGGTTCTTCCTTAATGAGAAGTTCATCAAGGGTCTTTGATGTGGGAATCATCCAGTCAGGGACATTTACTCCTTGATTCCATTTGTTCAGAGCTTCTTCAAAAATCAAGGGTTTAAGATGCCGTTCCTGAATGTCGCGTTTAAATTCACACCAGTAGATAAGATCTTTCAGTTGTTCGATAGGAGTGATGGGAAGCTCAGAGACACGTTGAAAACGTTTTCGTCCACCATAGTCAATAAAGAATATCCCATAGGGTTTGCTTATGACTTTTCCAGGGATGAAAGTCTCACCAGGAGGAAGAGATGTGTCAAGTGCGGAAAGGTCAGGTTCTGGACCAAGAACTTCAGCACGAGAAAAACCAATACCTGTTTCGTTCCGTATAAGAGGACCTGAGTCTGAAGGATTAGACTTTTTCTTTGCAGAGGTCCTTCTTTTCTGATTTGCGAGAGGAGGGGGAGGAGGAATATCCACACAAAAAGAGACTAAGTTGATAAGTTTATTTATCAGCTTTTTGACATGATCCTTGTACTTAGATTGAGACTTCTGGATGGCTAATCTGATCTCCAACCATTCAGAGAGACCGCACTTCGTGATGGCTTCAGCATAGAATTTTTCGTACTGTCCGTCCTCTCTGAATATCTCGATTTCAACGATTGAAACATTGAGGGTTGATCTTCCAGTGGTAAGTACCTTGTTGATTCTGGCAGGTCGATATCTGAAGTGTCCCTTTTCTTTGCACCAGATTAAAGTAGATTGAGACACAATTCTCTTTTCTTCAACGATCTTCTTGGCGTCTTCCCATAGCTGACGTTGAACTTCGATTGGAGTTCTTTTCAGCTTGGGGTCTTTCACTGATTGTTGAGTAAGCGGGATGGTAAGTTCTCTGTCTTTTTCTTCAGCTTCCCTTCTTTCAGCGATTAACCTTTCAGCTCTGAGGTGATCCTTGTATTCCTTTTGTGAAAGTCTGAACTTTAGAGGAATAGAAGGAAGTTGATCAAGCTTCAGGATGATTCGCTGATCTTCGAATCTCTTGATCATTGCATCTCTCTTTTTCTGACCCTCTTCACATAGCTTTTGAGGAGCCAAGGAAGGTCTGTTTTTGTGAGAGAGCAGCTGTTCTTCAGGTTCATCAGTCTCAGAGATCAAATCCAAGACCGGGATTATTTCTTCAGCGTTGGGAGCTGGGATTATTGTTGGTGAAGTCGCAGCTGTAGAAACTTCAGCGATATCCTCAAATAGGGGAGAGGACTAGCTAAAATACGACGATCGTTTAAGTAAGTCTTGGGAATGAAAGAGATAGAGAAAGAATGTGGTTAAGTGTATAGAGGTTTTTGTGGAGAGTAGAGCTGATATTGTGTATAGATAGAGGAGGGATGCAGTGTAAGGAAGTAAGATGTAGTGTATCTGACAAACCGAATTTTTAAGCAAGATCGTCAGATTTTCATCGTCTTCAGCGACACCTTTTCTTTTGCCCTTGTCAGCTTCAGACGCTGAAGGCTTTGTCTTGGTCCGCTCACCTGAAGGTTCGTTTATCAAGATCCCGTTAAGAGCTGTAGTCTTCTGAGAAGGCTTCACGATAAAGGAGTCATCATCATCATTCTTTGGAGAAGAGGATGGTTCATCATCAGAGATGTCGACGACTTCTTCATCTTCAGCTTCGGATTCAGATTCTTCAGCATCTTCTTCGAGTTGCTCCCCCTCAGATACAGAGGTAAGCTTCTCGGTTCCCTCAGGGTTTTCATCTCCCTGAGGTCCAGCGGTTTCTTCATTTGTCTTCTCTCCCTCTTCAGTAAGGGAAAGGTTTTCAGTCTTCTCCCCCTCGATAGATTCATCACGGGGAAGGTCTTCAGAGTTCTTCTCCCCTCCTTCCTCATGATGAGTGGGGGAGGAATGCGATGACTCAGCAGATGGTGTTGGTTCCCTGTCTTCTTGGCCAGGGATCCCAATATAATTTTCAATCGCTGCTACTCTGTCTTCTAGGCTAGTAATAGCAGGAGTGATCTTGAAGAGTTCAGCATGATCCGCCGGAGTAAAATGCGAAGGTGCAGGGGCAGGGGCGGTCATGTGATTCAGGATCTGCTGCACCATTGTCTTCATTGAACTTACGTCAGTCTTTACAGAACTCATGTCAGTCTTTACATCAGACATACCTCCCTGAAGATTTCCAACCGATGTCTTCAGTGATGTGAACTCGCTGGACATGGGTTGAACTGTTGTTTTGAGAGAGGTGTAGTCTGTGTAGATGTCAGCAAGAACTTTGGCAAAATCACCAAGAGTTCTATCAACCTTCTCCAAATCAGCTTTGGAGGCATTCTGTTCAACCACTGTTGTCAGCTTGTTGAGATTCTCTCCAGCGTTTGTTACAGCTGAAGAGTTGTCTGAAAGAGTAGTGGTGAGACCTGTCATCTTTGTATCCAGGTTCTTCAGAGATGCGTTG
Organism: Saussurea involucrata; assembly: GCA_033807775.1. Lineage (NCBI taxonomy): Eukaryota > Viridiplantae > Streptophyta > Magnoliopsida > Asterales > Asteraceae > Saussurea > Saussurea involucrata. The sequence goes on along the minus strand of CM066319.1, from coordinate 61,290,403 downwards.
ATATCTCCCAAATTAGGACCTGTAACAGATAAGTACTTGTAAACAAAGGAAAGCTCAGAAGTTTCGGGTTTAGTTACAGTGTATATGGGTTGGTGTATACCTGCAGGAGGGTTGGTGAAGTCGTCAAAACTCCTGTGTCCTGAAAATAGTTCCATGTCGTCAGCTAGAGTGCGTGTGCGCATGGACATTCCTGCAGGTCCTGCATCCATCATTCCTTGAAAAGTATCAGCTTTAGCTTCTGGAAGAATGACGGTTGCTCCAGTGGTCGTGGTGAAAACTGGATTAGAGTCCAATGGAGTAGAGAGAGAAGCGAAGGTTGAGAATGATGGTTGGGTGCGAGGTTCAGCGTTGGATCCGCTGAGAATCACTTCTTCAGTCATATGAGAGACTGAAGGAGGTTGTGTAGATTCCAAGTTTATAACTTCAGCGTTTAGAGACGCTGAAGCTGGGATGGAAAGGGTGGCTTGTTCAGCTGTGGCAGAACGTACCACTGAACTTTCCATCAGCTCTTCAAGATGAGCTGAGGAGTCTTCAGCATGAGATTGCTGGGGTTGCTCCTTGGTTTTCTTAGTTCTTTTGGAGCCAATTTGGGTAGATGAGTGTTTCCTTTTTCTAGAAGGAATGGAGGTTGCAGCCGGGGTATCAGCGGTGGGGTTTTCCACTGAAGGAGCTGCAGAAGTAGAAGAAAGAGGATTGAGAAGAGTTAAGAGAGTAGAGAGATGTACCTCATTTTCCATTGGCTTGAAGTCGAGTACCTTAGGGCCAACCTGAGAGAGTTGTCCTTCAGGCCAGTTTGGAAGATGGCGCTGAGGAATCTTGGGTATGGAACCCATGATGGTAGGTCAGCGACAGAGTCTACTTTGAGCACTAGATCATCATAGATTATCGATGCCCAGTCAACATGAAGACCTTTCAGCAATTCATATCCCATTGCTTGCTGAGGTTGAGCGGCTTGATCAGAGGAGCCGGTGTTTGTAGTCATGCAGCTTATCAAGTGTGCAAAGATGAAGTTCATCTCGCTGGGCATTTTTGACTTCTTGATGAGGGTCAGCTTCTTCTTAGGTTTCTTGTCCCTCCCAGTTTCCCATACATAACCCATTTCATCAAAGAATGCAGTGATGGATTCCCTATCAGCATGTTTCTTGTGGTCAGGGAGAGTAACAAAGGGTTTTTCTTTTGTGGCGATGGGAAGGATCAGTGCTTTTCGGATAATGGCAGGGGTGATTTTGATGGTGCCAAAATCAGTATCACAGAGGATGCAATCGATTTTCTTTGTGGGGTCTTTGGCCGATGGTAGCTGAGTGTGTCTGGCAGAATACCAGAACTGAGATAGTAGTAGCTGATGAGCAGGAGGTGTTATGGTCAGGGCTGTAGAGAGGCAACATGTTTTAAGGAATTTCATAGCATCATTCAGATGTGTGACTTGCTTTCGAGGAGGAAACTCGAAAAGCGCATAGAGGTTGTTTGTTTTTGTCCAATCAAGTTCCTCAAGCGTGAACTTGACCTGAGGAGCCTTGGTAATTTCAAGTTCCTCAGCAGCAACCGTTTTTTCAGCAGTAGGAATGTCAGTAGATGCCATTTCTGTATTATCAGTTCAACCAAAGATATAACAAATAAGAATAATCTTAATGTGGAAAGATTTTCCAATAAGATGGTTCGAATTTTGTCCATTTCATTCAGACAAAAATGTCTTAATGAAGATTAGGGTTTTCTTGTTTTTGAAAAAGAAATGCAAACCCAATAAAAAGTCTTGTTTTCCAGTTTCCTTTGAGGATTTGGATTCTGGAAAAACGTATGAAGAACAAGTTTAAGATATTTGCGATTAAACTTGAAGAACAACCATGAAAGGTTGTGTTCATAAAACCATGAAAGAAATGATTTCATTTGAAAAAGTTCTTTTGTTTGATCTTGTAAAAACAATGAGAAGATCATTAACAAGTTTTAAGAAACAGGTAAATAAAAGAAATATTAATCTGGTTCGTTGAAGAAGAAGAAGATGAACAGTTTCTGGAAATTTTGAGAGCTCAAAATGCAACAGTAAATATTTTTCTTGCTTGGAGGAGAAGTTTTTTTCGCGTAAAGCAAAAAAATAAACCCAAAATGTGTTTATATAGTGAGATTAGAAAGAGAGAAAAACTCGTGCGGGAAAGTTTTTCATCATGACACGGACACGTGTTTGCATTTGATTGGAAGGTAAACAAAACGTGCAAACGTGTGTCAGAAAAAGAACGTGCCGGGGCTTATCCGTTGCGATGACGTCACAGATGTCCTTTCATATTTTAGGATGTCTCTGAAGTTTTGAAAGCTCAGGGACACTTTTGAAAACATGAAGCACTGAATAGAAATATCAGTGTTGGTTTTAGAAATTTCAAAGTATCGCTGATTAAGGAAGAGATATTCAGCGATGCAATTTGTTTTGAAATCTTGCATTTACATGCGATTGTCAGCGAGAGAAAAACATACCTTGATATCAGCGAATCAATTATGTTCAGAGAGAGAATGATAGAATGGGTTATATAAGTTGATTTTATCCTATCGCTGATCAAATGTGAACCGCTGAAGATTTTACTCTTCAAAGTTCAGCATTCCAAGCTCGCCGATGAGAAAGTTGAATCTTGTCTCATCAAGAGGTTTGGTGAACAGATCAGCTAACTGATAGTCAGTTGGGATAAAGTGAAGTTCTATATGACCATTCATCACATGATCTCTGATAAAATGATACCTGATTTCGATGTGTTTTGTCTTTGAGTGTAGCACTGGATTGTTGGCTATAGGGATGGCACTTGTGCTGTCGCAATAGATTGGAATATTTGAGAGCCGAAGGTCATAGTCTAGTAGTTGATTTCTCATCCACAAGACCTGAGAACAACAGCTTCCAGCGGCTACATATTCAGCTTCAGCTGTGGAGGTGGATACTGAGTTTTTCCTTTTACTTGTCCAACTCACCAGCTTTCCACCCAGGAGTTGACAGCCTCCTGTGGTGCTTTTCCTATCCAATTTTTAACCTGCAAAATCACTATCTGAATAGGAGATTAGATCAAACCCTGAGTCTTTGTGATACCAAAGACCTAAGTTCGCAGTACCCTTAAGGTATCGAAAAATTCGCTTTACAGCGATCATATGAGATTCCTTAGGTTCAGCTTGATATCGTGCACACAAACAAGTTGCGTACATAATATCGGGTCGGCTAGCTGTAAGATACAAAAGAGAGCCGATCATCCCACTGTACAGCGTGACATTAACAGGTATTCCATTAGTATCCTTGTCTAGTGTCAGCGGTGGTGCCATAGGGGTTTTCATAGCTGAACTCTGAGTTAAATCGAATTTCTTCAGCATATCTTTAACATACTTTCCCTGATTAATGAAAGTTCCATTTTCATTTTGCTTTATCTGAAGACCAAGGAAATATGTTAGCTCACCCATCATGCTTATTTTATACTCTTCTTTCATTCTATCAGCGAAACGAGTACAAAGGTCAGGGTTAGTAGAACCAAATATAATGTCATCAACATATATCTGAACAAGAATAATATGACCTTTTACTTTCCTGAAGAATAGAGTCTTATCGATTTTACCACGCTCAATTTTTTCAATATGGAGATAAGTAGATAGAGTGTCATACCCTTACTCTCAAAGAAGGAATCAAGAGAACTGTTTTTGAATTCAGTCCCATGATCACTCCTTATTGAGCGAACTGTCAATTTGTTCAGGGTTTCCATCTTTCGAACAAAGGTGATGAGTTCTTCAGGGGTGTCACTCTTAGAACGGAGAAACATAACCCATGTATAGCGAGATAATTCATCAACTATGACCAGCGTATATTTCTTTCCAGCGATGGATTGTTTGTTAACAGGGCCAAACAAATCCATATGGAGAAGTTGTAGAGGAGATGACACTGAGGAGACTTACTTTGACTTAAAGCTTGCTTTGGTCTGCTTCCCTTTCTCACACGCTGAACATAAGGACTCTTTGGCGTATGAGTGTTGAGGTAGACCAGTGACTAACTCTTTTGAAGAAAGAGTGTTCAGTGTCTTGAAGTTTAGATGAGAGAGCCTCTTATGCCATAGCCAGTTGACATCAGATGAGGCTTTTGAGAAGAAACAGGAGTTCTCAGTGGTTGTTGAGTCCATGTTTATTACATAAACATTTTCCAAACGATAACCGCTGAGAGCTATCTTCTCCTTTTTGTCAGCGACAAAGCAGGATTCCTTGGTAAAGATTACCTTGTTATCCATGTCGCAAAGCTGACTGATGCTTAGAAGATTATGCTTCAGCCCTTCTACATATGCGACTCTTCTGAAGGTTGTAGTACCATTTGAGAGTACACCAAACCCTCGGGTATGTCCTTTTCCATTTCCACCGAAAGTCACAGAGGAACCCTTCTCTTCCTTGTATTCAGCGAGCAAGCTTTTCTTTCCAGTCATGTGTCTAGAGCATCCGCTATCGAGATACCAGATACCCTTCTTAACCTGCATTACAAAGGAAGATTAGTTTTTCTTGGGTACCCACTTAACCATGTGTACACATTTGTCAGTGGAAGTAGTTGGAATGGAAGGTTCAGCAGTCTTCGTAGCATTTGAAGATTCAGCTTTGTCAGTCTTCACTTTGGTTAATTTCTTAACCTCAGTGGTCTTCTTTGCCTTGGGGGCAGTGATCTTCACCTTAGCTATCTTTCAGCTTTGGTGGCTGTGGGGCACTTATTAGCAATATGATCGGTAAGTCCACAGTGATAACATTTCCTATAACTAAAAATAGTTCTAGGACCATTTGAATGCTGAGCTTTTGATTTTGAATTAGAAGGACCAGTACCAAATAAGCTATTGGTTTTTTAAAGGGGAGGAACATTTAGTTCTTCGGATTTCTTACCAAAGATATCCACTCTGATTCTAGGAGTAGATCGCTGAATAGATCCACACTGAGTAGATCCAGAGATCTGATTCCTTGATCCAGAGGGATAGGTCACTGAAGCTTTAGAAGCATTTAGCTTAGGTATACAGATACCCTTATGAGGATTTTGGTTAAAAGCAATTCCTTTACCTTTATCCTTAAAGACAGAGGTAGGTTTTGGATAAACCATTTTCTCTTTACCTTTTGAAGAGGTAGAAATTTCCTCAGGGATGGGCGGTTGAGAAGAGGAACACTAAGAGGATGAAGTATCAGCGACTGAGGATACGAAAGTTCCAAATAAGAGCATGGAACGATCAGTGGTTTGTTCTAGAGTATCAACTTTGTAACCAAGACCACGTTTATCACTCAGGGGAATCTGAGACTTAATTATCTCAGTGATCTTTGTTGAGGAATTATACCATCCATCAACAGTAGCTTTCTCAGCTTTCAATGCAGCGATAGCTTCTTCGCGCTTGATTTTGACTAGTTGATTTAAGTGAACTTGATCTTTAAAATCTTCTTCAATTTTAGAAAGGTTTTCTATTTGAAGGTGACAGTTTTTAAGCTGTTCAGTGAGATCAAGGTTTTGATTTTCAACTACAGTTTTGCCATTCATGGCTTCATATAAACTTCTAGTTAAGAGATCGATATTTCGAAGACTATCAGCTTCATCAATATTTGCAATATTGGTAAAGAAAGAAGGTGATACCTGAGTTGCAGAGGTTGAAGTAGAGGGAATGTCAGAATTTTCTTCCTCATCTTCAAGTTTGACCATAAGACAGAGATTGGCTTCATCATCTTCAGAGTCAGATGTTTCTTCCTCATCAGAGTCAGCCCAATCATAGTCAGCCATCAGGCCTTTGCCTTTCTTCTTAAAGCTTTTCAGCTTCGCATACTTTTCTTTCAGCTTGGCGTATTTGTCATCTTTATTCCTGGGAATAAAGAATTTCTTGGGAAACGCTGAGTTTCTCAAAACTTTCTTAGACCTGCACTCGTTAGCGAAATGTCCTATCTTTTCGCAGTTAAAACAGGTAGCAGTAGCCTTATCAACAGGAGCTGATGATCTTGGCTTGTCAGTAATGGAAAGAGGTTTATTCATTCTGAACATTTTCTTTTTGGCAAATCTCTTGAACTTTTTAGTGAGGAGAGCCAAAGATTCATCATCATCTGAAGAGTCAGAATCTGATGACCTTTCAGAGTTACTCTCCAACTCAGTGATAGTGACCGAGGGTCGCTGAGTGGAAGGTTCCTCTGAGATTAAAGCAACAGGGGTGCTTTTGGAATCTTTTACAAGATTCTTCTTAAGATGACTCGATTGCTCATGATTCAGCATCGTGCCATATAAGGTAGAAAGGGTCATTCATTTTAGATCATTTGACAGCTTGAGACAAATAGAATAACTGTCCAGGCTTTCAGGTAAACATTCTAAAAACTTTGTCAGCACTTCAAAGTTAGAATATTCCTTACCAACAGTTTTCAGATCTATTATTAAACAGTTAAAACGTTGGTGTACTTCAGAGAGAGATTCATTCTTACCACAAATGAAGCTTTCATGCTGTCTTACCAGGTTGATCTTTCGAGAGTCATGGACTTCAGAAGTACCTTCATACTGAACACAGATTGTGTCCCATATAGCTTTTGAGGTTTTCAGGTTCATGACGGAATGGTAGACTTCGTCAGGAAGAGCCATGGAGAGTATGGATCTGGCTTTGGTGTCGATAGCCACTTTCTTCTTATCTTCGTCAGTCCACATATGAACTTCCTTGGGTATCAGCCTTTCTGGAATAGCAGGTCTATTCTCAGCGACTGGAACTGTAGCATCAATTCTTACAGGAATATATGGGCCGTTTTCAAGATAAAAAGGCATAGTAGGGTCTACACCTTCTAAGAAGAGAATCATCCTATTTTTCCATAGATTAAAATTATCTCTGGAGAATCTAGGGGGTTTTGCAAGAGAACCATTGTCAATATAGTTTGTGTTTGTGTTGATAGCCATTTTCAGAAATAGCAAGGAAGAGAAATCTTAGTATAGATCAGATCTTGTTTATGAGATTAAACAAATCTGCTCTGATACCACTTGTTGGTCCCAAAGGGCTATACAAGTTTGTAGAAGGGGGGGGGGGTTGAATACAAATACACAGATTTTACTTTTCTAAATTGTTTATTGATAAATCATTAACAATTTACAGCTTGTTGCAGAACAAGATTAAGGATAAACCTAAATCTAAACAAGTTGGAACACTAAGTTTCTTGCACTAAGAAAGAGAAGGAAATTACTAATAATAACCTATCTCAAGATAAGAAAGATGACTTGACCAGAGTTAGCAAGTGACTCGTCCAGAGTTTTCGAGTACTTCAAAAATGAAGCTGGAGTCCTTCTTATATACTGCATGCATTTAATGCATGGCAGTTTATACTTTACACGTGGCAGCATCTCATTGGTTGTATGTCATTGACCTTTGTAGACAACCTTAGTAGCCGCATGTTTGAACAGTGTAGTATCAGAGTGGTTGTACAATTTCAGACAATAAGAAGGTTCTTTTCTGACATATCGTACGGAGACGTGCAAGGGTGGTTAAGACAAAAGTACTTTGTACGGAGGACTTCATGATCAGCTTTCGTTGATTCAGCGCTTTATCATTTTTTATCAGCGAATGATAAAGTTCAGCGATAACTGAAGTCTTGTACTTGATACTTCACGTTGAGTGGAAAAATCTGAGTCTTCGCTGATCCGCATCAGTTCATTAGGAGACTTGTCGCTGGTTCTTGAGCTTGATCTTCGACTTCAGCGTAGAACCTATGTTGATGTGAAACTTGTCTTCAGGGATCATAAGTAAACAACTAACTTATCAGCGATCACCATAAGGACTGAACAGGCTCAGAGTATTATGGTGAACAGTGTTCGCTGAATGTTTAATCTAAAGAGCGAGAGTTCCTATCAACGGTACTGTAAGGTTTTAGTACTTATCAGCGATAGTGAAACTCTGATACATTGTTTACTTACAATTTTCACTAAGTATTTAAGAGAGGGTCATTATCAAATCACTGAGGGTTTGGATCAACAATCTGCTGTCAATCACTTCAGTCACTAGATGGACTGAAGGAGGTGGGTTCTGTTCCAAGTTTATAACTTCAGCGTTTAGAGACGCTGAAGTTGGGATGGAAGGGGTGGCTTGACCAGCTGTGGCAGAGCGTACCACTGAACTATCCATCAGCTCTTCATGAGTTGTGGAGTCTTCAACATATGAATGCTGGGGGGGTTGCTCCTTGGTTTTGTTGATCCTTTTAGAACCAAGTTGGGAAGTAGATTGTTTCCTTTTTCGAGAAGGAGTGGAGGGTGCAGCTTGGGTATCAGCGGTGGGGATTTCCACTGAATGAGCCGCAGAAGTAGAAGAATGAGGATTAAGAAGAGATAAAAGAGTAGTAAGACGTACCTAGTTTGCCAGCGGCTTGAAGTCGAGCACCTTAGGGCCAACCTGAGAGAGTCTCAGTTCACCCTCTTTTGGGTACTTGTCCCCAAGTCCCTGTTGAAAGACGACGCTGATGAATCTGGGATATGGAACCCATGAAGGTCTATCAACCATATCTACTATGAATGCAAGGTCGTCATAGATGATCGAGGCCCAATCAACATGTAGACCTTTCAGCAATGCATAGCCCATTGCTTCCTGAGGTTGAGCAGCTTGATCAGAGGAGCCACTCTTCGCTGTCATGCAGCTTATCTGGTGTGCGAAGATGAAGTTCATCTCGCTTGGCATTTTGGACTTCTTGATCAGGGTCAGTTTCTTCTCAATCTCCTTGTCCCTCCATGTGTCCCATGCGTAACCCATTGCATCAAAGAATGCAGTGATGGCTTCCCTATCAGCATGGTTTTTGTGGTTTGGGAGAGAGACAAAGGGTTTTTCTTTGGTGGCAGTGGGTAGGCTGAGTGCTCGCCTGATAATGGCAGGGTTGATTTTGGTTGTGCCAAATTTGATGTGACAGAGAATGACATCAAGGAGTTTCTTAGGGTCTTTGGATGAAGGAACCTGAGTGTGTCTGGTAGTATACCAGAACTGAGATAGAAGGAATTTATAGGCAGGGGGTACGAAGGTTAAGGCTTTGAATAAGCAGCAGGTTTGGAGAAAATTCACAGCTTCATTCAGATGTGTGACTTGCTTTCGAGGAGGAAAATCGAAAAGCGCATAGAGGTTGTTTGATTTCGAAAAGTCTACTTTCTCATGCGTAAACTTTACCTGAGGAGCCTTTGGTAGAGTCAGTTTCTCCGTTGCAGGAGATTTCTCAGCGGTAGGAGCAGCAGTTGAAGATGCCATTTCTGTTTAACATATATAAACATGAAGAAGAGATGAAGAACAATGTCTTAATGTGGAAAGAATTTCCAATAAGATGTTGTCGAATTTTGTCCATTTCATTCAGACAAAGATGTCTTAATGAAGATTATGGTTTTTCTTTGTTTTGAATAAGAAATACCAAACAGTAAATGCCTTGTTTCCCAGTTTCCTTTAGAGAGAAGGATTCTGGAAAAACATATGAATAACAAGTTTAAGATTTGGAGTTTAAAACTTGAAGAGCAATATCGAAGATTGTGTCCATAAAACCATGAAAGAAATGATTTCATTTTAAGAAGTTCATTTGTTTGATCCGTTAAAAGCAATAATAAGATAATAAACAAGGTAAAGTAGGTAAATAATAAGAATATTAACCTTACAAACGTTGAAGAAGATGAACAGTTTTCTAGAAAACTTGAGTTCAAAATGCAACTATAGTTTTTCTTGCTTAGAGAAGAAGTTCGCATAAAGGAAAAATATAAACTCGAAATAGTTTATATAGAGAGTATAGAAAGAGAAAATCTTGAGCGGGAAAAGATTTTCATGATGACACGGACACGTGTTTGCATTTGAATGGATGGTAAACGAAACGTGCAAACGTGTGTCAGAAAAAGAACGTGCTAGGGTTTATCCGTTGTGATGATGTCACAAACGTCCTTTCATATTTTAGGATGTCTCTGAGGTTTTGAAAGCTCAGGGACATTTTGAAAATAAGAAGCACTGAATAGAAATATCAGTGTTAGTTTTAGAAATTTCAAAGTATCGCTGTTAAGGAAGAGATATTCAGCGATGTGATTTGTTTTGAAATCTTGCATTCATTTGCGAACGTCAGCGAGTAAAGAGAGACATACCTTGATATCAGCGAATCAACTTTGTTCAGAGAGAAGATGCTAGAATGGGTTATATAAGTTGGTTTTATCCGGTCGCTGATCAAATGTGAACCACTAAAGATTTTACTCTTCAAAGTTCAGCATTCCAAGCTCGCTGATGAGAAAGTTGAATCTTGTCTCATCAAGAGGTTTGGTAAATAGATCAGCTAACTGAAAATCAATTGGGATAAAATGAAGTTCTATATCACCATTTATCACATGATCTCTGATAAAATGATACCTGATTTCGATATGTTTGGTCTTTGAGTGTAGTACTGGATTGTTGGCTATATCGATGGCACTTGTGCTGTCGCAATAGATTGGAATTTTCGAGAGCTGAAGGTCATAGTCCAGTAGTTGATTTCTCATCCACAAGACCTAAGAACAACAGCTTCCAGCAGCTACATACTCAGCTTCAGCAGTTGAGGTGGACACTGAGTTTTGCTTTTTACTTGTCCAACTCACCAACTTTCCACCCAGGAGCTGACAGCCTCCTGTGGTGCTTTTCCTATCCAATTTGCAACCTGCAAAATCACTATCTGAATAGGCGATTAGATCAAACCCTGAATCTTTGGGATCCCAAAGACCTAGGTTCGGAGTACCCTTAAGGTAATGAAAGATTCGCTTTACAGCGATCATATGAGATTCCTTAGGTTCAGCTTGATATCGTGCACACAAACAGGTTGCATACATAATATCAGGTCGGCTAGCTGTAAGATACAAAAGAGAGCCGATCAACCCACGATATGTCGTGACATTAACAGGTATTCCAGAAGAATCCTTGTTTAGTGTCAGCGGCGGTGCCATAGGGGTTTTCATAGCTGAACTCTGAGTTAAATCAAATTTCTTCAGCATATCTTTAACATACTTTCCCTGATTTATGAAAGTTTCCTTTTCAGTTTGCTTTATCTGAAGACCAAGGAAATATGTTAGCTCACCCATCATACTCATTTTATACTCTGCTTTCATTCCATCAGTGAAACGAGTACAAAGGTCAGGGTTAGTAGAACCAAATCTGAACAAGAATGATATGACCTTTTACTTTCCTGAAGAATAGAGTCTTATCGATTTTACCACGCTCAAATTTTTCAATATGGAGATAAGTAGAGAGAGTGTCATACCATGCACGAGGAGCTTGCTTTAAGCCATAAAGGGCCTTATCCAGTTTATAAACATAACCTGGATGCTTATGATCTGAGAATCCTGGAGGTTGTTCCACATAGACTTCTTCATTCAGCTTTCCATTAAGAAACGCTGACTTAACATCTATTTGATTAACTTTGAAGTCTCTGTGTACAGTGTAGGCTAAGAATAGACGAATAGATTCTAGTCTTGCTACTGGAGAAAATGTTTCGTCGTAGTCTATACCTTCCTCTTGTCTGTATCCCCGAGCAACAAGACGAGCCTTGTTGCGGTATATAGTTCCATGTTCGTCCAACTTGTTTCGATAGACCCATTTAGTGCCTATCACTGTCTTGTCAGTTGGTCTTCGAACAAGATTCCAAACTTTGTTTCTTTCAAATTCTGTCAACTCTTCTTGCATAGCGCTGACCCAGTTTGGATCTCTGAGGGAATCATCTTGTTTCTTTGGTTCAATCAGAGAAATAAAGTTAACAAATAAACAAATATTACCTGCACTTCGTCGAGTCTGAACACCAGCATTTGGATCACCAAGTATTTGATCAATTGGGTGATTAATAGTCCATCGCTGAGCCGGAGCATGAATCGCTGACTCAACTTGAACTGGAGGGGCTGAAGATGAGGTTTCAGCAACTTCTGGTATATCAGTCAAGAAAGGAGTAGGTGTAGATGTCATTACATTTACTGATTGCTGAGAAGTAGATGGAATGTCTGAGACATTTTGTTCAGAAGCAGGCATAGTGTTTAGAGGAACAGCTGAGACCCATGAAGTTTCAGCTTCACTATTCTGCATATTTGGGATGATAGTAGGACCATCATCTTCAACGGTATGAGTATGAGGATTGGGAATAACTTCTAAATCACAAAGATGAGAAAACATCCATTGATTCAGTTCTTCAGTATCAGCAGAAGGTCGAGAATTCGCTGAACGGGATTCGTCAAAGGTGACGTGAATAGTTTCTTCAACAGTTTGTCTTCTTCGATTGAAGACTCTGAAAGCTTTGGAGATTGAAGAATATCCAAGAAAGATTCCATCATCAGCCTTAGGATCAAACTTTCCAAGGGCATCTTTGTTGTTCAGTATGAAACACTAACATCCAAAGATGTGAAGAAAGCTAATTGAAGGCTTTCTCCCATGAAAAAGTTCATAGGCTGTTTTATGGAATCTTTTGACTATCAGCGACCTGTTTTGCGTAAAACAAACAGTATTGACATCTTCTGCCCAAAACTGAGTAGGCAGGTGAGAATCGCTGAGCATTGAACGTGCATCTTCAATAATAGTACTATTTCTTCTTTCAGCGACTCCATTTTGTTGCGGTGTTCTCACTAAAGAAAAGTTGTGAGAAATACCCTTACTCTCAAAGAAGGAATCAAGAGAACTGTTTTTAAATTCAGTCCCATGATCACTCCTTATTGAGCGAACGGTCAAGTTGTTCAGGACTTCCATTTTCCTGACAAAGGTGATGAGTTCTTCAGGTGTGTCACTCTTAGAATGGAGAAACATTACCCATGTATAGCGAGAGAATTCATCAACTATGACCAGCGTATATTTCTTTCCAGCGATGGATTGTTTGTTAACAGGGCCAAACAAATCCATATGGAGAAGTTGCAGAGGAGATGACATTGAGGAAACTTGCTTAGACTTAAAGCTTGCTTTGGTCTGCTTCCCTTTCTCACACGCTGAACATAAGGATTCTTTGGCGTATGAGTGTTGAGGTAGACCAGTGACTAATTCTTTAGAAGAAAGAGTGTTCAGTGTTTTGAAGTTGAGATGAGAGAGCCTCTTATGCCATAGCCAGTTACAACAGATGAGGCTTTTGAAAAGAACAGGAGTTCTCAGTGGTTGTTGAGTCCATGTTTATTACATAAACATTTTCCAAACGACAACCGCTGAGAGCTATCTTCTCCTTTTTGTCAGCGACAAAGCAGGATTCCTTAGTAAAGATTACTTTGTTATCCATGTCGCAAAGCTGACTGATGCTTAGAAGATTATGCTCCAGCCCTTCAACATATGCGACTCTTCTGAAGGTTGTTGTACCATTAGAGAGTACACCAAACCCTCGGGTATGTCCTTTTCCGTTTCCACCGAAAGTTACAGAGGGACCCTTCTCTACCTTGTATTCAGAGAGCAGGCTTTTCTTTCCAGTCATGTGTCTAGAGCATCCGCTATCAAGATACCAGATACCCTTCTTAACCTGCATTATAAAGGAAGATTAGTTTGTCTTGGGTACCCACTTAACCATGTGTACACATTTGTCGGTGGGTTTAGAAGAGGAGGTGGAAGGTTCAGCAGTCTTCGCAGCATTTGAAGATTCAGCTTTGTCTGTCTTCACTTTGGTTAATTTTTTAACCTCAGTGGTCTTCTTTGCCTTGGGGGCAATGATCTTCACCTTAGCTATCTTTTCAGCTTGGGTGGCTGTGGGGCACTTACTAGCAATATGATTGGTAAGTCCACAGTGATAACATTTCCTATAACTAAAAGTAGTTCTAGGACCATTTGCATGCTGAGCTTTTGATTTTGAATTCGAAGGACCAGCACCAAGTAAACTTTTGGTATTTGAAAAAGGAGGAACATTCAGTTATTCGGATTTCTTACCAATGGTATCCACTTTGATTCTAGGAGTAGATCTCTGAATGGATCCACGCTGAATAAATCCAGGAATCTTATTCTTTGAACCAGAGGGATAAGTCACTGAAGCTTTAGAAGCATTCAGCTTAGGTACAAAGGTACCCTTCTGAGGTTGGTTTTAATGACTGAGGTTGGTTTTGGATAAACAATTTTCTCTTTACCTTTAGAAGTTAAGGTAGAGATTTTGTTGATCCAAACCCTCAGTGATTTGATAATGACCCTCTCTTATATACTTAGTGAAAATTGTAAGTAAACAATATGTATCAGAGTTTCACTATCGCTGATAAGCACTAAGATCTTACAGTACCGCTGATAGGAACTCTCGCTCTTTAGATTAAACATTCAGTGAACACTGTTCACCATAATGCTCTGAGTCTATTCAGTACTTATGGTGATCGCTGATAATTTAGTTGTTTACTTATGATCTCTGAAGACAAGTTTCACGTCAACATAGGTTCTACGCTGAAGTCGAAGATCAAGCTCAAGAACCAGCGACAAGTCTCCTAATGAACTGATGCGGATCAGCGAAGACTCAGATTTGTCCACCAACGTGAAGTATCAAGTACAAGACTTCAGCTATCGCTGAACTTTATCATTCGCTGATAAACAATGGTAAAACGCTGAATCAACGAAAAACTGATCATGAAGTCCTCCGTACAAAGTACTTTTGTCTTAACCACCCTTGCACGACTCCGTACGATATGTCAGAAAAGAACCTCCTTATTATCTGAAATCGTACAACCACTCTGATACTACACTGTTCAAACTTGCGGCTACTAAGGTTGTCAACAAAGGTCAATGACATACAACCAATGAGCTGCTGCCATGTGTAAAGTGTAAACTGCAATGCATTAAATGCATGCAGTTTATAAGAAGAAGAACTCACTTCATTTTGAAGTAACTTGCTAACTCTGGACAAGTTCATCCTTCTTATCTTGAGATAGGTTATTATTAGTAATTTCCTTCTCTTTCTTAGTGCAAGAAACTTAGTGTTCCAACTTGTTTAGATTTAGGTTTATCCTTAATCTTGTTCCGCAACAAGCTGTAAATTGTTAATGAATTATCAATAAACAATTTAGAAAAGTAAAATCTGTGTGTTTGTATTCAACCCCCCTTCTACAAACTTGTATAGCCCTTCGGGACCAACAAGTGGTATCAGAGCAGATTTGTTTAATCTCATAAACAAGATCTGATCTATACTAAGACTTATCTTCCTTGCTATTTCTGAAAATGGCTGCCAACACAAACACAAACTACATTGACAATGGTTCTCTTGCAAAACTCCCTAGATTCTCCAGAGATAATTTTAATCTATGGAAAAATAGGATGATTCTCTTTTTAGAAGGTGTAGATCCTACTATGCCTTACTATCTTGAAAACGGCCCATATATTCCTGTAAGAATTGATGCTGCAGTACCATCCGCTGAGAATAGACCTGCTATTCCAGAAAGGCTGATACCTAAGGAAGTTCATATGTGGACTGACGAAGATAAGAAGAAAGTGACTATCGACACCAAAGCCAGATCCATACTATCCATGGCTCTTCCTGACGAAGTCTACCATTCCGTCATGAACATGAAAACCTCAAAAGCTATGTGGGACACAATCTGTGTTCAGTATGAAGGTACTTCTGAAGTCCAGGACTCTCGAAAGATCAACCTGGTAAGACAGTACGAAAGTTTCATTTGTGGTAAGAATGAAACTCTCTCTGAAGTTCACCAACGTTTTAACTGTTTAATAATAGATCTGAAAACTGTTGGTAAGGAATATTCTAACTTTGAAGTGCTGACAAAGTTTTTAGAATGTTTACCTGAAAGCTGGGACAATTATTCTATGTGTCTCAAGCTGTCAAAGGATCTAAGATCAATGACCCTTTCTACCTTATATGGCACGATGCTGAATCATGAGCAATCGAGTCATCTTAAGAAGAATCTTGTAAAAGATTCCAAAAGCACCCCTGTTGCTTTAATCTAAGAGGAACCTTCCACTCAGCGACCCTCGGTCACTATCACTGAGTTAGAGAGTAACTCTGAAAGGTCATCAGATTCTGACTCTTAAGATGATGATGAATCTTTGGCTCTCCTCACTAAAAAGTTCAGGAGATTCGCCAAAAAGAAAATGTTCAGAAAGAATAAACCTCTTTCCATTACTGACAAGCCAAGATCATCAGCTCCTGTTGATAAGGCTACTGCTACCTGTTTTAACTGCGAAAAGATAGGACATTTCGCTAACGAGTGCAGGTCTAAGAAAGTTTTGAGAAACTCAGCGTTTCCCAAGAAATTCTTTATTCCCAGGAATAAAGATGACAAATACGCCAAGCTGAAAGAAAAGTATGCGAAGCTGAAAAGCTTTAAGAAGAAAGGCAAAGGCCCGATGGCTAACTATGATTGGGCTGCCTCTGATGAAGAAGAATCATCATCTGACTCTGAAGACGATGAAGCCAAACTTTGTCTTATGACCAAGATTGAAGATGAGGAAGAAAGTTCAGACATTCCCTCCACTTCAACCTCTGCTATTCAGGTATCACCTTCCTTCTTTACAAATATTGCAAATATTGATGAAGCTGATAGTCTTCGTAAAATCGATCTCTTGACTAGAAGTTTATATGAAGCCATGAATGGCAAAACTGTAGTTGAAAATCAAAACCTTGATCTCACTGAACAGCTTAAAAACTGTCACCTTCAAATAGAAAATCTTTCTAAAATTGAAGAAGATTTTAAAGATCAAGTTCACTTAAATCAGCTAGTCAAAATCGAGCGCGAAGAAGCTATCGCTGCATTAAGAGCTGAGAAAGCTACTGTTGATGGATGGTATAATTCCTCAACAAAGATCACTGAGATAATTAAGTCTCAGATTCCCCTGAGTGATAAACGTGGTACTGGTTACAAAGCTGATACTCTAGAACCAACCACTGATCGTTCCATGCTCTTATTTGGAACTTTCGTATCCTCAGTCGCTGATACTTCATCTTCTCAGTGTTCCTCTTCTAGACCGCCTATTCCTGAGGAAATTTCTACCTCTTCAAAAGGTAAAGAGAAAATGGTTTATCCAAAACCTACCTCTGTCTTTAAAGATAAAGGTAAAGGAATTGCTTTTAACCAAATCCTCAGAAGGGTACCTTAGTACCTAAGCTGAATGCTTCTAAAGCTTTAATGATTCATCCCTCTGGATCAAGGAATCAGATATCTGGATCTACTCAGCGTGGATCTATTCAACGATCTACTCCAAGAATCAGAGTGGATGTCTCTGGTAAGAAATCCGAAGAACTGAATGTTCCTCCCATTTCAAAAGCCAATAGCTTACTTGGTGCTGGTACTTCTAATTCAAAATCTAAAGCTCAACATTCAAATGATCCTAGAACTTTCAGTTATAGGAAATGTTATCACTGTGGACTTACTGATCATATTGCTAGTAAGTGCCCCACAGCCACCAAAGTTGAAAAGATAGCTAAGGTGAAGATCATTGCCCCCAAGGCAAAGAAGACCACTGAGGTTAAGATATTAACCAAAGTGAAGAATGACAAAGCTGAATCTTCAAATGCTGCGAAGATTGCTGAACCTTCCATTCCTACTACTTCCACTGACAAAAGAGTACACATGGTTAAGTGGGTACCCAAGAAAAACTAATCTTCCTTTGTAATGCAGGTTAAGAAGGGTATCTGGTATCTCGATAGCGGATGCTCTAGACACATGACTGGAAAGAAAAGCCTGCTCGCTGAATACAAGGAAGAGAAGGGTCCCTCTGTGACTTTCAGTGGAAATGGAAAAGGACATACCCGAGGGTTTGGTGTACTCTCTAATGGTACAACAACCTTCAGAAGAGTCGCATATGTTGAAGGGCTGAAGCATAATCTTTTAAGCATCAGTCAGCTTTGCGACAAGGATAACAAAGTAATCTTTACTAAGGAATCCTGCTTTGTCACTGACAAAAATGAGAAGATAGCTCTCAGCGGTTATCGTTTGGAAAATGTTTATGTAATAAACATGGACTCAACAACCACTAAGAACTCCTGTTTCTTCTCAAAGGTCTCATCTGATGTCAACTGGCTATGGCATAAGAGTCTCTCTCATCTGAATTTCAAGACACTGAACACTCTTTCTTCAAAAGAGTTAGTCACTGGTCTACCTCAGCACTCATACGCCAAAGAGTCTTTATGTTCAGCGTGTGAGAAAGGGAAGCAGACCAAAGCAAGCTTTAAGTCAAAGCAAATCTCCTCAGTGTCATCTCCTCTACAACTTCTCCATATGGATTTGTTTGGCCCTGTTAACAAACAATCCATCGCTGGAAAGAAATATACACTGGTCATAGTTGATGAATTCTCCCGTTATACATGGGTTATGTTTCTCCGTTCCAAGAGAGACACCCCTGAAGAACTCATCACCTCTATTCGGAAGATGGAAACCCTGAACAACTTGACCGTTCGCTCAATAAGGAGTGATCATGGGACTGAATTCAAAAACAGTTCTCTTGATTCCTTCTTTGAGAGTAAGGGTATTTCTCACAACTTTTAATCAGTGAGAACACCGCAACAAAATGGAGTCACTGAAAGAAGAAATAAAACAATTATTGAAGCTGCACATTCAATGCTCAGCGATTCTCACCTGCCTACTCAGTTTTGGGCAGAAGCTGTCAACACTGCTTGTTTTACATAAAACAGGTCGCTGATAGTAAAAAGATTCAATAAAACAGCCTATGAACTTTTTCATGGGATAAAGCCTTCAATCAGCTTTCTTCATATCTTTGGATGTCAGTGTTTCATACTGAACAACAGAGATGCCCTTGGAAAGTTTGATCCTAAGGCTGATGATGGAATCTTTCTTGGATATTCTTCAATCTCCAAAGCCTTCAGAGTCTTCAATCGAAGAAGACAAACTGTTGAAGAAACTATTAACGTCACGTTTGACGAATCCCGTTCAGCGAACTCTAAACCGCCCGCTGATACTGAAGAACTGAATCAATGGATGTTTTCTCATCTTGGTGATTCAGAAGATATTCCCACTCCTCGTACTCATACAGTTGAAGATGATAGTCCTACTATCATTCCAAACATGCAGAATAGTGAAGCTGAAACATCATGGGTCTCAGCTGTTCCTTTAAACACTATACCTGCTTCTGAACCAAATGTCTTAGACATTCCATCTACTTCTCAGCAATCAGTGAATATAATGACAACTACACCCATTCCTCTCTTAGCTGATACTCCAGAAGTTGCTGAAGCCTCATCTTCAGCTCCTCCAGTTCAGGTTGAGTCAGCGTCTCACACTCTGGCTCAACGATGGACTGTAAATCACCCAATTGATCAAATTCTAGGTGATCCAAACGCTGGTGTTCAGACTTGACGAAGTGCAGGTAATATTTGTTTATTCGTTAACTTTATATCTCTGACTGAACCAAAGAAGATAGATGATGCCCTCAAAGATCCAAACTGGGTCAGCGCCATGCAAGAAGAGCTGACTGAATTCGAAAGAAACAAAGTTTGGAAACTTGTTCGAAGACCAACTGACAAGACAGTGATAGGCACTAAATGGGTCTATCGAAACAAGTTGGACGAACATGGAACTGTAACCCGCAACAAGGCTCGTCTTGTTGCTCAGGGATACAGACAAGAGGAAGGCATAGATTACGACGAAACATTTGCTCCAGTAGCAAGACTAGAATCTATTCGTCTATTCTTAGCATACGCTGTACACAAAGACTTCAAAGTATATCAGATGGATGTTAAGTCAGCGTTTCTAAATGGAAAGCTGAATGAAGAAGTCTATGTGGAACAACCTCCAGGATTCTCAGATCCTAAGCGTCCAGGTTATGTTTATAAACTGGATAAGGCACTTTATGGCTTAAAACAAGCTCCACGTGCATGGTATGACACTCTGTCTACTTATCTCCATATTGAAAAATTTGAGCGTGGTAAAATCGATAAGACTCTATTTTTCAGGAAAGTAAAAGGTCATATTATTCTTGTTCAAATATACGTTGATGACATTATATTTGGTTCTACTAACCCTGATCTTTGTACGCGTTTCGCTGATAGAATGAAAGATGAGTATAAAATGAGTATAAAATGAGCATGATGGGTGAACTAACATATTTCCTTGGTCTACAGATAAAGCAAAATGAAAAAGGAACTTTCATTAATCAGGGAAAGTATGTTAAAGATATGCTGAAGAAATTCGACTTAACTCAAAGCTCAGCTATGAAAACCCCTATGGCACCACCGCTGACACTAGATAAGGATACTAATGGTATTCCTGTAAATGTCACGCTGTACCGTGGGATGATCGGCTCTCTCTTGTATCTTACAGCTAGCCGACCCGATATTATGTGCGCAACCTGTTTGTGTGCACGATATCTTAAGGGTTCGATCTAATCGCCTATTCAGATAATGATTTTGCAGGTTGCAAATTGGATAGGAAAAGCACCACAGGAGGTTGTCAGCTCCTGGGTGGAAAGCTGGTGAGTTGGACAAGTAAAAAGCAAAACTCAGTGTCCACCTCCACAGCTGAAGCTGAGTATGTAGCCGATGGAAGCTGTTGTTCTCAGGTCTTGTGGATGAGAAATCAACTACTGGACTATGACCTACAGCTCTCAAAAATTCCAATCTATTGCGACAGCACAAGTGCCATCGCTATAGCCAACAATCCAGTGCTACACTCAAAGACAAAACACATCGAAATCAGGTATCATTTTATCAGAGATCATGTGATGAATGGTGATATAGAACTTCACTTTATCCCAACTGATTATCAGTTAGCTGATCTGTTCACCAAACCTCTTGATGAGACAAGATTCAACTTTCTCATCAGCGAGCTTGGAATGCTGAACTTTGAAGAGTAAAATCTTCAGCGGTTCACATTTGATCAGCGATAGGATAAAATCAACTTGTATAACCCATTCTATCATTTTCTCTCTGAATAAACTTGATTCGCTGATATCAAGGTATGTTTTTCTCTCACTGACAATTGCATGTGAATGCAAGATTTCAAAATAAATTGCATCGCTGAATATCTCTTCGTTAATCAGCGATACTTTGAAATTTCTAAAACCAACACTGATAATTCTTTTCAGTGCTTCATGTTTTCCAATCAAATGCAAACACGTGTCCGTGTCATGATGAAAATCTTTTGCCGCTCAAGATTTTCTCTCTCTAATCTCACTATATAAACACATTCTGGGTTTATATTTTTCCTTTACGCGAAAAACTTCTCCACCAAGCAAGAAAGAATTACTATTGCATTTGTGCTCTCAAGTCTTCAAGAACTTCTTCTTCTTCAACGAACCAGGTTAATAATTCTGTTATTTACCTGTTTCTTAAACTTGTTAATGATCTTGTAACGTCCCAAAAATTACAATAAAATTGAACTTTTAAAAATACTATTTTATTTTAAACAAACCATAAGTATTTAAATCCAATCAAACGTTTCCTCAAAACTCGTTAAGTTAAATAACCAACCAATTAACACAGCGGAAAATGTAAATCATAAAACATAATGTATCATAATGAAATTGCCGAAAGTCTCAACGCGCCAGTGTGTACCGTCACGCCTTACTGCCACTCGAACCTGAAACAGTAATTTATAGGAAAAGAGTAAGCACGAAGCTTAGTGAATTCAAACACTAACATAGGGTAGCAATCATATGAGCACTACCCCTATCTACAGATAAATAACATCAATCCACACATGCCAGCTTAAGAACATATCCTAAACAGGCAAACTCATGCAACAACAACTGTATCTATATATATAACCATCGGTCTCCCCGATCTCATACAATACTATATATAACCATCGGTCTCCCCGATCTCATACAATACTATATATATAACCATCGGTCTCCCCGATCTCATACAATACTATATATATAACCATCGGTCTCCCCGATCTCATACAATACCGTGTACGTATTCCTCGGTCTCCCCGAGTTGTACGACACCCGTATACGTATTCCTCGGTCTCCCCGAGTTGTACGACACCCGTGTACGTATTTCTCCGTCTCCTCGAGCTCTCGGTCTCCCCGAGTTTTATACGACACCCAAGGTCCATTCTAGACACTACACAACCCAGTACCACACACAACAAAAATAGCTAGCACACACGAGCTACAGTAATGCACATAAGATCCCTATCCTACGTAGCAAAACGAGCCCGCCAACTCCAACTCACTTCTTTCCACCTAAAGAAGTGCTACAAAGTGTCAACACGAAGCCCCAACCCTAAAAAATAATCATAAGACTAAAAGAGTGACATTTCAGCTTTTAGGTCTAAACTGCAGGTCTGTTCGGGACCTGTTTAGCCCCCTATAGACCCACTAATCCAGAAATTAAATTCCACAAACAGAAGGGTCTGGGTCTTAGCTTTCCAGGGACATATTATACGCGTTCAAACAAGGTTCCTATGATTTTATACGAATTTTCTAAAACTGAAACTCAAAGCTGAAAGTTTCGGACCTGCTGCAAAAACGACCATTTTGCACCTAGCTAGATGCTTAACCAGGTTTTTGCTAAAACACGGAAAGTATTCCCGACACAGAATGTGAACCGTGGGCACCGATTTCGCCTCAAACCGAGTTACGATGGAAAAGTTATGAACGAAACAAAACAGGGACAGACTTAACCAAATCACATAAAATGACGACTTAGTTTTCGATTAAGGTTAATGCGATTCGGGTTACGAATTAGAGTTTGCGACAAGGGTCTTAGGTTACTCAGGGCTGGACTAAACTACTCACCACCCACTGCCACCTCCGGCAGTGGTGGTCGGCGGCGGCGGCAGCCACCACCGGCGGTGGTGGTGGTTTTGCTAAAAATTTCCGGCGAGGCCAATCGGATAACCCGACTACCCTAACTCCGCCACCTACGCACACACTAGCATATCCTAACAGCCGCAACCCACCATCACAGCCACCGACCGGTGGTGCACGGCGGTCATGCCTGCGGCAGCCATGGCTGCGTCGCCGGTAGCGGCTTTGTGGTTGAAAACGATGAAGAACGAAACAAAAAGGAGAGAACTTACCTCTTCGACGACAACCTGACGGCGATCACACGGGACCTCGATTCCCTCCACGTTTCCCCCCCTCGACGGCCCTCTCTCTCTCACCCCCGCTGCTCTCTTCTCTCGCTGGCAGAAAATCAGCGGCGACGCTGATGGAGGTGTGTGGTTTCACGGCAGCCACAAGAAAAAGGGAAGGAAAGTGATGGGGTGTTCGGTGGTACTCACTGCTGCAGCAAGGACGAAAGGAAAAAAAAGAATTGCTAGGGTTTGTGGCTTGTGGTTTGATCGACGCAAGGAAAGAACGAAAAGAAGAAGGGGTCGGTCCACATGGGCCGATCCCATGTAAAGTCCTAAACCCAATTAACACTTTTAGTCCCTAGGATTGTAATGCGTTTCCAACTTTATCCAATTAAATTTAGAATTTTAGTATTTAACCCCCTTAGGACAAAAATGTTTACAACTAAGATTTTCCCCCGACAAAACTTATTATTACGAGACCAACTAGAGAAATATATATAAATAAATAAAAACGTAGAACTAAAACCGTACCGGGACACGGGCTTTACAACTCTCCCCCGCTTGAATTAGACTTCGTCCCCGAAGTCTACGTCCGCAAACAGCTCCGGATAGTTCTCCCGCATCTCAGCCTCGGGTTCCCAAGTCCACTCGGAACCCTTTCAGTGCTTCCACTGGACCTTCACCAACCCAATTACCTTGTTGTGCGAGGTCCTCCTCTTCCTGTCAACAATGGCGATCGGCTTCTCAACGTAATTAAGCCGCTCGTCGATCTGAATATCCTCGAGAGGAATCACCGCAGACTCATCCACTACACACTTCCACAACTGAGACACGTGGAAGGTGTTGTGGATCAAACGCAGCTCGTCCGGTAGCTCTAAGCGATAAGCTACCTTGCCCACACGAGCGATGACCTTGTAAGGTCCAATGTAACGGGGCCCTAACTTTCCTCGTTTACGGAACCGGATCAACCCTTTCCAGGGTGACACCTTCAACAACACATAATCTCCCACCTGAAACTCCAAATCTGATCGTCTCTTGTCGGCGTAACTCTTCTGCCGACTCTGTGCAGTAACCAAACGGTCCCGCACCATCTGTATCATCTCAGCCGTCTTCAGCACAAGGTCGGTGCTCCCCAATACTCGCTGACCAACCTCGCCCCAGCAAATGGGCGTCCTGCACTTCCTACCATATAACGCCTCGTACGGCAGCATGCCAATACTGGAATGGAAGCTGTTGTTGTAGGAAAACTCCGCCAAAGGAAGGTACTGATCCCAACTACCTCCAAAATCAATAGCACATACCCGAAGCATATCCTCGAGTGTTTGAATAGTACGCTCACTCTGCCCGTCCGTCTGTGGATGAAAAGCCGTGCTAAAATGTAACCGCGTACCCACCTCCACCTGAAACCTCTCCCAAAACCGGGAGGTAAAACGGGTGTCCCTGTCAGAGATAATCGAAACTGGCACCCCGTGCCTGGCTACAATCTCTCGCACGAAAATCTCTGCGAGCTTCTCCGCCGAGGAGCTCTCCCTGATGGCCAAAAAGTGAGCACTCTTGGTCAGACGATCGACAATCACCCAAATAGCATCATTCCCTCGTGGAGTCCTTGGGAGTTTAGTAATAAGATCCATCGTGATCTGTTCCCATTTCCACACCGGAATCTCTAAAGGCTGCAACTTCCCATGCCGCCGCTGGTGCTCAGCCTTGACTTTCCGACAAGTCAAGCACACCTCTACACACTTGGCGACATCCCGCTTCATGCCGGGCCACCAATAATTCTCCCGCAGGTCGCGGTACATCTTCGTAGCTCCAGGACGAATAGAAAACTTGGACTTATGCGCCTCGTCCAACAAGATTTGCCTGTTCCCACCAGTGAAGGGAACCCAAACTCGACCATATCGCGCCAATAAACCCCGACTATCACGGACAAAATTCGGAATTTCCCCCGAAACTCTCTCGCGTTTGGCATTCTCGTCCCGAACTGCCACTTCCTGAGCACTGCCCATCGACTGCAGGAGAGGTGCAACCACTGTTAACCGATGACACAAACCCCGTAGTGGCTCACCAACCGGATGTCGACTAAGTGCGTCTGCAACCACGTTTGCTTTACCCGGGTGGTAAAGTATCTCACAGTCATAATCCTTGACTACATCAAGCCACCTCCTCTGACACATATTGAGGTTTTGCTGGTCCATCAAGTGTGTGAGGCTTTTATGGTCAATGTATATCGTACACTTGACGCCGTACAAGTAATGCCTCCAATTTTGAGAGCAAACACCACCGCTCCCAACTCTAGATCATGGGTCGGGTAATTCGCCTCATGAGGCTTCAACTGCCTCGAAGCGTAAGCAATAACCTTACCGCACTGCATTAGCACGGCGCCCAACCCCTGGTGAGAAGCGTCATAATACACTACTAGATCCTCCATACCCTCGGGCAAAGTCGACACCGGAGCCTCGCATAAACGTCTGCGCAGCTCCTCAAAAGCCCTTTGCTGCTCCTCACCCCAACTAAAAGCCGCCGTTTTCTTCGTCAATCGGGTCATAGTGTAACATCCTGAATTTTCGTTATTAATATTTTAATGAGAATTGGGATTTACTTGTATTTTGGTTTAAAACTTTGTATTATGTTGTAATTGATAATTCAATAGGGTTAAAATACAAGGGTTTGATGTTTGGTGTTATTTTGGAAATAATGGAACTTGAGTGTGTATTTGGATAAAAGAACTGAGATATCAAACAAATATCTCATTCTTGTTGTTAAGTCGGCTAAAGAAAGTAGAGAGAAAGAGAGAAAGGAAGAAGCAGGAAGGAAAGAAGTTCAGTTCTTCATTTGGTAAGAATTCTACTCACGTTTCTGGTAAATCTTGTTGCTGATTCATGTTAGTAAATCGATTTTGTGTGTGTGGAATTGATTTCTAGAATCAATAGCAGCAGTTTGGAGTTCATACTGTGCAGGAAGAAGGGTTTTGCAATTATAAGGTGAGTTCATTCAGTTCTTCGTACAAATCAATGTTTTTAAGTTGTTATAAACCTTGATGTAACTGTATAATTTGTCTATAGCTGAATAGAATGGCTTGAAATAAGCTAATTTGATGAATTAGAAGGAATTCTGGGCAAATTGAACGAACCGGTACTTAAGAGTCCCGGTACTCATAGTCCCGGTAGTTGGAAGTCCCGGTACTTAAGAGTCCCGGTACTCATAGTCCCGGTAGTCGGAAGTCCCGGTAGTTGAGAGTCCCGATGCAGGGGAGTCTCGGTACAGGTGAGTCCCGGTCTTAGCTTTTATACCGGGAGTTAGGGATACCGGGAGTTGGCAGTATACCGTAATAGTTAAGACATTTTGAGGTCTTGGATTATTTGTACTCTCCTGATTGTTTTGGAGTCTACAGTTCGGTAAATCGTGAAAAGATACGATTAGGCATTGTCATATAACTTATGCAGTTCGGACATACGTACATTCATGTATAGTATGTTAGGTTTATAAACTGTGCTAGTGTGATGCTAGGCAGGATTATATTGAGTGTAATGGATCCATAGGCATTAGTGTTTGGTAATCACATGGGATAGACGTGTGATATTAATTGTTATCTCAGTGTGTGTGGGAAACCAAGGAATAGTCATGTGGTAATAAATGTGCATGTGTAACTGCCATTTATAGGTTAAGAGCATAAATCTAGAATCAGTAATGATTCGTAGTGTGGCTCTAGGCGGGATATGATGGCTGAAATATTGCCAGTCATATTCTAGTAATTGGATAAAGGAGCATTAATCTAGAATCAGTAATGATTCATAGTGTGGCTCTAGGCGGTAAGAAAAGGAGTAACCAGGTTTGCCATAACTTGTTTATATTGATTTTGCAAATGTTATTATTGAAACGAATGTTCTCACTAGGCGTTGGCCTAATCGTTTCCTATAATGTTTTCTTACCAGGTTCAGGCTCGAGAAAATAAAGGGTTGTGGGACGAGCGTTTTTGGATTAGCAGTGGTGACAATTAACAAAGAGGAGATTTTTGGATGGATAGCTTAGATACCTTAATTAATCTGATTATAGTTACATAATTAGATTGATAGGTTATTTGAAGTATCCTGTTTGTAAATATACTCTTGATGGTTAATCCCCTGCTATTTATATAAGTTGAAGTCTTGTTATCATAACCTGTTGTAACGTAAGGTTTAAATTGACCCGGATTTTGGGGCGTTACAATATGGTATCAGAGCAATAGTTTAAGCGAACTAAGTATGCTGATGAGATACTTAGACTTAAGCTGTAATGGATTAGGTTATGATATGTGAGATATGGGTAGAAGTGCTAAGACGGGATAGTCTTAGAGTCAACAGAAATACGAGAATTTAGTACTGTGATGATGGTAACGAGGATTCTCCTGTATGATATGTTCACAATTCCAATTAGCTACTGTTATTATGAATATATTGTTACATAAGCATGCTTGTTACTAAATTGTTATAGTGACTAATGATCGGTAAAGTACGTTTTGTATGTCTAGGTTGGTGTAACCATTTCTTATGGTTATTCTTTTGTGTTATATCAGAGCGATGGTAAACACGCCGCCTTTATCCCCTATTCGTGAGATGGATAGAACTGAGATAGATTGGACAGAAGGAGGGCAACCTGGAAGAGGCGGGATTCATGAGACTCCGCCGGGGTTTCTTTCTCTTGGAGGAACATCAAGTCAGGTGCATAGAACGGGTACCAGTACCGCTGGTCAAGAAACGCCGGAAGTAACTATGGAGACCCGAATGATGGAAAACATGACACGAATGATCACTACTACTATGGCTCAGCAAACAGAAATGTTTATGAAAGCTTTGAATGATCGAAGCTCAGATTTAAGGCGAACAGGAACGGATACTGGAGTAATTCCTCCACTTCATACTCCAGTAGCAGAAACAGAAAGGAGAGCAGAAAGAGTTTGCTCGTACAAAACGTTCTTAAGTTGTAAACCACCGGAGTTTGCTGGAGCTGATAATCCAGTGGTCTGCATGAATTGGTTAAGAGAAATGGAGCAAGCATTTCGAGCATGTGAATGCGATGATAAGTCAAAGGTCAGGTTTGCTTCCCATATGTTGAAAGGGAATGCACTGACTTGGTGGAACGTGTTTACGACAACAATTTCGGCTTCGATACTAGCTGCTATGAATTGGGAATCGTTCAAAAGGAAAGTTTTGGAAGAATACTGTAACGAGAACTAAATGGATAGAATCGAGGAAGAGTTCCGAAATCTCAAGAAAGGACAAATGTTGGTAAGGAAGTATACAGAACTGTTCATGGAAAAATTAAATTTGGTGGGGCATGTGGCTCCTAACGAGAAGGAAAGGATAAAGGCTTATTTGAAAGGTCTACCCGCGGATATGATGTCCCGAGTAAGGAGTGCAAAGGTTTCAACACTGAGGGAAGCTATTGAAGAAGCGAAAGTGACGGAGGAAGTGTACTCGCGAGATAAAGAAGAAAAGACCCAAGTTGGGGAGAAACGAAAGTGGGATAGTCGATCGGACTCTTCACAGAAATCTAAGGCGGTTGATAAAAGTGCTCGTTATGATTCACGGCGTGAACCAAATTGGTGTCCGAAATGCAAAAGCAAACATTTTGGGCAGTGTCGGGCGATAGCTTCGGAATGTTACAAATGTGGGAAAAGTGGGCACTCTATGAATAACTGCCTAGTACAGGGAAATCTGTGTTTTGAGTGTAAGCAACCGGGTCACTTTCGTCGGGAGTGCCCAAGACTGAAAAAGAGCGGCGATTAGAGTAAAAAGCCAGTTATTCCAAAGCCAACGGGCCGTGCTTTTAAGATGACTACTGAGGAAGCTAAGGAGTCAAAGGATGTTGTTTCGGGTACATTCCTTGTTAATTCTTGTCCTGCGCGCGTATTATTTGACTGTGGTGCAAATTTGTCATTTGTGTACAAGTCATTCTTTCATAAATTAGTTACGCCTGTTACTACTTTGGATGATGCTTTGGTAGTAGAGGTAGCTAATGGGGGTCAAGCTTTGGTTCGAGAAAGGCTTGATGGTTGTATTATTCTTATAGAAGAGACGCAATTTCCGATCAACTTGATGTTGATGGAGATTGGTGGGTTTGATATAATTGTGGGTATGGATTGGCTGACAGCCAATCAAGCAGAGATATTTTGCGCAAGGAAATTAATCAGGATTCCGATGACCGATAAGGGTGATATATTCATCTTCGGAGAAAAGCAAAAAGAGGAAATTCCGTTAATTTCTGTGGTAAAGGCGCGAAAGTGTTTAATGAAAGGATGTGTATCCTATTTGGCTTATGTCTTAGATGGAAGTTCAGAAAAGAAACAAATGGAAGATACCAAAGTGGTACATGAGTTTCCTGACGTATTCCCTGATGATCTTCCTGGCCTACCGACTGAGCGGCAGGTAGAGTTTAGAATTGATCTCATTCCAGGTTCGGCACCGATTGCGCGGGCACCGTATCGCTTAGCGCCGGCCGAAATGAAAGAGATGATGACTCAACTCCAGGAGTTATTAGATAAAGGTTTTGTCAAACCGAGTTCTTCGCCCTGGGGAGCTCCGGTTTTGTTTGTTAAGAAGAAAGATGGTACCATGAGAACGTGTATAGATTACCGAGAGCTGAATAAGGTAACTGTTAAAAACAAATATCCGCTTCCAAGAATTGATGACTTGTTCGATCAACTTCAAGGGGCGGGATGTTTTTCTAAGATTGATTTGAGATCAGGGTATCATCAAGTTCGGGTAAGAGATGAA
Source organism: Saussurea involucrata (assembly GCA_033807775.1). Lineage (NCBI taxonomy): Eukaryota > Viridiplantae > Streptophyta > Magnoliopsida > Asterales > Asteraceae > Saussurea > Saussurea involucrata. The sequence continues at coordinate 61,260,790 of CM066319.1, read as the reverse complement.
GATGTTCCTAAGACAGCTTTTAGAACCAGATACGGGCATTATGAGTTTTTAGTAATGCCATTTGGTCTGACGAATGCCCCAGCTGTATTCATGGATCTGATGAATAGAGTGTGTCGACCTTTCTTGGACAAGTTTGTTATCGTCTTTATCGATGACATACTTGTGTATTCGAAAACTGAAGCAGATCATGAACAACACTTACGTGAGGTCTTAGAAGTATTAAGAAAAGAGAAACTGTACGCGAAGTTTTCAAAATGTGAGTTTTGGTTGAAAGAAGTACAATTTCTTGGTCATGTAATCACTTCAGAAGGAGTCAAAGTAGACCCAGCTAATATAGAAGCTATGGCAAATTAGGAGACACCTAGAAGTGCGTCGGAAATAAGAAGTTTCTTGGGATTAGCTGGGTATTACAGAAGATTTATTAAAGACTTCTCTAAGATTGCATCAGCTTTGACTGTTCTGACTAAAAAGAATGTGAAATTTGTTTGGACGGAGAAACAGGAATCGGCTTTCAGAACTTTGCGTCAAAAGTTATGTGAGGCTCCGGTTCATGCTTTACCAGAAGGAACGGAAGATCTGGTAGTGTACAGTGATGCTTCAAAAATGGGGTTAGGATGTGTTTTGATGCAACGAGGCAAGGTGATAGCTTATGCGTCGAGACAACTGAAAGAGCATGAAAAGAACTACCCTACATATGATTTGGAGTTAGCAGCGGTAGTTTTTGCCTTGAAACTGTGGAGGCATTATCTGTACGGAACTAAGTGTACTCTTTTTACTGACCATAAAAGTTTGCAACATATTTTTGATCAGAAAGAGTTAAACATGAGGCAACGAAGATGGTTAGAATTACTTAACGATTACGATTGTGAGTTGCATTACCATCCTGGTAAAGCAAATGTCGTAGCCGATGCTTTAAGTAGAAAGGAGTATAGTGGATGTTTGAAGACGACCAATGCTAGAATTGATGTGACGTCAAGTTTGATGGAAAAGATAAAAGAAGCACAAGTGGTGGCTTTGCGAGAAGAAAATTTGAAAGAAGAAGTGATGAGCAAACAACATCTTCAGTTGACTGAAGATGGCCATGGGATCAAGTTGTTCCAAGGTAGAGTTTGGGTGCCTAAAATTGGAGGAAATCGAGAGTTGATTCTCGAAGATGCTCATAGATCTAAGTATTCCATACATCCCGGTAGTACGAAGATGTACCGAGATTTGAAGTTGCAATATTGGTGGCCGGCTATGAAAGTAGACGTGGCCCGAAAAGTTGAAACGTGTAGAACATGTTCGTTGGTGAAGGCGGAGCATCAAAAATCTTACGGAAGTTTCCAATCCTTGGAAATTCCGGAATGGAAGTGGGAGAAGATTACCATGGACTTTGTGACGAAGTTACCAAAGACACAAAAAGGGTAACGTCACAATATGGGTAATCGTGGACAGATTAACTAAGAGTGCTCATTTTCTGGCTATGAAAGAAGCGTCACCAATTGAGAAATTGGCGAAGCAATATATCAATGAAGTGGTGTCAAGGCATGGTATACCGGTGTCGATAGTGTCAGATCGTGATAGTCGGTTTACCTCGAGGTTTTGGCGGTCACTACAAGAAGAATTGGGTACTAAAGTTAATTTGAGTACTGCTTTTCATCCACAGACTGATGGGCAGAGTGAAAGGACTATACAAACTTTGTAAGATATGCTCAGATCGTGTGTTTTGGATTTCGGTGGTAACTGGGATACGCATCTACCGTTAGTAGAATTTGCGTATAACAACAGTTATCATTCGAGTATCGGAAGGGCACCTTTCGAAGCTTTGTATGGTAGGAAATGTAGGACTCCGGTATGTTGGTTAGAAGCCGGAGAGAAACAGTTTGCTGGACCGGAATTGGTACAACAAACAACGGATAAAGTGAAAGAAATTCGGCAGCATATGAAGGCAGCTCAGGATCGACAGAAGAGTTATGCTGATCCGAAGAGAAGACCTAAAGAATTCCAAGTTGGGGAGCGCGTGATGCTTAAGGTATCCCCATGGAAAGGTGTAATAAGGTTTGGTAAACGTGTGTTGATCCAAACCCTCAGTGATTTGATAATGACCCTATCTTAAATACTTAGTGAAAATTGTAAGTAAACAATATGTATCAGAGTTTCACTATCGCTGATAAGTACTAAGATCTTACAGTACTGCTGATAGGAACTCTCGCACTTTTAGATTAAACATTCAGCGAACACTGTTCACTATATCGCTGAGTCTGTTCAGTCCTTATGGTGATCGCTGATAAGTTAGTTGTTTACTTATGATCCCTGAAGACAAGATTCACGTCAACAAAGGTTCTACGCTGAAGTCGAAGATCAAGCTCAAGAACCAGCGACAAGTCTCCTAATGAACTGATGCGGATCAGCGAAGACTCAGATTTGTCCACTCAACGTGAAGTATCAAGTACAAGACTTCAGCTATCGCTGAACTTTATCATTCGCTGAATAGTAAATGATAATCGCTGAATCAACGAAAGCTGATCATGAAGTCCTCCGTACAAAGTACTTTTGTCTTAACCTCCCTTGCACGCCACCGTACGAAATGTCAGAAAAGAACCTCCGAAAATCTGAAATCGTACAACCACTCTAATACTACACTGTTCATTCATGCGGCTACTAAGGTTGTCAAACAAAGGTCAATGACATGCAACCAATCCGCTGATGACACGTGTAAAGTATATACTGAATTGCATTAAATGCATGCAGTATATAAAGAGATGAACTCACTTCATTTGAAGTAACTTTCTAACTCTGGACAAGTTCAAATCTCTCTCAAGATAGGATTTTATTAGTAATCTCCATATCTTTCTTAGTGCAAGAAAACTTAGTGTTCCAACTTGTTTAGATTTAGGTTTATCCTTAATCTTGTTTCCGCAACAAGCTGTAAATTGTTAATGATTTATCAATAAACAATTTAGAAAAGTAAAATAGTGTGTTTGTATTCAACCCCCCCCCCCCCCCCCCCCCCCCTTCTACAAACTTGTTTAAGCCTTTCGGGACCAACAAGTGGTATCAGAGCAGATTTGTTTAATCTCATAAACAAGATCTAATCTAAGATATTTCTCTTCCTTGCTATTATCTGAAAATGGCCAACTCAAACACAAACACTCACTATAGTGACAATGGTTCTCTTGCAAAACCCCCTAGATTTTCCAGAGACAACTTCAACTTATGGAAAAATAGGATGACACTCTTCTTAGAAGGTGTAGACCCTACTATACCTTACTATCTTGAAAACGGTCCACACATCCCTGTAACGATTGATCCTGCCGTTCCAGCCACTGCAACTAGAGCTGCTATTCCAGAAAGGCTGATTCCAAAGGAAATCCATCATTGGACCGATGAAGACAAGAAGAAAGTGGCTATAGATACAAAAGCCAGATCCATACTATCCATGGCCCTTCCTGACGAAGTCTACCATTCCGTCATGAACCTGAAATCCTCAAAAGCCATGTGGGACACAATATGTGTTCAGTATGAAGGAACGTCTGAAGTCCAGGATTCAAGAAAGATCAACCTGGTAAGACAATACGAAAGTTTCATCTCTGGTAAGAATGAAACTCTCTCTGAAGTACATCAACGTTTTAATTGCTTAATTATAGATCTTAAAACGGTTGGTAAGGAATATTCTAACTTTGAAGTTCTGACAAAGTTTTTAGAATGTTTACCTGAAAGCTGGGACAATTATTCCATGTGTCTCAAGCTGTCAAAAGATCTAAGATCAATGACACTTGCTACCTTATATGGCACATTGCTGAATCATGAGCAATCTAGCCATCTTAAGAAGAATCTTGTAAAAGATTCCAAAAGCACCCCTGTTGCTTTAATCTCAGAGGAACCCTCTACTCAGCGACCCGTGGTCACTATCACTGAGTTAGAAAGTAACTCTGAAAGGTCATCAGATTCTGATTCTTCAGATGATGAATCCTTGGCTCTCCTAACTAAAAAGTTCAGGAGATTCGCCAAGAAGAAAATGTTTAGAAAGAACAAAACTCTTTCTATAGCTGACAAGCCTAAGTCATCAGCTTTTGTTGATAAGGCTACTGCTACTTGTTTTAACTGCGAAAAGACAGGTCATTTCGCTAATGAGTGCAGGTCAAAGAAAATCATGAGACCTTCAGCTTTTACAAAGAAATCCTTTGTTCCAAGGAATAAAGACGACAAATACTTAAAGCTGAAGGAGAAGTATGCAAAGCTGAAAAGCTTTAAGAAGAAGGGAAAAGGCCTGATGGCTGACTATGATTGGGCTGCTTCTGATGAAGAAGCCTCATCATCTGATTCTGAAGATGATGAAGCAAATCAATGTCTCATGGCCAAGATTGAAGAAGAGGAAGAAAGTTCAGACATTCCCTCCACTTCAACATCTGCCATTCAGGTATCACCTTCCTTCTTTACCAATATTGTAAATATTTATGAAGCAGATAGTCTCCGTAAAATCGAACTACTGACTAGAAGTTTATACGAAGCCATGAACGGCAAAGCTGTGGTTGAAAACCAAAATCTTGATCTCGCTGAAAAGCTTAAAAATTGCCACCTTCAAATAGAAAAGCTTTCTAAATTTGAAGAAGATTTTAAAGATCAAGTCCATTTAAATCAGCTAGTCAAAATCGAACGAGCGGAAGCTATCGCTGCTTTAAAAGCTGAACAAGCTACTGTTGAAGGATGGTGTAATTCTTCAACAAAGATCACTGAGATAATTAAGGCTCAGATTCCTCTGAGTGATAAACGTGGTTTGGGTTATAAATATGATACTCCAATACCAACCACTGAACGTTCAATGCTTAAATTTGGAACGTTCGTATCCTCAGTAGCTGACACTTCTTCATCTCAGTACTCCTCGTCGGTTACACCAATCCCTGAGGAAACTCCTACCTCCTCAAAAGGCAAGGAGAAAATGGTTTATTCAAAACCTACCTCTGTCTCTAAAGATAAAGGTAAAGGAATTGTAATTTATCAAAATCCTCAGAAGGGTACTTTAGTACCTAAGCTGAATGCTTCCAAAGCCTTAGTGATTCATTCATCTGGTTCTAGAAATCAGACCTCTGGATCAGTTCAGCGACCTACTCCTAGACTCAGAGTAGATGTCCTTGGTAAGAAATCTGAAGAACTGAATGTTCGTCCTATTTCAAAAACCAATAGTGTACTTGGTGCTGGCACTTCTAATTCCAAATTAAAAGCTCAGCACTCAAGTGGTCCTAGAACTAATTTTAGTTATAGGAAATGTTATCACTGTGGACTTACCGATCATATTGCAAGTAAGTGTCCCACAGCCACCAAAGCTGATAAGATAGCTAAGGTGAAGATAGCACCCAAGAAGACCAAACCAGTTGCAAGTCAGGTCAAGGTGACTCCTACCGCTGAGGTCAAGAAATTGACCAAAGTGAAGAAAGACAAAGCTGAATCTTCAAATGCTGCGAAGACTGCTGAACCCATTCCAACCTCTTCCACTGACAAACACGTATACATGACGAAGTGGGTACCCAAGCAAAACTATTCTTCCTCTGTATTGCAGGTTAAGAAGGGTATCTGGTATCTCGATAGCGGATGCTCTAGACACATGACTGGAAAGAAAAGCCTGCTCGCTGAATACAAGGAAGAGAAGGGTCCCTCTGTGACTTTCGATGGAAATGGAAAAGGACACACCCGAGGGTATGGTGTACTTTATAATGGTACAACATCCTTCAGAAGAGTCGCATATGTTGAAGGGCTGAAGCATAATCTTCTGAGCATCAGTCAGCTTTGCGACATGGATAACAAAGTGATTTTCACAAAGGAATCCTGCTTTGTCTCTGACAAAAAGGAGAAGATAGCTCTCAGCGGTTATCGTTTGGAAAATGTTTACGTTATAAACATGGACTCAACAACCACTGAGAACTCCTGTTTCTTCTCAAAGGCATCTTCTGATGTCAACTGGCTATGGCACAAGAGGCTTTCACATCTCAACTTCAAGACACTGAATACTCTTTCATCCAAAGAGTTAGTCACTGGTCTACCTCAACATTCATACGCCAAAGAATCCTTATGTTCAGCGTGTGAAAAAGGGAAGCAGACCAAGGCAAGCTTTAAGTCCAAGCAAGTTTCCTCAGTGTCATCTCCTCTTCAACTACTCCATATGGATTTGTTTGGCCCCGTTAACAAACAATCCATCGCTGGAAAGAAATATACGCTGGTCATAGTTGATGAATTCTCTCGTTACACATGGGTAATGTTTCTCCGTTCTAAGAGTGACACCCCTGAAGAACTCATCACCTTTGTTCGGAAGATGGAAACTCTGAACAATATGACTGTTCGCTCAATAAGGAGTGATCATGGAACTGAATTCAAAAACAGTTCTCTTGATTCCTTCCTTGAAAGCAAGGGTATTTCTCACAACTTTTCGTCAGTGAGAACACCACAACAAAACGGAGTCGCTGAAAGAAGAAATAGAACAATTATTGAAGCTGCACGTTCAATGCTCAGCGATTCTCTCCTGCCTATTCAGTTTTGGGCAGAAGCTGTCAACACGGCTTGTTTTACGCAAAACAGGTCGCTGATAGTCAAAAGATTCAAAAAGACAGCCTATGAACTTTTTCATGGGAGAAAGCCTTCAATCAGCTTTCTTCACATCTTTGGTTGTCAGTGATTCATACTGAACAACAGAGATGCCCTTGGAAAGTTTGATCCTAAGGCTGATGATGGAATCTTTCTTGGATACTCCTCAGTTTCCAAAGCCTTCAGAGTCTTCAACCGAAGAAGACAAACTGTAGAAGAAACTATTCACGTCACGTTTGACGAATCCCGTTCAGCGAACTCTAAACCGAACGCTGATACAGAAGAACTGAATCAATGGATGTTTTCTCATCTTGGTGATTCAGAAGATGTTCCCACTACTCATGCTCATACAACTGAAAATGATGGTCCTACTATCATTCCCAATATGCAGAATAGTGAAGCTGAAACATCTTGGGTCTCAGCTGTTCCTATAAACACTATACCCGTAGTTGATCCAAATGTCTCAGAAATTCCATCTTTTTCTCAGCAATCAGTGAATGAAGTGACAAATGCAAGCATTCCTCTCTTAACTGATTATCCAGAAGTAGCTGAAGCCTCATCTTCAGTTTCTCCAGTTCAGACTGAGTCAGCGACGCATGCTCCGGCTCAGCGATGGACTGTAAATCACCCAATCGATCAAATTCTTGGTGATCCCAACGCTGGTATTCAGACTCGTAGAAGTGCAGGTAATATTTGTTTATTTGTTAACTTTATTTCTCTAACTGAACCAAAGAAAATAGATGATGCCCTCAGAGATCCAAACTGGGTCAGCGCTATGCAAGAAGAGCTGACTGAATTCGAAAGAAACAAAGTTTGGAAACTTGTTCGGAGACCAACTGACAAAACAGTGATAGGCACTAAGTGGGTCTATCGAAACAAGTTGGACGAACATGGTACTGTAACTCGCAACAAAGCTCGTCTTGTTGCTCAGGGATACAGACAAGAGGAAGGTATAGATTATGACGAAACCTTTGCTCCAGTAGCAAGACTTGAATCTATTCGTCTTTTCTTAGCATATGCTGTACACAAAAACTTCACTGTACATCAAATGGATGTTAAGTCAGCGTTTCTAAATGGAAAGCTGAATGAAGAAGTTTATGTGGAACAACCTCCAGGATTCTCAGATCCTAAGCGTCCAGGTTATGTTTATAAGCTGGATAAGGCACTTTATGGCTTGAAGCAAGCTCCTCGTGCATGGTATGACACTCTTTCTACTTATCTCCACCTTGAAAAATTTGAGAGAGGTAAGATTGACAAAACTTTGTTTTTTAGAAAAATAAAAGGTCATATCATTTTAGTTCAAATATATGTTGATGACATTATATTTGGTTCTACTAACCCTGAGCTTTGTACTCGTTTCGCTGATAGAATGAAAGATGAATATAAAATGAGTATGATGGATGAACTAACATATTTCCTTGGTCTTCAGATTAAGCAAACTGAAAAAGGAACTTTTATAAATCAGGGAAAGTATGTTAAAGATATGCTGAAGAAATTCGACTTAACTGAAAGTTCAGCTATGAAAACCCCTATGGCACCACCGCTGATACTTGATAAGGACACAAAGGGTGTTCCTGTCAATGTCACGCTGTACCGTGGGATGATCGGCTCACTACTATATCTTACAGCTAGCCGACCCGATATTATGTTTGCAACATGTCTGTGCGCACGATATCAAGCTGAACCTAAGATATCTCATATGAAAGCTGTAAAGCGAATCTTTCGATATCTTAAGGGTACAGCGAATCTAGGTCTTTGGTATCCCAAAGATTCAAGATTCGATCTAACCGCCTATTCAGACAGTGATTTTGCAGGTTGCAAAATGGATAGGAAAAGCACCACAGGAGGATGTCAGCTCCTGGGTGGAAAGCTGGTAAGTTGGACAAGTAAGAAGCAAAACTCAGTGTCCACTTCCACAGCTGAAGCTGAGTATGTAGCCGCTGGAAGCTGCTGTTCTCAAGTCTTGTGGATGAGAAATCAACTACTAGACTATGATCTTCAGCTCTCCAAAATTCCAATCTATTGCGACAGCACAAGTGCCATCGCTATAGCAAACAATCCAGTGCTACACTCAAAGACAAAACATATAGAAATCAGATATCATTTTATCAGAGATCATGTGATGAATGGTGATATAGAACTTCATTTTATCCCAACTGATTATCAGTTAGCTGATTTGTTTACCAAACCTCTTGATGAGACAAGATTCAACTTTCTCATCAGCGAGCTTGGAATGCTGAACTTTGAAGGATAAATCTTCAGCGGTTCACATTTAATCAGCGATACGTTTATACATTCTTGTATAGGCTCTGGATAAAATAAACTTCTACAATCCATTTCATCATCTTCTCTCTGAATAAATTGAGTTAAACTGATATCAAGGTATGTTTTCTCTGACAAAACGCATGAAAATGCAAGATTTCAAATTATTTCATCGCTGAATATCTCTTCCTTAACAGCGATATTTTTGAAATTTCTTAAAACCCTCACTGATATTTCTATTCAGTGCTTCATATTTTCCAAAGAGTCCCTGAGTTTTTCTTTCAAAACCTCAGAGACAACGAAAGAATGTGAAAGGACAGTTGTGACGTCATTGCAACGGATAACACCAGGCACACTCTTTTTCTGACACACGTTTGCACGTTTCGTTGTCTATCAAATCAAATGCAAACACGTGTCCGTGTCATGATGAAAAACTTTCCCGCTCAAGTTTTTCTCTCTCTACTCTCTTCCTATATAAACACTCTCAAAGTTTATATTTGTCTTTTACGCGAGTCAATCTTTCTCCGCAAGAAAAGAACACTGTCGCATTTTGTGCTCTCAATCTTCAAGAACTGTTCATCATCTTCTTCTTCGAACTCAAGGTTAATATGTTCTTATCTATTATCAAATGCTAATAACTTGTTTTCGATCTTATCATTGTTTTACACAAGATCAAACAAAAGAACTCAAAAATAAAATCATTTTCTTTCATGGTTTTATAAACACAACCATTTCATGGTTGTTCTTCAAGTTTTAAATCTAAAATATTAAACTTGTTCTTCTTTCGTATCCATTTTTTTTAAACTGGAATACAAGGCTTATAGGTGTTATATTCGTTTTTTTAAAAAAAAAACAAGAAAAACCCTAATCTTCATTAAGACTTTTTGTCTGAATGAAATGGACAAAATTCGAAAAATCTTAATGGAAATTTTCTTTCCACATTAAGATATTTCTTATTTGTTAACATCTTTGGTTGAACTGATAATACAGTGAAATGGCAACTTCAAAGCTGAATGTTACCGCTGAGTCCATCTCCGCTGATTCTGAGGAACTGGAAATCACCAAAGCTCCTCAGGTTAAGTTTGAGCTGGATCAACTAGACTGGACAAAGGCAAACAACCTCTCAGCGCTTCTCGAGTTTCCTCCTCGGAAGCAAGTATCCCATCTAGACGACGCTGTAAATTTTTTGAAGAATAGCCCCATCTACACAGCACTGACAATCACACCTCCTGCCAGTCAGCGTCTATTATCCCAATTCTGGTACTCTGCCAGACACACCGACCTACCCTCAGCCAAAGATCCATCTAAAACCATCGACTGCATACTCAGCGATACTGAGTATGGCACCATCAAGATAACCCCCGCAATAATCCGCAAAGCTCTGAAATTCCCTAACGCTACCTCAGAAAATCCATTCATTCCATTTCCTGACCACAAGAAGCACGCTGACAGGGAAGAAATCATTGCTTTCCTTGATGCGATGGGTTACATCTGGGAGACTGGAAGAGACAAGCTACCTGAGAAGAAGCTGATGCTGATAAAGAAATCCAAGATGCCCAGCGAGATGAACTTCATCTTCGCTCACCTGATCAGCTGCATGACAGCGAAATCCGGATCTTCTGATCAAGCCGCTCAACCTCAGCAGGCCATGGGTTACGCACTGCTGAAAGGTCTCAACATTGACTGAGCCTCCATCATCTATGAAGACCTCATTCAACGTGTTGATTCTGCCGCTGACCGACCAGCATGGGTTCCTTACCCACGATTCATCAGCGCCATCTTTCAATATGGCCTGAAGGACAGCTATCCTGAAGAGGGTGATCTGAAACTCTCTCAGATTGGCCCTAAAGTTCTCGACTTCAAGCCTGTCGCCAACGAGGTACGTCTCTCTACCCTTCTCACTCTACTTAATTCTCCGCTTTCTGTGGCACCTTCAGCGACTATACCCCTCGCTGATTCCCAGGCCACAAAATCCATTCCTTCTAAGAAAAGGAAACAATCTCTTACCCCTCTTGATTCCAAAAGGATCAAGAAAACCAAGGAGCAACCCCAGCAACTCCATGCTGAAGACTCCTCAGCTCATTCTGAAGAGCTGAAGGAAAGTTCCGTGGTACGCTCTGCCACACCAATTCAAGCCATCCCTTCTAAACCTACTTCAGCGTCCTTAAACGCTGAGGTTAGAACTTTGGAATCTACCCAACCTTCTTCAGTCTCTCAAAAGACTGATGAAGTACTTCTCAGCGAATCCAACGCTGAACTTGAAACCCAACCCCAATTCTTATCCTTCGCTCCTCCCTCTATTTCTTTGGACACTCCTCCAGTCAAAACTGGAGATGCCATCATTCAAGAAGCCGTTGAAGCTTCTCAGCGAATGACGAAGAAAGGACCTGCAGAGATCTCCATCCCTCACAGAACGTTTGAGGGAGATATGGAACACTATGGAGGGACTTGAAACTTTGATGAGTTCGTCAACGCTCCTGCAGGTACAAATCCCACCTTAAACACTGTAACTAAACCTGAAACTTCTGAGCTTTCCTTTGTTCACAAGTACTTATATGTTACAGGTCCTTATTTGGGAGACATCAACCAGTCTCTGAAGTCTATGGAGATGAAACTTACGGATCTCACCACCGGTCTATCAAATAACTCTACAGCTGTAACAAACGCTGGAGAGAATCTGACGAAGCTGACTACTGTGGTGGAAAAGAAGGCCTCCTCTGATGACATCAAAGACCTTGATAAAACTCTCGCCGACTTTGCCAAAGTGCTCTCCGACATCTACACTGACTACACCAACCTCAAATCATCAGTTTCCACCATTTCCAGCGAGGTTACAACGCTGAAGAAATCGGTTGGTACACTCGAAGGTGATATGTCAGTGGTCAAGACCGACTTGGGCTCAGTGAAGACCGATCTTAGTTCTGTCAAGACAATGATCGAGACGCTGGTGAACAAGGCAAATAATCCAGCTCCTGCTCCGGCCCCTGCACCTATTTTGGACTCATTCACCGCAGAGGATCGCCAAGAGCTGAGGAAAATCACGCCTGCTATTTCTGGCCTAGAAGACAGAATAGCTAAGCTTGAAGGTTGTGTGAAAGTCTCTGGCCCGGAAAACAGAGACAACACCAATGCTGAGTCTACCCATTCCTCCCCCGCCCATCATGAGAAAGAGGGGGAGAAGAGCGCTGAACAGGAGAAGAGCGCTGAAGATCAAAATAAGAGCGCTGAAGACCTTTCCCATGATGAATCTATCAGGGGAGAGGGTAATGAAGATCGGATTACTGGACCTCAGGGAGATGAAAACCCTGAGGGAACCGAGAACCTCGCCTCTGTATCTGAGGGGGAGCAACTCGAAGAAGATGCTGAGGAATCCGAAGCAGAAGAAGACGAAGACATCGACATCCCTGAAGCTGAACCATCCTCCTCTCCAAGGAACGATGATGATGATGATGAAGATGACGATGATTTCTTTGTTGTCAAACCTGCTCCTCGAACCAAAGCTCTTAAAGGTATTTCAATAAAAGAACCTTCAGGGGAGAAGACAAAGACAAAGCACTCAGCCTCTGGCGCTGAGAAAAGCAAAGACAAAGGCATCGTTGAAGATGATAATCTGGCGATCCTACTTGCAAAGCCGATTTGTCAGGTACACTAAACTTATTTTTCCTTCCCTGATCATCTCTGAAAAATCAGTTATCCATTCCACAAACACCATACACATCCACATTTTTTTCTATCTTTTCTACCCAAGTTCTTCTACCCAGTTCTTATTTGTAAGATCGCTGCGTTTCAGCTAGTCCTCTCCCCTGTTTGAGGATATCGCTGAAAGATCTTCTATTGCGACTTCACCAATAATTCCAGCTACCGCTGAAGACATAATCCCAGTCTTAGATTTAAACTCTGAGATTGATGAATCAGAAGAACAACCTCTCTCGCACAGAAACAGACCTTCCTCAGGTTCTCAAAAGCTGAGTGAAGAAGATCAAAAGAGGAGAGAAGAAATGATAAAGCGATTCGAGGATCAGCGAATCATCCTAAAGCGCGATCAACTACCTTCAGTTCCTCCTAAGTTCAGAATTTCAAAAGCTGAATACTAGGATCATCTCAGAGCTGAACGCCTCATCGCTGAAAGGAAGGAAGCTGAAGATAAAGACAGAGAATACGCCATCAAGCTCACTCAAGAATCTGTCAAAGACCCCAAGCTGAAGCGTATTCCCATTCAAATCCAACGAAAGCTTTGGGAACAAGCCCAGAAGATCGTGGAAAAGAAAGCTGAAGTTTCTCAGACCACCCTGATCTGGTGTAAAGAGAAAATCCACTTCAGATATCGTCCAGCGAAGATCAACAAGGTATTCATCTCTGGAAGAACCTCCATCGGAGTACCTATTGTTGACATCAAACTGTTCAGAGAAGATGGCTCATCTGAAACCTTTCGTGCTGACACTGTAAAAAGGTATGGTCTCTCTGAATGGCTGGAGATGAGGTTAGCTATCCAACCATCAAAATCTAAGTACAATGATCATTTCGAAAAGCTGATAAACAGACAGATCGATTTGATATCTTCTTGTGTGGATATTCCTCCTGTTCCTGATCTAAAGCCGAAAAGAAAAAGGAGCTCACCAAAGAAGAAACGTCAAGATTCAAACTCAGGTCCTGTCATACGAAATGAAACTGGAATTGGTTTCTCTCGCGCTGAAGTACTTGGTCCTGATCCTGATCTATCTGCCCTTGACATCTCTTTGCCACCATGTGAACTTTTCGTCCCTGGTAAAGTCATCAGTAATCCTTATGGAATATTCTTTCTTGACTACGACGGACGTAAATGCTTTCAACGGATCGCTGAGCTTCCAATCACTCCAATCGAACAGCTCAAAGATCTCATCTACTGGTGCGACTTCAGAAAAGACATTCAGGCACGACACCTAAAACCCTTGATTTTTGAAGCTGCTCTGAAGCTAAAGAATAAAGGAGAAAAGGTTCCTGACTGGATGATTCCAACTGAAAAGACAACCCTTGATGAACTTCTCATTAAGGAAGAACCCTTTGAAGGCTGACAACAATCACCATTTTCTCTATTGTATCAGTCATCCTTCAGTACTTGTAATTTATTTCGCTTGTACTTGTAATCTTTCTTATTCATATTGTAACCTGATTCAAAGATTTAAAGAAAGATTTCAGCGAATGTACTTTACTCCATCAGTACTGAAAAGATCCCAGAAAACAGTAAAAGGGACAAATATTTTATGAGTTCTTTTTATCCTTATGTTTTTCATTAAATAGCAATTTTCTTTGTTGCTATGTCATAATCAAATAGGGGGAGATTGTTGATCCAAACCCTCAGTGATTTGATAATGACCCTATCTTAAATACTTAGTGAAAATTGTAAGTAAACAATATGTATCAGAGTTTCACTATCGCTGATAAGTACTAAGATCTTACAGTACTGCTGATAGGAACTCTCGCACTTTTAGATTAAACATTCAGCGAACACTGTTCACCATATCGCTGAGTCTGTTCAGTCCTTATGGTGATCGCTGATAAGTTAGTTGTTTACTTATGATCCCTGAAGACAAGATTCACGTCAACAAAGGTTCTACGCTGAAGTCGAAGATCAAGCTCAAGAACCAGCGACAAGTCTCCTAATGAACTGATGCGGATCAGCGAAGACTCAGATTTGTCCACTCAACGTGAAGTATCAAGTACAAGACTTCAGCTATCGCTGAACTTTATCATTCGCTGAATAGTAAATGATAATCGCTGAATCAACGAAAGCTGATCATGAAGTCCTCCGTACAAAGTACTTTTGTCTTAACCTCCCTTGCACGCCACCGTACAAAATGTCAGAAAAGAACCTCCGAAAATCTGAAATCGTACAACCACTCTAATACTACACTGTTCATTCATGCGGCTACTAAGGTTGTCAAACAAAGGTCAATGACATGCAACCAATCCGCTGATGATACGTGTAAAGTATATACTGAATTGCATTAAATGCATGCAGTATATAAAGAGATGAACTCACTTCATTTGAAGTAACTTGCTAACTCTGGACAAGTTCAAATCTCTCTCAAGATAGGATTTTATTAGTAATCTCCATATCTTTCTTAGTGCAAGAAAACTTAGTGTTCCAACTTGTTTAGATTTAGGTTTATCCTTAATCTTGTTTCCGCAACAAGCTGTAAATTGTTAATGATTTATCAATAAACAATTTAGAAAAGTAAAATAGTGTGTTTGTATTCAACCCCCCCCCCCCTTCTACAAACTTGTTTAAGCCTTTCGGGACCAACAACGTGGAAAGTTAAGTCCTCGTTTTCTAGGACCTTTTACTATTACTCAGAGGATTGGTTTACAAGCATATCAGTTGGATCTTCCACAAGAATTGGAAGGAGTTCATAATACCTTTCATGTTTGTTATCTTCGGAAGTGTTTAGCCGAAGAAGAAGATGTGATACCACTCTCTGATGTGAGAATAGATGAGAAGAGTCGCTGTGTGGAAGAACCAGAGGCAATTTTGGAGAGATCGGTTAGAACGCTACGTAGTGGCAAGGAAGTGGCTATGTTGAAAGTACAGTGGAAACACCACAAGGGTACTAATGTGACTTTAGAGTCGGAAGAGGGTATGAAAGATAAGTATCCTCATCTGTTTACCTGATCTTGATTTCGAGGACGAAATCATTTTCAAGTTGGGGAGTATTGTAACATCCTGAATTTTCGTTATTAATATTTTAATGAGAATTGGGATTTACTTGTATTTTGGTTTAAAACCTTGAATTATGTTGTAATTGATAATTCAATAGGGTTAAAATACAAGGGTTTGATGTTTGGTGTTATTTTGGAAATAATGGAACTTGAGTGTGTATTGTGTAATTAACTAAAGTGTATTTGGATAAAAGAACTGAGATATCAAACAAATATCTCATTCTTGTTGTTAAGTCGGCTAAAGAAAGTAGAGAGAAAGAGAGAAAGGAAGAAGCAGGAAGGAAAGAAGTTCAGTTCTTCAGTTGGTAAGAATTCTACTCACGTTTCTGGTAAATCTTGTTGCTGATTCATGTTAGTAAATCGATTTTGTGTGTGTGGAATTGATTTCTAGAATCAATAGCAGCAGTTTGGAGTTCATACTGTGCATGAAGAAGGGTTTTGCAATTATAAGGTGAGTTCATTCAGTTCTTCGTACAAATCAATGTTTTTAAGTTGTTATAAACCTTGATGTAATTGTATAATTTGTCGATAGCTGAATAGAATGGCTTGAAATAAGCTAATTTGATGAATTAGAAGGAATTCTGGGCAAATTGAACGAACCGGTACTTAAGAGTCCCGATACTCATAGTCCCGGTAGTTGGAAGTCCCGGTACGTAAGAGTCCCGGTACATAAGAGTCCCGGTACTCATAGTCCCGGTAGTCGGAAGTCCCGGTAGTTGAGAGTCCCGGTGCAGGGGAGTCCCGGTACAGGTGAGTCCCGGTCTTAGCTTTTATACCGGGAGTTGGGGATACCGGGAGTTGGCAGTATACCGTAATAGTTAAGACATTTTGAGGTCTTGGATTATTTGTACTCTCCTGATTGTTTTGGAGTCTACAGTTCGGTAAATCGTGAAAAGATACGATTAGGCATTGTCATATAACTTATGCAGTTCGGACATACGTACATTCATGTATAGTATGTTAGGTTTATAAACTGCGCTAGTGTGATGCTAGGCAGGATTATATTGAGTGTAATGGATCCATAGGCATTAGTGTTTGGTAATCACATGGGATAGACGTGTGATATTAATTGTTATCTCAGTGTGTGTGGGAAACCAAGGAATAGTCATGTGGTAATAAATGTGCATGTGTAATTGCCATTTATAGGTTAAGAGCATAAATCTAGAATCAGTAATGATTCGTAGTGTGGCTCTAGGCGGGATATGATGGCTGAAATATTGCCAGTCATATTCTAGTAATTGGATAAAGGAGCATTAATCTAGAATCAGTAATGATTCGTAGTGTGGCTCTAGGCGGTAAGAAAAGGAGTAACCAGGTTTGCTATAACTTGTTTACATTGATTTTGCAAATGTTATTATTGAAACGAATGTTCTCACTAGGCGTTGGCCTAATCGTTTCCTATAATGTTTTCTTACCAGGTTCAGGCTCGGGAAAATAAAGGGTTGTGGGACGAGCGTTTTTTGGATTAGCAGTGGTGGCAATTAACAAAGAGGAGATTTTTGGATGGATAGCTTAGATACCTTAATTAATCTGATTATAGTTACATAATTAGATTGATAGGTTATTTGAAGTATCATGTTTGTAAATATACTCTTGATGGTTAATCCCCTGCTATTTATATAAGTTGAAGTCTTGTTATCATAACCTGTTGTAACTTAAGGTTTAAATTGGCCCGGATTTTGGGGCGTTACACATAGGTAAAGCAATCTTGGAGAAATCCTGAATAAATCTCCGGTAATACCCTGCTAACCCAAGGAAACTCCGTACTTCAGTGGAAGTCTTCGGCACTTCCCACCGCATCACTGCCGTAATCTTGGCCGGATCGACCATAATACCACTCTGGTTCACGACATGTCCTAGGAATTGGACCTCCCGTAACCATAACTCACACTTGGAGAACTTAGTATAAAGCTTCTCCCGCCTCAAAACTTCCAAAACTTCTCGCAAATGCATCTCGTGCTCTCCCTTCGACTTCGAATATACGAGAATATCGTCGATGAACACAATCACCGACCGATCCAGCATCGGGCTACACACCCTGTTCATAAGGTCCATGAACGCTGCTAGTGCATTGGTGAGCCCGAAGGGCATCACCACAAACTCGTAATGGCCATAACGTGTACGATAGGCCGTCTTCTCCGTATCCTCACTCCTTACCCGCATCTGATGATACCCCGGTCTCAAATCAATACGGAACTCCACCTGTCGCTCGGGAGGTATCCCCGGGAAATCATCGGGAAACACGTCAGCAAACTCCCGTACAACTGGCACATCCTCCGCGGTCTTCTTCTCTCCGTCGACGCGCATGTCTATCCCATACGCTAGATACCCCTGGCCACTGTTGTAAGTACCTCCGAGCCCTCGCAGCCGAACATATCGCTGAGGTCCGCCTGGGCGAGTCGCCCTGAACTAACAGTTCTCCCCTGCTTGGGGTTCAAACTCGTACTTGTTTGTGACGGCAAAAAATCTCCGCATCGAGAGCATCCATCCAATCCATGCCCACAATCACGCACAACTCTCGCATAGCGATCGGAATCAAATCAATATGGAATCTCACACCATAGATTTCCAAAGTGCACCCCCGGTACACGTCAGAA
Source organism: Saussurea involucrata (assembly GCA_033807775.1). Classification (NCBI taxonomy): domain Eukaryota; kingdom Viridiplantae; phylum Streptophyta; class Magnoliopsida; order Asterales; family Asteraceae; genus Saussurea; species Saussurea involucrata. The sequence goes on along the minus strand of CM066319.1, from coordinate 61,242,680 downwards.
ACCGTCAAGGTCCTGTCATTAGCAACCTCAACCACAAGCGGACAGCCTACCGTCCTACAACTCGGCCCAAAACGCTCACTATCAGTGGGAGACACGAAAGGATGAGTAGCCCCGCTATCAAACATCACCACAGCAGGCACCGAGTTAACTAAGAACGTACCTGTCACCACTCTATGCGTAGCTTGTGCCACTTCCACTCTCAGTTGATGAACTCTACCTCGGGCCGCCTCCATCACCGCAGCAAGTGAAGCATACTGCGTTGTACTTACGAACTCCCTGATCTCGGTACTTAACATATTTTTGTACCGCGTCCTCTTCATGTCCGCCGAAGCAGCGTACAAAGGACAGAAAAAATGCCATTTCCGTGAACTCTCGGTTCATCTCCTTTACAGTCTCCGCAGTCTTAGATAGCTCCAAGAACTCTTTAGCAATCCTCTCCATCTCCACTGGAGGCACATACTCTGCCCGAAAACGTACGACGAACTCCTCCCAGGTCAAAGTAGTACGCTCGCTAAGCGTCCAAGCAGTAGCACACCAGTCTTTCGCTCCGTCTCGTAACAGATTCACCGTGAAGCGAACCTTCAAATTCTCAGGACAACCGCTGGTAAGGAATGCGCACTCCAATCCGATCCCGATACTACAACTCTCTCGCTCGGGGCTGCCCACCGGCAGAGGGTGGAATCGCCGCGATGCGCTCCTCTACCAACACTACTACCTCATTACGAATGGCGGTACAATCTCGGGGATCGCCTCCCCAGTAGTGTGCGTCACCTCAGCCGCAATCATCTCTCGAATCTGCTCAGTGGTAACTCCGGTACCAGAATCTGAGTCAGTATTGTTGTTCCTCCTTAACGAGATATTAGCACACACTAAACCTGCTAACTACGCTCACGCTCAACTCCTCAGATTCTCCGTGACTTTCCCCAACTCGAGCACGGATCCTGTGCTTCAGATAGTAGGAGCTCTACTACTACTACCTTCCACACCTATCCTTACTCGTTTCGAGTCCCGTCCCGAAGTGCCCAAGTAGTTCCTTGCCGACAGTTCCACCCATATGCCCGTACCAGCATATGCAAACACTCTTCCTAGCTCCCTAGGAATTTCACCTCATCCCGCTACCCTTGCTAAGACGGAATCCCTACTAGTCATGACGAGTCGCCTCGCGAATGCACAATTGCATACAGTGTAAAACCAGATAGACTTTCGAATAAAAGATTCTATCCTACAACGGTTGGACTCAAACAAGAGCTGCGCAATAGAACTAAATCCAACATTCTAAGGCTATATGGTTCCTACTGCATACAACTTATACGGCCTTCACTCAACAACCTATCACAACTAGCATAAATTTCTACTAGCAAGCAACAAATATGCAGTACAATGTAATAAGCACCAAACAATCTAGCATACATACTCCTATGTTCTAGAAAGCAATAAATTACACTAAGTACTCTACCTTTTCCCTTGGCATCGGCTGACTGTACACACTGCGCCTCCGGTCACCGTTTCTCAAACGTACTTTTCCTTTCTTTTAATTCTCAAGAATTTTAAAAGGAAAAAGAAAATCCCGAGCCGCAAACTTGAGTTCAAACACACCGAAGTGTGTTCGATTCGCTCAAGCTGTGCTCTGATACCAACTTGTAACGTCCCAAAAATTACAATAAAATTGAACTTTTAAAAATACTATTTTATTTTAAACAAACCATAAGTATTTAAATCCAATCAAACGTTTTCTCAAAACTCGTTAGGTTAAATAACCAACCAATTAACACAACGGAAAATGTAAATCATAAAACATAATGTATCATAATGAAATTGCCGAAAGTCTCAACGCGCCAGTGTGTACCGTCACGCCTTACTGCCACTCGAACCTGAAACAGTAATTTATAGGGAAAGAGTAAGCACGAAGCTTAGTGAATTCAAACACTAACATAGGGTAGCAATCATATGAGCACTACCCCTATCTACAGATAAATAACATCAATCCACACATGCCAGCTTAAGAACATATCCTAAACAGGCAAACTCATGCAACAACAACCGTATCTATATATATATAACCATCGGTCTCCCCGATCTCATACAATACTATATATATAACCATCGGTCTCCCCGATCTCATACAATACTATATATAACCATTGGTCTCCCCGATCTCATACAATACTATATATATAACCATCGGTCTCCCCGATATCATACAATACCGTGTACGTATTCCTCGGTCTCCCCGAGTTGTACGACACCCGTATACGTATTCCTCGGTCTCCCCGAGTTGTACGACACCCGTGTACGTATTTCTCGGTCTCGCCGAGCTCTCGGTCTCCCCGAGTTTTATACGACACCCAAGGTCCATTCTAGACACTACACAACCCAGTACCACACACAACAAAAATAGCTAGCACACACGAGCTACAGTAATGCACATAAGATCCCTATCCTACGTAGCAAAACGAGCCCGCCAACTCCAACTCACTTATTTCCACCTAAAGAAGTGCTACAAAGTGTCAACACGAAGCCCCAACCCTAAAAAATAATCATAAGACTAAAAGAGTGACATTTCAGCTTTTCGGTCTAAACTGCAGGTCTGTCGGGACCTGTTTAGCCCCCTCTAGACCCACTAATCCAGAAATTAAATTCCACAAACAGAAGGGTCTGGGTCTTAGCTTTCCAGGGACATATTATACGCGTTCAAACAAGGTTCCTATGATTTTATACGAATTTTTCTAAAACTGAAACTCAAAGCTGAAAGTTTCGGACCTGCTGCAAAAACGACCATTTTGCACCTAGCTAGATGCTTAACCAGGTTTTTGCTAAAACACGGAAAGTATTCCCGACACAGAATGTGAACCGTGGGCACCGATTTCGCCTCAAACCGAGTTACGATGGAAAAGTTATGAACGAAACAAAACAGGGATAGACTTAACCAAATCACATAAAATGACGACTTAGTTTTCGATTAAGGTTAATGCGATTCGGGTTACGAATTAGAGTTTGCGACAAGGGTCTTAGGTTACTCAGGGCTGGACTAAACTACTCACCACCCACTGCCACCTCCGGCAGTGGTGGTCGGCGGCGGCGGCAGCCACCACCGGCGGTGGTGGTGGTTTTGCTAAAAATTTCCGGCGAGGCCAATCGGATAACCCGACTACCCTAACTCCGCCACCTACGCACACACTAGCATATCCTAACAGCCGCAACCCACCATCACAACCACCGACCGGTGGTGCACGACGGTCATGCCGGCGGCAGCCATGGTTGCGGCGCCGGTAGCGGCTTTGTGGTTGAAAACGATGAAGAACGAAACAAAAAGGAGAGAACTTACATCTTCGACGACAAACCGACGGAGATCACACGAGACCTCGATTCCCTCCACGTTCCCCCCCCCCCCCTCGACGGCCCTCTCTCTCTCTCACCCCCGCTGCTCTCTTCTCTCGCCGGCAGAAAATCAGCGGCGGCTCTGATGGAGGTGTGTGGTTTCACGGCAGCCGCAAGAAAAAGGGAAGGAAAGGGATAGGGTGTTCGGTGGTACTCACGGCTGCAGCAAGGACGAAAGGAAAAAAAAGAATTGCTAGGGTTTGTGGAAAGGGAAGGAAAGGGATGGGGTGTTCGGTGGGCCGATCCCATGCAAAGTCCTAAACCCAATTAACACTTTTAGTCCCTAGGATTGTAATGCGTTTCCAACTTTATCCAATTAAATTTAGAATTTTAGTATTTAACCCCCTTAGGACAAAACTGTTTACAACTAAGGTTTTTCCCCGACAAAACTTATTATTACGAGATCAACTAGAGAAATATATATAAATAAATAAAAACGTAGAACTACAATTGTACCGGGACACGGGCTTTATAGATCTTCTCATTGTTTTTACAAGATCAAACAAAAGAACTTTTTCAAATGAAATCATTTCTTTCATGGTTTTATGAACACAACCTTTCATGGTTGTTCTTCAAGTTTAAACGCAAAATCTTAAACTTGTTCTTCATACGTTTTTCCAGAATCCTAATTCTCAAAGGAAACTGGAAAACAAGATTTTTTTTGCATTGGGTCCAGCGAGATGAACTTCATCTTCGCACATTTGATAAGCTGTATGACTGCAAAGACCGGCTCCTCTGATCAAGCCGCTAAACCTCAGCAAGCAATGGGATATGCATTGCTGAAAGGTCTACATATAGACTGGGCATCGATAATCTACGATGATTTGGTACTCAGAGTAGACTCGGTCGCTGACCGATCTCCATGGGTTCCATATCCAAGATTCATCAGCGCCGTCTTCCAAACAGGCCTGAAGGACAACTACCCAAAAGAGGGTGACCTGAAACTCTCTCAGGTTGGCCCTAAGGTACTCGACTTCAAAGCAGTGGAAAACGAGGTACGTCTTTCTACAATCTTAACTCTTCTCAACCCTACTTCTTCGACTTCTGCAACTCCTTCAGCGGACAAACCCATCGCTGATACCCAAGCTGCAACCTCCATTCCTTCTCATAAAAGGAAACACTCTTCTACCCAACTTAGTTCCAAAAGAACTAAGAAAACCAAGGAACAACCCCAGCAATCTCTTGCTGAAGACTCCTCAGTTCATCTCGAAGAGCTGAAGGAACGTTCAGTGGTACGCTCTGCCACAGCTGAACAAGCCACCCATTCCATCACAGCTTCAACGTCTCTAAACGCTGAGGTTATAAACTTGGAAACTACCCAACCTCCTTCAGTCTCTCTACAGACTGAAGAAGAGATTCTCAGCGGATCCAACGCTGAACACCGCACCCAACCAACTTTCTCAACCTTCGGTTCTCCCTCTACTCAATTGGACTCTAATCCAGTTGTCACTGGAGCACCTGTCATTCCTCCAGAAGCTAAAGCTGATACTCTTCAAGGAATGATGGATGTAGGACCTGCAGAGATGACCATGCGTATACGCACTCTAGCTGACGACATGGAACTCTTCTCAGGACACAGATATTTTGATGAATTCACCAATCCTCCTGCAGGTATACACCAACCCATATACACTGTAACTGAACCCCAAACTTCTGAGCTTTCCTCTGTTCACAAGTACTTATATGTTACAGGTCCTAATTTGGGAGACATCAACGCCTCTCTGAAGAACCTAGAGACGAAGCTGACAGGTCTCACCACTACTCTCTCAGACAACTCTTCAGCTGTAACAAACGCTGGAGAGAATCTCACAAAGCTGACAACAGTGGTTGAAGAGAAAGCCTTCAAAGCTGACTTGGAAAAGGTTGATAAAACTCTCAGCAACTTTGCCAAAGTTCTCGCTGACATCTACACATACTACCTCTCTATCAAAACATTAGTTCAATCCATGTCCAGCGAGGTCACAAAGTTGAAGACATCGGTTGGAAAACTCGAAGGAGATATGTCTGCTGTAAAGACTGAAGTCAGTTCAGTAAATACTGACACGAGTTCTGTGAAGACTGAAGTCAATTCAATGAAGACTGACGTGACTTCAATGAAGACAATGATGCAGCAGATCCTGAACAACATGACCGCCCCTGCCCCTGCACCGACGCATTTTACTACGGCGGATCGTGCTGAACTCTTGAAGATCACTCCTGCTATTACTGGCCTAGAAGACAGAGTAGCAGAGATTGAAAATTACATGGGGATCCCTGGCCAAGAAGACAGGGAACCAAAACCAACTGTTGAGTCATCCCATTCCTCCCCCACTCATCATGAGGAAGGGGGGGAGAAGAAATCTGAAGACCTTCCCCATGATGAATCTATCAAGGGGGAGAAGACTGAAGACCTTACCCTTACTGAAGAGGGTGAGAAGACAAATGAAGACACAACCGCTGGACCTCAGGGAGATGAAAACCCTGAGGGAACCGAGAAGCTTACCTCTGTATATGAGGGGGAGCAACTCGAAGAAGAAGCTGAAGAATCTGAATCTGAAGCCGAAGATGAAGAAGCCATCGACTTATCTGATGATGAACCATCCTCTTCTCCAAAGAATGATGATGATGACGATGATCATGATGATGACTCCTTTATCGTCAAGCCTGCTCAGAGGACTACAGTTCTTAAAGGGATCGTGATAAACGAATCTTCAGGGGAGCGGACCAAATCAAAGCCTTCAGCGTCTGAAGCTGACAAGGGCAAAGGAAAAGGTGTCGCTGAAGACAATGACAATCTGACGATCTCGCTTCCAAAGCCAGTTTGTCAGGTACACTAAATCTTCCTTACACTCATCCCTCCTCTATATACACATTATCAGCTCTCCTCTCCACAACCTCTATACACAACCACATTCTTTCTCTATCTCTGTTCTACCCAAGTTCTTATTCGTAAGATCGCTGTGTTTCAGCTAGTCCTCTCCCCTGTTTGAGGATATTGCTGAAGTTCCTACAGCTGCGATTTCACCAATAATAATCCCAGCTCCCAACGCTGAAGAAATAATCCCAGTCTTGGATTTGATCTCTGAGACTGATGAACCTGAAGAACATATGCTCTCTCATACAAACAGACCTTCCTTGGTTCCTCAAAAACCAAGTGAAGAGGATCAAAGAAGAAGAGAAGAGATAATAAAGAAGTTCGAGGATCAACGAATCATTCTGAAGCGTGATCAACTTCCTTCTGTTCCTCCAAAGTTCAGAATTTCACAAAAGGAATACAAGGATCACCTCAGAGCTGAACGTCTAATCGCTGAAAGAAGGGAAGCTGAAGAAAAAGACAGAGAACTCGCCATCCAGCTTACTCAACAATCGGTGAAAGACCCCAAGCTGAAAAGAACTCCAATCGAAGTTCAACGTCAGCTATGGGAAGACGCCAAGAAGATCGTTGAAGAAAAGAGAACTGTGTCTCAATCTACCTTAATCTGGTGCAAAGAAAAGGTACACTTCAGACATCGACCTGCCAGAATCATCAAGGTACTCATCACTGGAAGATCAACCCTCAAAGTTTCTATCGGTGAAATCGAGATATTCAGAGAGAACGGACAGTACGAAAAATTCTATGCTGAAGCTATCACGCAGTACGGCCTCTCTGGATGGTTGGAGATCAGATTAGCCATCCAGAAGTCTCAATCTAAGTACAAGGATCATGTTGAAAAGCTGATAAACAAACAAATCGACTTAGTCTCTTCTTGTGTGGATATTCCTCCTCCCCCTCCTCTCGAAAGTCATAAAAGAAGGGCCTCTGCAAAAAAAAAAGTCTAAATCTTCAGACTCAGGTCCTCAGATACGGAACGAAACAGGTATTGGTTTTTCTCTTGCTGAAGTCCTTGGTCCAGAACCTGACCTTTCTGCACTTGACACATCTCTTCCTCTTGATGAGACTTTCATCCCTAGGAAAGTCATAAGCAAACCCTACGGGATATTCTTTCTTGACTATGATGGACGAAAACGTTTTCAACGTATCTCTGAGCTTCCCATCACTCTCATCGAACAGCTGAAAGATCTCATCTACTGGTGTGACTTCAAAAACGACATTCAAGCACGGTATCTTAAACCTTTGATTTTTGAAGAAGCGCTGAACAAAAAGAATCAAGGAGTAAAAGTCCCTGACTGGATGATCCCCACATCGAAGACCCTTGATGAACTTCTCATTAAGGAAGAACCTTTATAAACTGATAGGATCGCCTTATTCTTCTATTGTATCAGTTATTCTTTTGTACTTGTAATTTATTTCTCTTGTACTTGTAATCTTTCCACTTCCTTTTGTAATCTGATTCGAAGTTTAAAGAAAGATTTAAGCGAAAGTACTTTACTCCATCAGTACAGAAAAGATCTCAGAAAACAGTAAAAGGGACAAATATTTTATGAGTTCTTTTTATCCTTATGTTTTCATTAAATAGCAATTTTCTCTGTTGCTATGTCATAATCAAATAGGGGGAGATTGTTGATCTAAACCCTCAGTGATTTGATAATGACCCTCTCTTATATACTTAGTGAAAATTGTAAGTAAACAATATGTATCAGAGTTTCACTATCGCTGATAAGTACTAAGATCTTACAGTACCGCTGATAGGAACTCTCGCTCTTTAGATTAAACATTCAGCGAACACTGTTCACCATAATGCTCTGAGTCTGTTCAGTACTTATGGTGATCGCTGATAAGTTAGTTGTTTACTTATGATCTCTGAAGACAAGTTTCACGTCAACATAGGTTCTACGCTGAAGTCGAAGATCAAGCTCAAGAACCAGCGACAAGTCTCCTAATGAACTGATGCGGATCAGCGAAGACTCAGATTTGTCCACTAACGTGAAGTATCAAGTACAAGACTTCAGCTATCGCTGAACTTTATCATTCGCTGATAAACAATGGTAAAGCGCTGAATCAACGAAAAGCTGATCATGAAGTCCTCCGTACAAAGTACTTTTGTCTTAACCACCCTTGCACGACTCCGTACGATATGTCAGAAAAGAACCTCCTTATTGTCTGAAATCGTACACCAACTCTGATACTACACTGTTCAAACATGCGGCTACTAAGGTTGTCAACAAAGGTCAATGACATACAACCAATGAGCTTCTGCCACGTGTAAAGTGTAAACTGCAATGCATTAAATGCATGCAGTATATAAGAAGAAGAACTCGCTTCATTTTGAAGTAACTTGCTAACTCTGGACAAGTTCATCCTTCTTATCTTGAGATAGGTTATTATTAGTAATTTCCTTCTCTTTCTTAGTGCAAGAAAATTAGTGTTCCAACTTGTTTAGATTTAGGTTTATCCTTAATCTTGTTCCGCAACAAGCTGTAAATTGTTAATGATTTATCAATAAACAATTTAGAAAAGTAAAATCTGTGTGTTTGTATTCAACCCCCCCCCCCCTTCTACAAACTTGTATAGCCCTTCGGGACCAACAGATTTCCTCAGGGATAGGAGGTTTTGAAGAGGAACACTGAGATGAGAAATTGTCAGGGATAGAGTATACGAACATTCCAAACTTAAGCATGGAACGGTCAGTGGTTGGTTCTAGAGTATCAGCTTTGTAACCAAGACCACGTTTATCACTCAGGGGAATCTGAGACTTAAATATCTCAGTGATCTTTGTTGAGGAGTTATACCATCCATCAACAGTAGCTTTTTCAGCTTTTAATGCAGCGATAGCTTCTTCGCGTTCGATTTTGACTAGCTGATTTAAATGAACTTGATCTTTAAAATCTTTTTCAATTTTAGAAAGCTTTTCTATTCGAAGGTGACAGTTTTTAAGCTGTTCAGCGAGATAAAGGTTTTAATTTTCAATAACAGTTTTGCCATTCATGGCTTCATATAAACTTCTAGTCAAGAGATCATATAAACTTCTATCAGCTTCATCAATATTTAAAATATTGGTAAAGAAGGAAGGTGATACCTTAGTAGCAGAGGTTGAAGTAGAGGGAATGTTAAATTTTTCTTCTTCATCTTCAAGTTTGGCCATGAGACATAGATTGGCTTCATCATCATCTTCAGAGTCAGATGATTCTTCTTCGTCAGAGGCAGCCCAATCATAGTCAGCCATCAGGCCTTTGCCATTCTTCTTAAAGGTTTTCAGCTTTGAATACGTTTCTTTCAGCTTTTTGTATTTTTCATCTCTAGTCCTGGGAGTAAAGTTTTTCTTGGGAAAAGCTGAGGATCTAGAGATTTTCTTTGACCTGCACTCGCTAGCAAAATGTCCTATATTTTCACAGTTATAGCAAGTAGCAGTAGCCTTATCAATAGGGGTTGATGATCTTGGCTTGTCAGTAATAGCAAGAGGTTTGTTCTTCTTGAAATTACTCTTTCTAGCAAATCTCCTGAACTTATTAGCCAGGAATGCCAGAGTTTCGTCATCATCTGAAGCGTCAGAATCTGATGAACGTTCAGAGTTAGTTTTCAACTCAGTGACAGTGATAGTAGATCACTGAGTGGAAGGTAACTCTGAGAGTAAAGCAACAGGGGTAACTCAGTGACAGTGATAGTAGATCACAGAGCTCTATTCTCAGCGGCTGGAACTTCAGGATCAATTCTTATAGGAATATATGGACCATTTTCGATGTAATAAGGTATAGTTGGGTCTACACCTTCTAAGAATAGAATCATCCTATTTTTCCACAGATTAAAGTTATCTCTGGAGAATCTAGGGGGTTTTGCAAGAGAACCGTTGTCAATATAGTTTGTGTTTGTGTTGGTAGCCATTTTAAGAAATAGCAAGGAAGAAGAGATTAGTATAAATAAGATCTTGTTTATGAGATTAAACAAATCTGCTCTGATACCACTTGTTGGTCCCGAAGGGTTATACAAATTTGTAGAAGGGGGGGGGGGGGGGGGGTTGAATACAAACACACGATTTTTACTTTTCTAAATTGTTTATTGATAAATCAAGACAATTTACAACTTGTTGCGGAACAAGATTAAGGACTAATCCTAATCTAAACAAGTTAAGAACACTAAGTTTCTTGCACTAGAATAAGATAGAAAGGAGATAAGGAAATTACGAGTAATAACCTAACACACAGTAGTAAGGAAGAATAAGAAGATGGCTGAGCACGCTTCATTTCTGAAGTAGGGTTCTTCTTATATACTGCATGCATTTAATGCGTGGCAGTATTGCTTTACACGTGGCAGCAGTTGAGTGGTTGCATGTCATTGACCTTTGTAGATAACCTTAGTAGCCGCATGGTGCATAGTGTAGAATCAGAGTTTGTTGTACGATTCTAGACATAAGGGATGACCGTTCTGACATTTCGTACGGAGACGTAAGGGGGGAAAGACAAAAGTAACTTGTAGAGGAAGACTTCATGATCAGCTTTCGTTGAATCAGTACTTTATCAGCGAATGATAAAGCTCAGCGATTGCTGAAGTCTTCTACTTGTAACTTCACGTTGAGTGGACAAATCTTGGCTTCACTGATATCCGCATCAGTTCATTAGTAGACTTGTCGCTGTTCTTGAGCTTGATCTTCGACTTCAACGTAGAACATATGTTGACGTGAAACTTGTCTTCAGGGATCATAAGTAAACAACTAACTTATCAGCGATTATCACAGAGACTGAACAGGCTCAGAGCTACTGGATGAATAGTGTTCGCTGAACTTTAAACTTAAAGAGCGAGAGTTCCTATCAGCGGTACTGTAGTACTTATCAACGATAGAGAAACTCTAATACATATTGTTTACTTATAATTTTCACTAAGTGTTTAAGAGAGGGTCATTATCAAATCACTGAGGGTTTGGATCAACAGGGAACATAAGGAGGATTGTGGATGTATGTGATGAGTTCTCTATCAGCGCCCTCAAAGAAGTGGATCATGCGGATTTTCCACTGAGGATACTCATCTCTGAGCAGAGTTGGGGTCTTGGTTAATGAAGTCGCAGTGAAGAAATTAGCTGCGTTCGCCATTTTTGAACAGTTTTTGAAAGTTACAGAAAACAGAGTATTACGAGAAGATTTTTAGATGATTGGACTGACTTGTGAAATGAGTTTAAAACTTCAGATATTGGAACAATGCACTTAATGGAAAGATTTAACCGAAGAAACAGTACCTATTAGTTTGCTAAAGTCGAGCAGGTCGAGGATAGCAGAAAAACAGGGGCTGTTTTGTAACGAATGTGAAACAGGTCTAAATCAGTCCATATATCTACCAAAAAGAGTCGAGATCATTGTTAGAGTGGATCATTTGATATTGAAAATCAAAGTTCGCTCTGATACCAATTGTTGATCCCACAATAAGACTTAACAATGATATATCAACGATAAATGCTTAAACATAGTATAATGGTGTAGATGCGGAAGCGTATTATAAGCAATTTATGTTGATATCGATGGTAGATTACACACACAGAATTAGATGAATAAAACAGTAATAAGACAAGAATTTAGCTCAATGGTTCATCATCAATTGATTCTTCAAGTTACACCAAGAACACCGTAAGTGTGTGAAACAGGATAATAAGCTCTAATCTGGTGTGTGTGTGTAGTGCAAAAGTTACCAGAAAAGGTCTGGTAGAGGCCTTCTATTTATACTACTTTACAGGGGACAAATAGTAGATAAGAAGTACTAAGGTACAAGAGACAAGGTCATGGGACTGAATCTGGTACACGTCGAGTTAGTGCGCCACCTTCTGCAAAAGCCGCGGCCCTTAAGAGGATGACACGTGGAAAGTGGCAGGGCACGCCTTGTACGGATGATCTTCTGAATCTTCGTACAACAGAGGCACGTGAGAGGCACGCTTGTATTTGTCTTTGTTCTTCAATCTCTGAGTCTTCTAAGTCTTCATACCACAGAGGCTCTGTGGCCTTGTCCTCTGAAAGTCTTCTGGTGAACGATCCAAGTGAAGGTTGCTCTAGGATCCGTGTTCTTGGTGCCCGGCAGAGGCTCTGTCGGTGATCTTCACTTGGCCTATTTTTCAATACTTCTTAGAACAGAAGTTGGATCTAACAGATCACTTTCCGGATCCGGCTTGATATTAGTTCCGGATTACACTAAGTCCCGGAATGGTCATGTTTCGGATCCGGTCCCATTAGGTTCCGGATCCTCATCGGTTCCGGTATGCATTCCGGATCCGGACCCAATAGACTCCGGGAGTCCTGTTTCATTGGTTTGTAATTTGATATTTGGTGATACTTTTCACATAAAAGCACTCACTCAACTCGGAATCGTCAAGATCCGAGTAGTGATTTGTTTCGGATAGTCATTGACTCTCGGTACTCCAAATCCGAGAATACGAGCCCCGAGACACGCGTTTGACTTACACACGCCATGCACACTCAACACCATATTGCTTTAACAGGTACATCATGGCACATCCGCATCCACAAGGCGATGCCCCACTACTACCCGAAGGACCGAATCTATCCCTCATCGCAAACAACTTCCACCTGGACACGACAAATCTCATATGCCAATGTCCAGTCATTGTGGATATTCTGAAGGGCCACATGCTCAATCGAGCACTGATGGCCACCACTCTAGTTCCAGTAGTTTACGTGCACCAACTGTGGCGCTCACTCACACCTGTCGCAAGCGGCCAACAGTTCATCCTTCGAGGTCTCATTGGAGATTCTCAGGTAATCATCACTCGCGACATCTTCCGTCAGATCCTTGGTCTTCCGGAAGTGACAGCCATCCCAGGACGTACTGCATACGACGCCCAGGTTTCCGACACAGTCCTCTGCCAGGAACTGCGCGCCCTCGGATATCATGCCATGCTCGCCCAACCATCACACTTCTCACGCATACTTCTTCAGCCTGTCTGGTACACCTTGTTCACAATACTGAACAGGTGCTTATCAGCAATCAACAAAGCATCGATCAGACGACCGTTAACTTGCTCGGACTATTCCATGTCGTCGTCTACAGCCGACATGCCGAGTACACTTCGATACTATGGACGGAGCTGATCGAGAAAGTTCAGAAGAAACAAGGCAGCAAACGCCTTACGTTCCTGTTGTTCCTAAGGTTTCTACAATTGATAGTCGCCCACTTCATGGCGACCGACCTCACCATTCCTCGACGAGCCGACCATGAGGTAATGCTCTCTACCCGTATGACTAGGATCCAGAACAAGCTAGTGATCCCGGACCTAGTCCCCATGGTAATCCCTAACGACTTGCTAGCTATCGTGGATCAATCGGCACCGAGTGTGATAGCTTACAGGAGAGAGAATAACCTAGACGCTTCGATGGTCCAGCCAGATCCGGCATGACCTACCCAAGGAGCGCACGCCGAGAGATGTGAGGGTCCACGTATATGAGGCAGAGGGGTCCGACGAGCAGGGGCTCGCGAACGGGCCGTGATGAGAGAACATATAGTGAGGGGAATAGGTGTGGGCGGTGCCGGTAGGTCAACACGCGATGCTAGTTTGTCCAGACCCCCGTCCACTCCACCACGAACACCGACACCACCTAGAGACGACGATCCAACACTACACGACGTGGAGGTGGAAGGTGTAACCCGAGTACAAGTCGCGGAAGATACAACCTCCTCTTCCAGCTCCGAGCCCGGATCAGCCTCCGGACCAGCATCCGAGTCCACCTCTGGCTCCCACTCAGGTTCCGAATCCGAGTCTCAATCAGGCTCGACTTCCGGTTACCAATCAGGGTCAGATGAATCCGGTAGTGAGGCAACTGAGTCGGATGATGACGATAATGATGATGACACACCCCAAACCGTAGCCATATCTGGAGAGACAAGGAGAGCGAAGGGTGTATTAGTTGAAAAAGAAAAAGAAAGTGAGGTTGTGAGAGAAAGGAGGAGTAAGAGAAAAAATGAGAGTGAACGAGTGATGGAGCAATCTTTACAGGTTGCTCCCACCCAGCCTCCACCTAGCCAGACAGCCACATCTGCTATCCCGTCGCATCCGTTGCGATAGGATATTGAAGAAGACGTCATGGGCCTAGCGACGCAACTGCACACCTCACCTAGCCACTCAGTTTCCTCTCAAAAGGAAATTGTTTCATCTTCACACGGGGATTCAGCACAACTGCCACCGGTCTCTCACTTGGAGAGTTCTGGTGTTGAAACAAGAGAACACCAACCCCGGTTCTCGCCTTCCTTCAGTGCACATATGAGTCTAGATCCATTTGCTGATTTTATTCCTTTGGCTAGGACACCGGTCGTATCTACTGCTAACGTCGAGAGTCTTCGTGCCTCGACCGGAACGCCCAGAGTGAGTCTACCTTCGGTAGCTTGCAAGGACAGGGCGAAAGACCTGCCACGGCTACCATTATGCCAACTGTGAGCGCAGGCGGTACTGGGGTGCAATCCACCACAGCTACTACAACTGAGAGGCTAAGTGCTTCAGGAGTAAGTCACCCGGAGTTCATCTCCAAGGAACAAATGGACGGCGCCTTAAAGGCTGTCTAAACAGCGATCATGAAGCAGCTATCCGATGAAATATTCCTCCTATGCCATCACAGAAGGGCAGTCGTGGGTAAAGGTGTGGCTACAAATATTCCCCCTATGCCATAACAGATCCGAATGCCTTCGCCAACCCCGAACATACAACATATGAGCGCCGAGGCACTCAAAGCCGCCTTATTGGATAAACTATTGTCCCAAGCCAACATCAACGCTTCATCGGAAGCAGATCTTGTGAGTCTACTACGATCACAAACCCAAACACCACCCCCAGTCACTCCAACTGATCCTCAAGCCCAAACCAACGCCAAGCTTGATACACTTACATCGACCTTAACCGAAGTCAAGAAGGCCCTCGAATCTCTATCTGAGAGGGTTGCCAACTTAGAAGACATATGTAAGGGTCATGCACAGGGTTCAAAATGACGACATGATGATCAGGACGATCCTCACCAACATGAGGGGGAGAAACGACTCAAACTGACCGAGCTGTCAACTTCAACGACAGAACCTGCAACCGTCACTCCAGCTGAACCTGAATCACAACAACAGCCTGAAGAATCAGAAATGGTTCAAGACATGGAGCTGTCTACACCGGTCAGAGACACAGTGCCAGAGTCAGCAGACCCAACGGTTGAAAAGCCCGAGGGTCAATCAGAAGAAATCTTACTGCTGACGGTTCCGGAATGGCCAGTCCTGGAATTGATCGATGAGGACTCTGCTGGCGATCTAGAATAGGAAAGAGAATGGAGAGAGAAAGCCGTGCTAGCCATTCAGTCAGAGACATATGCGTTATGGAACTTTTCTGATGAAGACGAATTATGAATGATGACGACTACGACCAGTTCCTCCTTTAGAGCAAACAAGTATCGACTTCTCAGCTTGATATACACGATACTGCAGGTACTTCAGATCTTCCAACTCCAGTCCCGGAAATGGCTCCACCTCAGCCTGCTCAACCAACTCGTTGGGAAAGAGTCCGGATCCTGGTTCCATATCTGGAGGAATCACAGAAGAAGATTTTCGCTCACTGGATCAGACCTCTCGACCTGGTAATGTGCCATGGGGTCTCATTCTTGAAAGAACCAGTTCGAGTTCAGTATTTGGAGGTAATGAAGCGATGCAGAATGGTCCACCAAGTCCGTACGCGACACAGAATTACAGAGATTGTGGAGATCGTGTCTGATAAGGTTCTCAGCGTATGGTTCCCAGTTTTCATTGTCAAAAGGGACGACGGAAAGGAATGGACTTTCTCGGAAGCCGACTTCAGGCATCTATACCTGAACGACTTCCCGGTACTGCTTGAAGAGTTAAAGACACACACCATCCAACCGTTACCCTACACCAAAGCCCTCGAGACGATCAAGAGGTTTATGAAGTGCACGATCACGCTCGCCTACATCAACGACTTCCTGTTGGGCTTAGAAAGCAATCATAAAAAGATCAACATTCTAAAGCCTAATCTGAATCTTCCTGAAGACGTACATGTACATACTATTCTATCCTAACAAGAAACAGGTACTGGGTATCTGAACAACAAAGGGGAGAAACGATACATGAGAATCTGCGAGCTGCACAACTTTAGTGAGGGAACCTTGATGAACATACAGATCGTGTTGAAGAAGATTATAGAAGAAGAGAACGAGTCGTCAGAGAACTTCGCCAACGTTAGAAAGTATCTAGCTGAAGAGCTTTTCAGAGCTATCGAAGAACGGCTAGAGTTCAGGACATCCATTCAGCACTTTGAGATCTTATTCGCTATTCGGAAGCGATATGTCCCTAACTGGCGTGATATCGAACTTTAATTCTAAGGGGGTGATTGTTAGGTCACGTTAGTGGAACAGAAGTATAGGGACTAATCTTGATATATCTTGTAAATACCTTTTGGGTATAAATAGTTTGCTTAAACCTTGTTTAGGGTTTAATGATCATTATTGCTTATCAGTTTACCATTGTACGGCTCTGCCTAATATCTTTCTGTTCATCAAATACAAGTGAGATTTATGACTATATTGTGTTGATTCATTGTGATTATATTGTTAATCTGGGATCCACATACTATAACGACGACCAAAGGACTAAACGAAAAGTGTATCGATTAATGCTCTCTCAGAATCGAAGTTAGTAATTGCACGACTCAACAAACTCACGGGTGGTCTCTACTAATGTCTCTGATACACGCAGTTACCTAAGTCCATCTTAATGCTATATTATCCTTTACAGATTCACCTCTCAAAAATAGTGTTTCAAATTTCCACACTAAAGCATAACTAAAAGGATCCTTCGTTCTTAACAATAATTGAGTGATTGCTCAATCCACTGAGATCAACAATGATAACCTCGACACGCCACTCCAAACCAATATAATACATTGTCCCCAATGTAATTAACAAATAGACGAAGGCTAAGAGCAACCATGAAATATGCGATTTTAAGTACAGTCATCCAACTAAATAAAATCATAAACAAGTCTGATCATCAAAGGAGAAAAACAAATAAAGAACCAACCCTCAATCAACACGTGCGCGGCGGCGGTTTGACATTGAAGCACCGGTAGGTTGCCTGCTTACTCTCCTAGCAGGTGGCGGGTTGGAAGGACCGCCTCATTTGGGTCTGGCTCTCCCGTGATCAACGTCTCATATTAGTAAAGCCCCGACGCACCTCAATTTCCAGCAGTTGAAAGCGGTCATCATCTTCATCAGCATCCTCGTCGTCAACCTCTTCCGGAATACGCATTTCTTTGTTCGCCGCAACAACCCGCCTATCGAACCTCCTTGCCACAGCTAGTTGGGCGTTATAGGTGACTCGATCGAAGGGTAGTGGTGGTGGAATAGTATTGCCGACAGCACATCCGGCGTCCCTGCAAAACTTAGTACTCAAGCAAGGAAATGGCAGGATACCATTAGTGTTACGGTCAGAGGTTGCGTCTATCATTTGCAGCTGGATGATGTGGCCTATGTCCATAGGTAGATTGAATTGGACACAATAGAGGACCTTGGCCACATACGCATCAACTGTGGTCTCGTGGGTAGAGGGGATCAGTTTGCACTTCAAGAACTTCATCCATAGTGCGATCTTCGGGCGAAGCTCACTCTTTTTTACATCATTCGCATGCGACACCCAGCGAGATCGACCACTTCTTCGCAAAGCCGAAGACAACACCTCACTATAATGATCATGATTCCCAACTCCTGGAATAGGGGTCAGGCCATATGTCATCCCAAGGTCCTCGGGACGAGGAACTCCAAAGTGAACACAAATAGCCACCATCGGAGAGCAGACCAGTCTTTCCCTCACCACCACCGAATGATATTCGTTGAATGTTGGTGGGAACATAGAAGCATAAAATTCAAGGACCAGATCCGGATCATAAGGTTCCGAGTCATTCACGTAGTTGGTCTACCCTTGCTGTTGCGCAATTTCGTGGACCCTTTGGCTTGGTATTTCACTAAGCTTCATCCCTCGTTCCGGCTATATGGGGCGGTTTTGAAATTTTTCTTGACGTTGATCAACCCGGAGATGACTTTTTTCGGTTAACGCCTCTCGTTCAGCTTGGCTTAGATTATGGTATTGGTACCATCTTCCAGCGGTGTTGGGATTTGTACGAACCATCTTTCATGAAAAGAAGCATCCGTTAGATATATTTATGATTAACTATGCCACCCCAAACCTAATATGAGATTAGGTTTATCACACTTTAGATTTATGCAATTCAAACAAAACGGGGGCACCCCAAACCTTGGTACAACCGAGGTTTGTAATGAGGTGTTGTGTAGATGATCTCAAATTGGCACCCCAAACCAAAGTTTGGTTAGTCTTTTTAGCGAAATGAAAAATTCATCTACACAACAAGATGCAAAATTCTAATCAAATTCCCAAGTCCAAAACCACCAAAAAACATGTACCCTGGAGATTTGTAATAGTAGACCCACTTGTAACATAAATAGAAACAAGGAACCCCAAACCTTGGTGAAACCTAGGTTTGGTTTATCTTTTACATTTAGGCACACAAACTCAAGAAGGTAAAAATTCAAGTCACACAATATAATTTCTCTCTAGATACAAACTTTTCATACCAAAATTCCACAAAAGTATCATGCCAATCTCTAAAATCAAAACAACTATGGATGTTTTCAACACATTAACATATAAAGAACTTGCACACATCAAAAATTGGTGGAATATGAAAGAATGTGAGTGTACCTTCTATTACATGTCAAAAACCCCAAAAATTGAGAGATTTGGGCAAGAATTTGTACCTTTTAATCTTGGTGGAAGATAGATTGAGTAAGGATGGAAGAACCTTGAGTGAAGAGGTCAAAAATCTGGAGAGGGAGTAGCCTTGTGGAGAAAAACGGCTCTAAGCAATTAGGATTTGTGTAAAATGAAGATAGAGGCCGACTTTTCCTTTTATAGGTACACAGCGGCCGTGCGCGAGTGGTCGTGCGGTGAGCCACGCCAAGCACTGGAGTCGTGAAAAGGCAGAGCCTCGCGCGGATGGTGGTGCGGGCCGTATCGCTCGGTGAGTCGTGCCGAGCTCTGGAGTATTGACTCAACAGAGCCTCGCGCGAGTGGTTGTGCGGCTTGAATCGCGTCATGGGTCGCGCGGAAAATAAAATGCCTAACATTCTAGTGCTTCGCGCGAGTGGTTGCGCGAATGGTCTAGCGCCATGAGTCGCGGACCACTGCTTGCCACAAATTTCCCTGTTTTATGCCATCTTTTTCATAACCTCATAAGCACTACTTCCAGGGATAACTAAAACTAAAAATTCAAAAACCACAAATAATAAGAAGTTGATAAAAAGTAAAACTAACCTATGGTGGGTTGCCTCCCACCCAGCGCCTTATTTCACGTCGTGGTACGACTTCTTGAACCGATTACACCGTAAGTTCATCTAAATATATGCTAGCGACACCGGTAATTTCACCTCCCATGTATGGTTTGACCCGTTGGCCATTTACCTTGAATGTCTGCCCATCAGTTCCTTCTAACTCGACTGCTCCGTATGGAAACATCTCCACGACCTTAAACGGTCCTAGCCACTTTGACTTCAATTTTCCTGGAAATAGACGCAACCGTGAGTTAAATAATAACACATTCATACAAGGGGTAATTACCTTCTCACGAATCTGCCGGTCATGGAATTTCTTCGTTCTTTCTTTGTAAATTGATGCATTTTTGTATGCATCCAGCCGGATCTCCTTTAGTTCGTTTAATTGTAAAAACCTTTTTCTGCCTGCTACATCCAACTCCATGTTTAACTGCTTGATTTCCCAGTACGCTCTATGCTCTAATTCCATAGGTAAATGGCACAACTTCCCAAATACCAGTCGGTAAGGTGTGGTTCCAAGAGGCGTTTTAAATGTCGTCCGGTATACCCAAAGAGCGTTGTTAGATTAAATTAGCTCATAATTTAATTTAATGTTTTATAAAGAAAGAATGTATGGGCTTTTTAGTTAGCTTTATGGGCTTGAGCCTTTTTATTGTAAATGGACCCTTTAAAAAGAAGTTTAGGGTTTCATTTGTCATTTGAGAGAGGGTTATTGAAGAAACACGCCAAAAACACACAGACTATTATGATGAGAGTCATGTTATTGTAAAGTGTGGTGTTCTTCTTGTTTTCTCCTCCATATTGTGATTCAATGAATATGAGATGAGTTATTTTATGATTGTTCTTATTGTTCATCTTATTTCTACTTATATATGGATTTTAACTTCTATTGTTTGTTTGTCCAAAATGGGACCAAGAATTGGTATCAGAGCCGATTGAAGAAACCTTTATTCAAAATCGGTCATCTATGGCAACAATAGAATATTAGATTATTTATTTGTTATTTTGGTGCTTAGATTGATTCAATCACATGAGCCTAAACACAAATATCATATCTGATACTTATTTTCTGTTTTGTTCTTATTGGAAATCCAATCTTTGATTTCAATAAGATTTGGATAAGTTTTGACAGAAAATTAGTGATTCTATTCACAAAATCTGATTATGCACACCACATGTTTGATGAAATGCCTAAGTGAAGATTTGATTCTATTTGGATAAAATCTGATCAGATTTATTACATGTGTGTGTTTTGATTCTTTCTCATTCATTGGTCTAATATTTGATAGCACTAAGTAGATGGTTGATCTATGATATCATCCTTGTGTGTGCTTAAGTCCATAGCATTTTTTTGGCATCTTTGTAGTAAGGTTGTTGATTTTTGATCTGGCCTTTATTTAAATCCAAGATTGGACTCTCTTTGATCCAGATTTTGTTTATATTTCGTTGCCCATAATCATTTAAATGAAAACAAAATCATTTGGGTCTTGAAAAAGTTGATTGAGAAAGATTTGGTGTTGTGCTATGTATTCAAAGTCTGATCTGAAAAGTTTTTATAACTTTGAGTGTTTTTAATTAGTTTTCTGACCTGATCAATTAGAGATCTGAGTATTTGCACTCATGGTTCTAAAAGTTATATGGAGATCGTCTTATTTTCTACATCAAATTAGATTTAATGACAACATGCTGACAGATTTGCGATGCTGTAGTACATTGATCATATCTCACTTTTCAAGACACCAATTGATGCGATTCAAAAGGCCCTGGATTGGAAACACATTGATGAACAGCTTTAGTGTTTTGAGATTTCAGAGATTCAAAATTTAGAAGGGTCATATGCATCGTCAAAGTAGACAACAGTGTGCTGACACAAAGCTGTTGGACAGATCTGCGCGACTATGGTACATCAACCGTATCTTATTCTTCCGAGCTCCAAAAGAGGTGATTCCAGATGCTCTGAAAAGATAACAAACCAATGCACACTCTTTATGGTTTGAGTTTTTGCAAACTCCAGAGCTATCATGGTCTAAAGTAGTGTCGAAGTTGGTGTAAAACTGCTGTCAGAGGCTGTCCTTATGGATATGTGCAGAAGGTATAAGTTGTTGTCCACACTCACCAGAGATACACCAGAGGTATACCACCAGAGGTACACCAGAGATACACCAGAGGTAACACCACCAGTGGTACACCACCAGTGGTACACCACCAGTGGTACACCACCAGTGGTACACCACCAGTGGTACACCACCAGTGGTACACCACCAGAGATGCACCACCAGAGATGCACCATCAGAGATAGCTTCAGATATTTCATCTTCAGAGAGGGAATCAGAGGTAGGAGGATCAGAGGTTGCACCAGAGGGAGGATCAGAGGTTGGAGGCTCAGAGCCCGTAGCCCAACTTCTTAGTACTTGCTGTCATCTTTGCGCACCTATCGTATTTTCAACAGAAATCCCTCCTCGAAGCTCCAAATTTGATGAGTCTAGATGCGTTGGATTCCTAAGTAAAAGATGAACAATTTTCATGTTTTGAGCTTGGTCTGAATCAGTGTTCATGTTGGTCAGAATCTCTGCTAAAATCAGTATACATCTGCTGGACAGAAAGTTGTGTTTCTCTCAACTCATCATCAGAACTCTGACGTCAACATCAGAGCCTCTGGAGTTATCACCAGAGCTCTAAAGTAACCATAAGAGCCTCTGAAGTAATCATCAGAGCTCTGAAGTTATCATCAGAGCCTTTGAACTCAATGCCCGAAGCCCGGATTTTTATTGGATTTTCTGACAGCTTTGTGCAGTTTCAGAAACGAGCACAACTTTTTACTCGGTGCCCCAAATTACACGATTCCAGTTGCATTGAAAAGATAATTCACAGGCGCACGACTTTGATGTTCCGAGTTTTCTCAAATTATGGGAGCTGATATGCCAAAATCAGCTTCAAAGTCTGTTGTAAGGTGCTGGACCGAAAGCATTGCATTTAATTCATGCTCTTTCCGCTTTCAAGAACGGTGTTCTCTCAACGTTTCTTCACGGTTTCATGCTGCTATTGTGATATATTGATTGTCACTCACTCCTCTGGTATTCATGTTTAATGCTCGGTGCTGAATGCTTACTCAACAGTGAAGTTGAATCATGAAAACTGGACAAAATGGGGTTAATTGTCTCGGTTTTTCAAGAAGATGAGCCTACATTTGAGGGGGAGCTCGTGATGCTTTGAAGACTTGAAGAACGGAACGCCAAAGTTTCTAAAGAAAGCAAGGGGGAGACTAGAAGATGATGCTTTCTTTATAAAACATTAGGGGGAGATTGTTAGATTAAATTAGCTCCTAATTTAATTAAATGTTTTATAAAGAAAAAGTGTATGGGCTTTTTAGTTAGCTTTTTAGTTAGCTTTATGGGCTTGAGTCTTTTTATTGTAAATGGACCCTTTAAAAAGAAGTTTAGGGTTTCATTTGTCATTTGAGAGAGGGTTATTGAAGAAACACACCAAAAACACACAGACTATTATAATGAGAGTCATATTATTGTAAAGTGTGGTGTTCTTCTTGTTTTCTCCTCCATATTGTGATTCAATGAATATGAGATGAGTTATTTTATGATTGTTCTTATTGTTCATCTTATTTCTACTTATATATGGATTTTTTTCCAGCTTTGATGCCCAATCCTTACGAGATGCACTCACTGTTTTTTCCAGAATTTGCTTTAACTCTCTATTGGACACTTTGGCTAACCCATTTGCTTGAGGGTGGTAGGGGGTGGTTACTTTGTGTTTTACCGAGTACTTTTTGAGAACTGCATCAAGGTACCGGTTACAAAAATGGCTACCCCCATCACTGATTAGCGCTCTTGGGACTCCAAAGCGTGAGAAAATGTCCTTTCGCAAAAAGTTGATCACCACTTTGGAATGATTTGACGGGGTTGCAATTGCCTCCGCCCACTTAGAAACATAATCTACCTCTACCAATATGTACTCATTTTGGAATGAGTTAGGGAACGGTCCCGTGAAGTCTATCCCCCATACGTCGAATAGCTCTACTTCCATGAAGATTTTCATGGGCATCTCGTCCTTCTTTGTAATATTCCCAACTTTATGGCACCGGTCACATTTGATGATAAATTCCCTCGTTTCTTTGAACATTGACGGCCAAAAGAACCCGGATTGTAGGATCTTTGCGACGGTTCTATCGGTGCTAAAATGGCCCCCACATTCTAGTGTATGGCAATGTGTAAGAATGGCGGTCTTTTCTTCGTCCGACACACACTTTCAAATCATCCCATCAACACACCTCTTGTAAAGGTATGGCTCGTCCCAATAGTACATCTTAGCATCGGAAAAGAATTTCTTTTTTTGATGCGAATTCATGTTATATGACACCACTCCTCCTACTAAAAAGTTCACCAAATCCGCATACCAAGGTTCCGAATGACTAACCTTTAGGAGTTGTTCATCCGAAAACGCATCATTAATGATGGTTTTATCTTTATCATGCTCTTCATTACCTTCAAGTCTGGAAAGATGATCTGGTACTGTATTTTTTGAGCCTTTCTTGTCTAAGATTTCCAGATCAAACTCTTGAAGTAATAGCACCCATCTAATAAGCCTCGGTTTGGCATCCTTCTTGGCCATCAAGTATTTAAGAGCTGAGTGGTCGGTGTATACGATTACCTTGGCGCCTACCAGATGTTAATGCCAATAATCACCCAAAGGATAACTTAAGGTTGATGTGGAACTTTTAACAACTAAAGAAAGGGATCTCAAGACAAACAACACAATCGCAGAAAGAAGGTAAATAAGACAAGAGAATTGGTGACGCGGAAAACCTAAACGAGGGAAAAAACTGCGGTCGACTTGTGAGAGTCGACGGTGCACTATGATCGCCAAACATGGGAGAAATCCTTTGGTAACAAGTGTTTTGTGTACAACAGATTACAATAAGAATAAAAACAAACTTAATCGTAAGATAAAGTTATGCGTCGTGCGTAAATCGTGCGAAATAAGCTGTTGTCGTGCGAAACATGCGTGAGTGATATTCGTTCAAATGCTTCATATGTAAGAATGTTGAGAGTGTAGAAATGTTGAGTTTAGATGTTGCGTAGATTGTCAGTTGTTTCGATGTGTGCCGTTCGAGTGTAGAGCAGACCTTTATATAGATTCTAGCAGCAATAAATGTGTCTTGATGACCTATTTGTAACCGTCGTCGGGTCTTTGATGCCATTAAGAGCTCGTCCGTTACTGGCCATTGTACCATGATTGCTCGTGGACCTGCATTAATGGAACAAAGAAAATGGATGTTTGATTGTTAACGATTAGTATAATCGTACGACCGTCTTAAGTCTCGGACGTCGGTCGTATGGAACTTACGACCATCGTAGAAATGTACGACCAAATGTTCGATAGTAAATAACCTGCAAGACCTGATCTTAATACAAGAATGATCTTACATAAATGTCATATGTATTATTTATCTTTGGTCATGAGGTGTGGATTTTTGCCCAAACAGTTTGCCCCCAAAATTTGAATTTCGGCGTGAAATTCGAATTTTAAATCTCACGACGTATCTTGACACGTGTCGCATGGGGAGAGGGTATGGTCGAATCCCAACCGTCTTGGTTCGATTTGAACCAAGGGAGACGAAGTGGTCGTGACGTCATGGCGACGTGTCAGATGCATGGAGCCGTTAGAGGACAGATGTCGTTCATCGGCACGTTGCATGCGAAAAGGTGGTGGATAGTTGTCGACCATCCACCGGATCGATCTGACACGACGTTGCTATTTTCAGAGAGAGGTTTTTAGAAAGTTTCAAAAGAGATCTACAAGAGTTTTCGCTTGATCGTTCGAGATTTTAGAGATCTAAGGTACGATCTTTACTCTTTTCAACATGCGGAAAAAATCAATAGCTAGGAAGACCACCACAAATAGGGACCTCATGGACCTATATATGGCACAAATTTATGTCCCAGATTTTCCTGTCTCCTCTGAGCCGGCGAGTTCTTTTCAAGAGAAGGAGGAGGTGGAAGCCTTTAGGGTATTGCCGGCATACCTGTCGAGGTTCGATTATACACACCTGACCAGCTGAGACCGGCAGAGTATTTGAGAGGATTCTTCATCTTGTACGAGTATCCTTTTAGAATAGGATTTAGATGGCCCTTCTCTCCCCTGGTCAGGGAGTTTTTAGATGCCTTTGACCTATCTCCTGGGCAGATCTTGCCCGATCTTTGGCAGATTTTTCAGGAGATTGATCGGATCACCGTTGATTGGAAAGTGCCGTTCACGGTGAGCGATCTCCTGACGGCGTTCGTTGTCAGGTCGGACGGCTATCATCGATATAGCCTATCCTCCAAGCTAAGGGGCGGATATACTCTGGTTCCTGACACCCAGGTCCACGACCGTGGGTGGAAGGCCAAGTATGTTGTCGGTCGGGTGTTGTCGCTCGATCGTATAGACGAGGATACCTCTTGGATCGCATCTGCGTGGAACGCCAGGGGTATATATATTTTATTCTGTCGTTCGTTCTTTAGCATTATTTTTCTCTTCTGCTAATTTTTGGTCGTTTGTTTCAGATATCAACTTTGCCGGGGTCACGCCCGCTCTTGATTCTAAAGAAAGGGTAGCAATACTCTTTTCTTGTTGCGTTGAGAAGGTATTCGAGTCTCCTAGTCGTACGACCGTCAGAGTTTCGACAGCCGAGGAAAGAAGTCAACATGAGACATCAACAAGTAAGCGTCTTTTGTCGTACGTTTTTTTTACATCAATGTCGTACGATGATATCTGACGTTGATAGTTTTTTGCAGGTGATTCTGAGATGCAGTCAGCTTCGAGTAGGTCGAAGAAAGAAGCTCAGCTAGCCCTAGCTCGGAGGGCTAAGGAGCTAAAGAGGAAGGATCCTCCGACTTTAGAGTCGGAGGTTTTGAAGAAGGCGAAGTCGGTTCCCCTGAGGGAACCGTCGTCGACGGGTGCAGAGCCTACGACGGTCTCCACTCCGGAGAAGGCGAAGACACCCTCGGGCGTGCCTGGGGAGATGCCTTCGCCCCCAATGTCACCTGCCACGGGGGATAAGGGGAAAGGTCCTCAGGTTGAGGAGACCCCTTAATTACGACGGTTAACTTCCCGTTGTCGTCGAACTTCCTGGTGGACAACGTCTTGGACAGGGCGAAGATTTTCCCAGACTTGGGAAAATTTCTCCTGCCAGCCTTTAAGGAACGCTATCGGGGCGTTTCTGTAGATGAGACGGGGTCTCATGTAGTAGGACTCTCCTTTCTGGTATGTCCCTTTTTTTATGTCGTATGATTTTTCCTCTCTGATAAGATAGACTTACCTTAAATTTTCGTGTGACTACAGGCGTTTCAGGTGTTGTTGTGCCTATTTGGCCAACTGGAGGAGCTCCAGAAGGTCAACCCTTCCGTCGCCGAGGAGGTTCAGCGAGCACAGGAGGGTGAGCGTATAGCTCGAGAGGAAGAACGGGCGACAAAGGCCAGGGTGGAGGCCCTCTCTGTCCAACTGGACGATCTCCGTAGTAGTGTGGAGACGTCGTCGGGGGAGAAGGAAGAGCTTCGGGGACGTCTCAAGGAGACGTTGGTGAAGGCCTCTGCTTATGAGGCAGAGGTTTTGGCGACTAAGGTGTCCCTCACCGTGCGCGAAAAACAGGTGGGGAAACTGAAGTTGGCCGTTAAGGCTACTGAGGCCAAGACAGAGGCCTTGGAAGAGAATCTCCACTCGTTCGAGGCACTGAACCGTCTGAAGGTTAGGGCGGCAATCATGCACCGTCATCTGCAGGGAAAAAAATCCCTTGGCCGGCGCTGAGGCCGAGGTCGCGTCCTATCTTGAGCATGTCGGGACCGAAGAGGATCTCGACCAAGAGGATAGGGTCGACGACACTGATTCCGCGGAAGCCAAGACGGGCGATGCGGAAGACGAGGCTGGAGTCGTCCAGGGCCCTCGGTAAGACTTTGTATTTTTGTACTTTTGTAACTTTTGTTTTGTTCTAGGGCGATCGTTGGTGGTCGCGCCTTTATCTTGTTGTCAGGATCGAATCTTAACAAGACTAAGAATACTTAGAATTCAGAATTAAAGAATCTGCGGAATAGAACTTTAATTCACACAATCAATGAACAATATATCAGAAAACACACAGCTGTTTGTATTCAATGCTTCGACTCACAAGATTACAACCAAACCTCAATCTTGATGAACAGGCTCAATCAAGACGACTTCTACTTCTCTAGAAATAGGGTTCTAAACCTTGAGGTTAATTCTCTCTAAACAAAATCGAATTCTGTATCTCACGTATACGTATTGTGTATTTTTCTATTTCTTTCAATAGCTATCTATAAACATCTATTTATACACAATAAGTACAAGATAACTATCAAAAATAAATTGATCTTCTGAATCTTCTTTAAGCATATCTTCATTCGTTCCATCTTTATCTCCAAAATCTTCGCATCCCAAACTTATCACTTTAGCAGTATTAACTTCATTCAGTATGAGCAGTACTAATAATCTCCAGCAACATTAACTTGTTCCAGCAGTATTAACTTGATCCAGCAGTACTAACTTGATCCAGCAGTACTAACTTGATCAGCAATACTAACCTTGTTCCAGCAGCATTAACTTGTTTTAGCAGTACTAACTTGACTAGCAGTACTAACCTTGTTCCAGCAGCATTAATGTATCAGCAATACTAACAATGATCTAGCAATATTAACTTTGTCTTGCAGTAGTAACCATTGCATAAGCAGTACTAACTTTGTCTGGCAGCACTAATGTTGTTCTGGCAGTAGTAATGTCCACTTGCAGTAGTAATTATGCCCTGGCAGTACTAACTTTGTTCTGGCAGTATTATCCATACTTAACAAATATCTTCAGTTCCCAACAATCTCCCCCTAACTTGACTTTTCAGGAAGAGAAGTCAAGTTCTTCAGATGATGCTTCCAAAACTTAATCATGAACGCATAAATCAGGATTCACTCCCAGACTTTGATTGATAATCCTTCTTACCAGGTATCTTGCCATCTCAGAGTCTTTGTCACTCACCAACTTAGTTTTTAGCATTCCATCCAACCTTTTCATGCTGTGCTTGTATATTTTATCCACCAAGTAATACTCATGATATGCATTGTCAAGAGTTATGACATACACACCACAGTTTTCAATAAGCATCCATTTGGTAACAACTTGAAATTGCCTTTCTGTCAAATACTTAACTGCTTCTGTATTGAACATTAGACACAAGAATTCAAGTACCATTTTGGTGATGGACATTCCATTTTCAGTCAGCATATTTCCATAAAGCTTCATTCCTACCTTGAACATTTCTTCCAAGTCTGATCTAGAGCACATCCTTAAAAGTTTTCCCCATGTAGAACTGACCTCAAACTTCCCATCTGCTCTTTTTACTCTAATGTACTCCTTTCTCTGATCTTTCAAAGTATCCCAGAAGATGATTTCAGGAGCCATAGAAGCTAATGGTTTAGCTTTGATTGGATTGGTATCAACCACAGTAATATACATATCACATTGAGCATTTGGCAGTGATTGTACATTGCTTGGTTGACCTGAGGGAGTTGCCACTTCTTCTTCAGCAACTTTTGGATCAGATTTCTCTTTCACTGCTTCCTCCTGGGCTTCTTCTACAGTTGGTTCCACCCTTGGCTTCTTTACATCTTTCTTCTTTGAAGCTATGGACTTTGTTCTTGGCCTTTTGGTTGACATCATCTTTGTTCTTTTGAAAGTTTTAACAGCTTCAGGAATGATTTCAGCTGTTTCCTTTGTTTCTGCTGCTTCCGGGATGGTTTCTGCTGCCTTATGTTTTTCAGCAGCAGTAACCATTTCTACTGCTATAGCTGTTACTGCTTCCTTTATAACCTTTAATGCTGCTGCTTCAACACTATCCTTCACAATCCAAAATATCTCTGCATCAATCTCGGATTTAGTTGCAGGTACTGCTTCCTTCTCACTTTCAGATACTGCTGCCTCCACAAGATTCTTCAAAATTTCAGTTACTGCTGCTTCAGTCTCAGACACTGCAGCATTATCTGTTTCTACTGCTTGGTCAGTTTCTACTTCTTTCTCAATCTCAGCAGCATTAACTGTTTCTACTGCTGGTTCTGTTTCTGCTTCCTTTGTAATATCAGCAGCAGTAACCGTTTCTGCTGCTTTTTCTGTTTCTGCTTCCTTTGTAATATCAGCATCAGTAACCGTTTCTGCTGCTTTTTCTGTTTATGCTTCCTTTGTAATATCTGCAGCCTGCTCAGACTCCCCCTCAACCTTATACTCATACTCCCCCTCAATCTTTGCATCCTCCATGTGTAGATCAGAGTCTAACTCCCCCTTTTTGGAAGCATCAGAGGTTGATCCTCTCCTTCTCAGAACATACTGAGCTTTCTTCCTTCTTTGCAGCAGCTTGGTGATCATCTTCTTGTTTTTCTCTATCTTGGTGTGTTGATAAAGAATCACCTTTTTAACCTCATCAATCTCCTTCTGCTGATTCATAACATCAATGTTGATGTTGGCAATGGTTTCCATCAATTCCTCATAAGTATATCTATCCTCACCCTGTTTAGGAGTGTTTACCTCCGTTAAAGGATCACTGGAAATTTTAGTAGGTGTCTTTTGCCTAGCAAAAGCACTGCCTACTCCCATGGTTTCTTGGCGCCTGGGTCCTCTGAATGTTTTCACATTCTGAGTTGCCGTGGGGAAGGTCTTATTGATGTTACCACTGTCCTTCTCTTTGCTAGCAGAAGTAGTGGCAGCCTTGCAGCCCACATGCTCATCCTTCTCCTTAGAGAGCACCTTCTTGGGGTAGGGAGATACCCCTGTGGTTTCCCTTTCGATATTCTCTAATGGAGAATGCTCCACTAGAGGGCTTAAAGGCTTTGGGCTTTTAGGAGATACACCAAGGGAAGGAACCTTGTGTACCTTTCTTCTTTCAAACTTTTTGGTGATTTTGGGAGAGGGTCTTAAAAGAATGGACTGTGGGATTTCTTTGGTGATGGAAGGTTGGGATAGGTCATCAGTGGGTGTGTCTAATGGGGGCCTTGACCCTGATGCCATACCTTCAGTGGTGTGGGACACAACCATCATTGTAGAGAACAATGGTGTGTCAACTCCTTCCGAGTCCCTAGGAATTCTTCTCATATTTGAGAAAACCTTCCCTTTAGGGGGTTTTGGCACATATACCTCATCAGACTGAGGCAAATCCGTCAATTCATGGTTAATTACTTCTTGGACAAACCTGGGATACATGTAAAATCTCTTTTTGGATTCTAGGTTTGCCACAAGATCATTAAAAATCATTGCTGAAAAATTGAACTTTCTGGCAGTGGTTAAGCAGACCAAGGCATAAGCAATGGTACTGCTAAACTCACTCCATCCAGTTGTTTTCTTTGAAATACAGTGCATAAGAGTATGAACAAGAAATCGCCATTGGGTGTAGAACTTTGACTTGTAGAATTTAAAAACTCCAATGGGACCTTCATACCCCATTCTTTGTAAGGTCGAGTAAAGTTCATCATTAGATAGATAGGTTATACCTGAGGCATCATCTAAGTTAAGAGTGATGCGAATAACCTCCTCTGTGACCTTCAAGGGTTTGTCACAAACCCTTGTTCGAATGATTTTCTGCCCATCTTCGAAAATAACAGCGGCATTCTCCCAAAATTGCTTTTGATGCTCGATATATATGGTTGAGCACACCGTTAGGGCATGAGAGATGTGTGAGGACTTGAGAAAATCCACAATATCATGAAATCCTGCGGCCTGCTTTGGTTTCTGAAGCATCGCAATCTCATTGTGCTCATCGACAAACTCCATTGTCGTCATTCTTCCTGAGGATTTGGATAGAAAACACAGAGATTCTAGGGAGAAAAGGTTAGAAAGAGATGAATTGAATGCAAAAAAAACGTTATGAACTTTGGCGGGCTGAAAGAGTATTTATAGCAGTATTATCCCTGATTTTCTTTAAAAGCAGTATTAACGACTTAGCAGTATTAATGACTGAGCAGTATTAACTGCAAGGCAGTATTAACTACACAGCAGTATTAACTACACAAGTAGTATTAACTACACAAGCAGTATTAACTACTAAGCAGTATTAACCACAAAGCAGTATTAACTACTAAGCAGTATTAACTACTAAGCAGTATTAACTACAAAGCAGTATTAACTACTGAGCAGTATTAACCACTAAGCAGTAGTAACTCTGCACTGGCAGTAGTAACTATACTTACACTTTGCAGCACTTGTCCATCTTACCTTTTGACATATCACCTTTACCACTTATCTTACCTCCTTCAGAATTATTCCAAAAAGCAACACGTCCTCCATCAATTCTTTTGAAATTCTTGAGGCAGGACATGTTACCTGTCATGTGCCTGGAGCAACCACTATCAACATGCCAGATGCTCTTCTCCTTGAGCTGTTGGTTGCCCTGCACATAAGATAAATCAATTAGTTTTTATTGGGAACCCAAGCCGGAGTGGTCTTGGGTCTCCCTTGCTCATCAAAGTACTTGCATTGGGTTTTGATGAGATTTTCAAACTTAGGTACTGCAAAATTTGAGTACTTTGTCAATATGATTGGTCTAGCAGCACAAACACTAGAAGCAGTATTAACCTTAGAAGAAGTACTAACAGAGTTAGGAGCACTAACAGAGTTAGCAGCACTAACAGAGTTAGCAGCACTAACAGAGTTAGCAGCACTAACAGAGTTAGCAGCACTAACAGAGTTAGCAGCACTAACAGAGTTAGCAGCACTAACAGAGTTAGCAGCACTAACACTGCTAGCAGCAGTATTGGCAGTAGTATTGCTTCTAGCAGCACTATCCTTGTCAGCAGTACTATCTGAGGTAGCAGTACTAACGTTAGTGCTTTTGGGGCCCCACATATTGACACATTCCTTTTCAGTCTGTTTTCTCATGTGGCTTTTGGATTTAGCTTGTTTCTTAGCCACATTATTCTTTGCAGGCTTCCTATAACCAGAAGATTTTTGAAAACTTCTTTGAAAACTTTTCTTTTGGTTAATAGGATTGAAATAACAGTATTTGGCAAGATGATTCAATTTGCCACAGATAAAACAAGGTTTTGGTCTGTTAATCCTTTGCAGATCAACTCCTTGCTTTTGTGCCCACTGGTTATTCCAATTTATTTGATTTCCCCTCCTTTTATCATGTTTTTGGGGCTTATTCTCTTGAGATTTCTTGCAAGAACAATGTTCACAAGTATTAGAGTTCACAACAGTGGTTTGTGTATAATGAACTCCTTTTCCCTTTCCAGTCCTTTTCATCTCATTGTTCTTATCCCATGGACTTCCACCATCCTCATTGGTCTTTATGTAATTCTCTAAGGGAATCTCACCACTGACATTCTTGTCCCTTTTCTTAGACTCTTCTTTTTCAGTTTTATCCTCCACAACAACTTCATCTGATGGATCTATTTTAGTAGCTCCTTCAGGTAAGTCCTTTTTATCCTTGGTTTCTAACAGGTCTGACCTAGGAGGGATGTAGTTGTTGTTGTAGGGTGGGGGTGTGGCATTGTACCCTATTCCTGGTTTCAACTTACTATGGATTTGAGAGTTGATTATGTTGTCCATGACTTTAGAGGCACAAGTAAACTTTTCTACATCAAGTTTAACTTTCTCAAGCTCTCCTTTTAGTTTCTCACACTCTTCCCTGGACTCTTTCAGTTGGAACTCCAGACCACCCTTTTCCCACTTCCAGTAGTTTGTATCATATGAGTGTTGAAGTTCATTGGCTTGAAAAGCCTTAATTTGTTCTTCAAACCTCTCAACAATCAATACATAGTCTCTTCTATCCTTTTCTAATCTCTTAAGGTCATCACACATTCCCTGATTGTGATCTCTATACTTTTTAACAGTGTCTATACAAGCTTGAGAACAGAGATTAGATTTTACCTCAGTGGGAAGATCTGAAACTTCAGCCATAAGTGCTTGATTTTGGATGGCCTTTTCTGCTTGATCACTCCAATCAAATCCCGTTCCTTGTTGAGAGACAAGAGCTTGAATAGAGTTTCTGTTTTGATTGGAGCTTCCAGCCTGAGTTTGTTGATGGCTGTTGTGAGATGTTCCACCTCTGCATTCCCTGGCAAAGTGTCCCATCTTGTGACACTTGTAGCATTCAACTTTGGACTTGTCAAATCCAGCACCATCTTCTCTTCTTTGGGAAAAGTTGTTTCTCCCTGTCCTCTTTATGAATCTCTTCACCCTCATAGACAGCATAGCCATCTACCACTTGATATCCATCTCTTCAAGATCATCAGCATTAATCTGTTCTAAGTCATCATTAATCAATGAGGAATTAACATGACTAGAAAAGAAGGCTTCTAGTACTGAGTCATTGATCTTTTCCTGATTGACTCCTCCAGCAGCATTAACTTATTCAGGGTTAGCAGTAGAATCAGGTGATGCTGAAAGAAGTGCAGCATTGTGTACATATCCAGAGGGCTTCTTTTTGGCTTCAACCTCTGCTTCAAAGACTCTAAGATCATTGTAAAGATCATCAAGCTCTTTATCTTCCAGTTGGTCATTCTGTCTGAAGGACACAGTATACATTGTCCACTCTTCACCTACTGATCTTAAGAACTTTCTGTTAACATCATCAGCCTCCATCTTGACTCCTACTGTGGCCAATTCTCCAATCAGCTTATTAAATCTATCAAAAGTTTGAGTCATAGACTCATTCTTAGTAGAAGTAAAGTTTTCATACTGCTGCTTGAGAATTGCCTTCTGATTCCTCTTGGTACTTTTGGTGCCAGTGAATCTCTTTTCCAATGCATTCCACAGAATTTGAGCATCAGTGCAATGTTGAAATTGATGCTGATATTCATTGGGGATAGCCAAAAGCAGAGTGCTTAAGGCCTTCATCTCTATTTGTCTGACTTTTCTCTCTGCATCAGTTTTTGGAGGAGGTCTTTTGCCATCTGGTCCAGTTCTTCCTTCAGCACATGGACCATTCTCTATGATATCCCAGATGGAATAATCAGTAAGCAGAATGTACTGCTTGATTCTAATTTTCCACATGTCAAATTCATTGGGTCTGAGCATAGGAACCTTAGAAACAAGAGTACTGTTTGATTCAAAAGAATTGTCCATAATGATTGTAGAATTCTAAGAAACACAGGCTCTGATACCACTTGTCAGGATCGAATCTTAACAAGACTAAGAATACTTAGAATTCAGAATTAAAGAATCTGCGGAATAGAACTTTAATTCACACAATCAATGAACAATATATCAGAAAACACACAGCTGTTTGTATTCAATGCTTCGACTCACAAGATTACAACCAAACCTCAACCTTGATGAACAGGCTCAATCAAGACGACTTCTACTTCTCTAGAAATAGGGTTCTAAACCTTGAGGTTAATTCTCTCTAAACAAAATCGAATTCTGTATCTCACGTATACGTATTGTGTATTTTTCTATTTTTTTCAATAGCTATCTATAAACATCTATTTATACACAATAAGTACAAGATAACTATCAAAAATAAATTGATCTTCTGAATCTTCTTTAAGCATATCTTCATTCGTTCCATCTTTATCTCCAAAATCTTCGCATCCCAAACTTATCACTTTAGCAGTATTAACTTCATTCAGTATGAGCAGTACTAATAATCTCCAGCAGCATTAACTTGTTCCAGCAGTATTAACTTGATCCAGCAGTACTAACTTGATCCAGCAGTACTAACTTGATCAGCAGTACTAACCTTGTTCCAGCAGCATTAACTTGTTTCAGCAGTACTAACTTGACTAGCAGTACTAACCTTGTTCCAGCAGCATTAATGTATCAGCAGTACTAACAATGATCTAGCAGTATTAACTTTGTCTTGCAGTAGTAACCATTGCATAAGCAGTACTAACTTTGTCTGGCAGGACTAATGTTGTTCTGACAGTAGTAATGTCCACTTGCAGTAGTAATTATGCCCTGGCAGTACTAACTTTGTTCTGGCAGTATTATCCATACTTAACAAATATCTTCAGTTCCCAACACTTGTATTTCCTTCTGGTTTAATACAAGCATGTCTTTTGCTATATTATCGTGTTACTTTACTTTGTTGTAATAAACAAAATAAATGAGAGATAACAAAACTCGAAGAACGAGCGTATAAAGTGGTAAGACGTATGTAAAACTGTACGACATAGGTACTTATAACTTTCGAAGTAACCGGGCGACTGGGCCGAAAAATATTCTAAGTATGAAATTCAAGTCATAAGACTTTGACTCCGAAACTTAGATTAAAAAGCACCTGCTGTGACTGTAAGATCCATGAGATGAATCATAAGATTTCGCTTATGACGTATGAGTCATCATTTGACGGTCGTGACATAGCAGTCGTGACATTTTCGTCATAGAGACTTTGTTTCTCATGATGTAAATCGTAAGACTGGCGTTCGTGCAATCCTACGAGCCTGCAATGTAAGATTCAAGGGTGGTCGTTGGTTTGACCAACGACCCTCCGATGCTAAAGTCAGTAATCGTTTGTCGAAATACATCGAAAGTAAAATGTTAAAAGAAATACTTCTTAAAATGTACTGCGTTCCAGCTACGTGGGATGTCTTGGTCGTCGAGGGTTGGAAGCCTGTAAGCACCCTTCCCAATGACCTCGGATATTCGATAAGGTCCTTCACACTTAGTGGATAACTTACCTGCGTTTGGTTCCTTGGTGTTTTAGAATACTCGTCGTAAGACGTAGTCACCTTCCTGAAAGATTTTAGCCTTAACATTCTTGTTGAAATGTCGTTCAACAACCTATCGCTGAGATGCCATTTTAACCAAAGAAGACTCTCTTAGCTCTTCGAGAGTGTCGAGGTCGTAGCTCAAGTCCACCAAGTTATGATCAACGGATGTATGTCTTGATGTCGGGAGCTGCACTTCAATAGGTAAGATGGCTTCACAACCGTAAACCAATGAAAATGGTGTCTGTCCTGTCGATGTTCGAGGTGTCGTACGATTCGCCCATAGGACCGATGGAAGTTCTTTGACCCATTTTCCCTTTGCAGCCTTAAGTCTTTTCTTGATTGAATTAATAATGACTTTATTGCTTGATTGTGCAAGACCGTTAGACTGGGGATAACGTGGGGTCGAGGTCGTAAGTTTGATATTACGATCCTCAAAAAACTGTTGCGTACGATCACTTTTAAATTATGACCCGTTGTCACATCCAATTTCGGAAGGAATTCCGAACCTGCATATAATGTTAGTCTGGATAAAAGAGATGACCTCTTTGTCCCGAATTTGGGAGTAGGCAGCTGCTTCGATCCATTTAGAAAAATAATCTATAAGGACTAACAGAAAGACTTTCTGCCCTGGAGCAAGAGGTAATTTACCAACAATGTCCATTCCCCACCTCATGAAGGGCCATGGGACCAAAGACGTATGTAGAGGTTCAGAAGCCTGGTGTGTCATACCTGAGTGTCGTTGGCATGCGTCATAACTTTGGACGTACCTGGTGGCATCTTGTCTTAACGTTGGCCATTAGTAGCCTTGTCGTGATATACGATTTGCAAGACTGCGACTACCAGAATGGTTGCCACATTCACCGTCGTGCATTTCTTTCAGAATGTTTTGCACCTGCTCTGGAGTATCGATGCATCGTAGGTTGGGAGCCGTTAATGATCGTCGATAAAGTCTGCCACCAATGATAAGGTATTTCGAAGCTTTAAATCGAATCTTTCGAGCTTCCATTCTATCTTCAGGTAGTTGATCGTGCATAAGATAATTGTTGATATCGCACGACCAACTATTTTCTGTCGTTTCAGAGTCCTCGATGGACGAGGTCGTAAGATGGATCATAGGAACATCGTCGAACGACGGCGTGTTAAGTGTTGATCCAAGGTTGGCTAGCGTGTCGGCTTGAGTGTTTTGATCTCTGGGGATTTGCTCGATCGAGAACGGATAAAACATCTTTGACTTCTCTTTGGCTATCTTGAGTTAGGACATTATCTTGGAATCTTTTGCTGCGAATTCCCTGTTCATTTGGTTTACCACCAATAAGGAATCGCTTTTGACGTGAAGTCCGGTTGCCCCCAAGTCGTGACCCATATTCATGCCTACGATTAGAGCTTCGTACTTTGCCTCGTTGTTAGTAGCTTTGAAAGTGCATCGTATGGAGTACACCATCTTGCCCCCCTATGGGGACTTTAAGATGACACCAAGACCTGCTCCTTTGGAGTTTGAAGAACCGTCGACATGGAGCACCCAGGTCATGTCGCTTGTAGTCGCCACAATATAGGTCTCCATCTGTGCTTCTTTTTCCAGTTCAAGACTGAAATCGGCGACGAAGTCGGCCAGGACCTGCGACTTAATTGCCATGCGAGGCTTGAAGTCAATATCGTCGCCGCTGAGGTAGATACTCTATTTCGCTAGTCGTCCTATTAGCTCGGGCTTTCTCAGGACGACTTGAGAGGAAAATTTGATACGACGGTAATAGGATGGGATTCAAAGTAATGTCGTAACTACTTTGCCGCTGTAACTAGTGACAAAAGTAACTTCTCCATGGACGTATATCGTGTTTCATCGTCCAGTAGAGACTTACTGACGTAGTAAATCGGTGGCTGTCGCCCGTCGTCCTCTCTAGTCAAGACGACACTTACTGAGTGAGGACTTACGGCAAGATATAGCTGCATGCCCTCATGGTCCTTCGGTTTCGAAAGCAAGGGTGGAACGGCCATGTATTCTTTCAATCGTTGTAGTGCCTGCTCGTGATCGTCCGTCCAATCGAATCCTGTTAGGGCAGGTTTTAATAGTTGATTTAAAGTTCAAGGGTTGTTTTGTAATAGTTTATTTTGAGCCTTTTAGTGAACGGGTCGTGGGCTTGTTAACCACAGGCCCATAGTATTTAATGTTGATTAGCTTGGAAAACAAGCTAATCATCCTTTTACATTCAAACACTGTATTGTAAATTCTCTATGAAAGTGAATGACAGGGATGACCAGTTGAAATCATTACGCATATTGTTCATATATTTCGATTTCATATATTGTTGCACGGATCTGGATTCTACAATTGGTATCAGAGCAGACGGACGGATTCGATTCAAAGCTTCATTCATCAATTTCTGGTTAGTTTGACTTTTACCCGTCTGACTATTCTTGAATTCTTGAATATTTGATTCAGTCGAAATTGGTTGTTTTTGCTTATTGGGTTGTGTTAGCATTATCGTTATAAGTGTTTCTGCAAATTTTCACATTCCATTTCGATCGTTTGAGTGGTTAATTTAGCAATTTAAGATCAAAAGTTTTGGTAGTGTTCTTGACAAAAATCCGATTTTTAACCATCAAAACTTGTTGTTTTTGCACTGAAATCGATTGGATTAGTATTATTTTGTGTTTGGCATTGTTACTAGTCTTTCAGGATCAATTTTGGGCAACCCTAATAGAAAATTCGAACGATTTGAGCAAAACAGTCGACTTTTCCGGATAAACCAGCCGTGGTTTCCGGACAAGTTGATAGTGTCCGGACGTTTGTGTGAAATCCATCCGGACACCTCCAATTCCATCCGGACTCCTCAATCTTTCCGGGTAAGTTCAGCAATCCGGGTACGTCACTTTTCCTTATACAATCCGGGTAACATTTGTAACCGGAAACCCTGAGTTTCTGGACATTTCTTATCCGGACAATCCATTGTACCCGGAAACTTCATTGCATCCGGAAACCCCAAAGTGTCCGGTAAAGCCTTTTTCCCGGATAACTCAAGGTATCCGGAAACCTATTCCACCCAGAAAGCTTATCATCCGGAAAACCCTCACATCCGGTAAGTTCTTATCACCCGGAAACCTCATTTATCCGGATTCCCTATCCGGAAACCACCCGGATTCCACAATCCGGGAGCTTTCTGAAACCTCAATTTTCAAATTTTTTCTAGGGGCGCTGCCCCCAGACCCCGCAAGGAGGGGGACATTTAAGTATTCGTGATATTGTGCCACTTTGAATCGAACAATCGTCTGACGATCACTCCAGTGCAACTGAAGATGTCTCCTGCTGAAGAAGACAAGACAAAGCTGTGTCAGGTATGTTAACCTATCTATTTAGAACTTTCTGACCGAATGACACCTCTTGCTGAACGGGTAGATTCCTTCAAGGCCACCAGTAATGAACAACTACTTGAGATTAGATCACTATCTGAAAAGTTAGATGTTCAAATGCAAATAACTGAGAAATACAAGTCTGAAAATGCTATATTAAGAGAAAAATGCAAAAATCTTTCAATAGCACCTAAAGACTTAAGGGCCAAGTTATCTGAACTTCAGTGTCAGTTTGATCAGTGCATGAATGAGAAAGAGGATATTGTTTATCAATGTTCCTCTCTTCAGATTCAGCACAAGGAGTTTGTTGCGAAAATTCTTGATCTTGAAACCAAACTCCACAAAAGGGGTCAAACTGATCAAACCATCTTTCTAAATAAACCCAAAGAGTTCACCCATTTCAACAAAGAATGGGGAATCGGATATGATAACCCACATTATTTTAAAGAGGGAAGATGGCATACACCTACCTTGTATGATTTTGTTTGTTTTGGGTTAGATAAAAAGTATCCGGAATATGCCATTAAATGGACTGGTCCTCTTGAACCTGAAAAGGAAGAGAAAACTGAGGAATACAAGCGCACACACAAACGAGGAATACAACTTCCATTTTGTTATGAACCTTTAAATTATTCTTATAAGAAAAATCCAAAGAAATACCTCTCGAATGACTACTTCAACTGCTACTAGGTTGCTACGCCCAAGGATTCCTCCAAAAAGGATGAGGACCAAGCAACCGAGATCAAGACTGAGACGGATGAGTTTAAACTCTATGGTCCCCCTCTCATCTTGGAAGCAAAGATAGTCGAGTTGGAGGAGTCACTCGAGAAAGAAAGATCTGTTTTTCAAAATGAGAAGAAAGAGCTAGTTAAGGATCTTGAGACACTCAAATCTGAGAAAACCAATGGTGTGTCAAGTGAAGAAAAGGAAAGTTTTCTGTGGGAAATCAATACGCTCTCATCGAAACTGTCTGAAATGACAAGAGAAACGATGAAGGAGCACATGAGAAATGGTCAACTCCAAGAGCAGATTGACTTTCTCCAAACTCAAAAGCAGATTTCACCTGATCTTTCCTTCAACTCATCTGACACAGCATTGTGTAAAGCCTTCATTGGAAATATCTCTTCTCAAGAAAGTAACGTCTCTCAAGACGAATGTGTTCAAAGAAATTTAAACTCTAATTTTTCAAACGCTTCCGCCCCAAATTCCCCAAAGCACACAAGCACAAAGTGTTCCTCGCCTTCCTCGACCGATCCAAGTCCAGTAATTCCGGATGTCCATTTTTCAGAATACATGAACTCCGAAGGTAACTGTGATGAAGAGTTTGATTCGTTTCTCTTCGACAAACCTCTTCCAAGTCACACTGATTTTTTATCCCCCTGTTCTGATTTTTCTTTAATAAAAAATAAAATGTAAAAAAATATATAAGTTTTTCATATTATACTTATATATATATATATATATATATATATATATAGATGTTGGTCCCGAAGGCCTATACAAGTTTGTAGAAGGGGGGGGGGGTTGAATACAAACACACAGATTTTACTTTTCTAAATTGTTTATTGATAAATCATTAACAATTTACAGCTTGTTGCGGAGACAAGATTAAGGATAAACCTAAATCTAAACAAGTTGGAACACTAAGGTTTCTTGCACTAAGAAAGATAAGGAAATTACTAATAATAACCTATCTTGAGATAAGAGATATGAACTTGTCCAGAGTTAGCAAGTTACTTCAAAATGAAGTGAGTTCATCTCTTTATATACTGCATGCATTTAATGCAAGTCAGTATACACTTTACACGTGTCATCAGCTGGTTGGTTGCATGTCATTGACCTTTGTTGACAACCTTAGTAGCCGTATGGATGAACAGTGTAGTATCAGAGTGGTTGTACGATTTCAGACAGTCGGAGGTTCTTTTTTGACATTTCGTACGGAGTCGTGCAAGGGTGGTTAAGACAAAAGTACTTTGTACGGAGGACTTCATGATCAACTTTCGTTGATTCAGCGATTATCATTTACTATTCAGCAGATGATAAAGTTCAGCGATAGCTGAAGTCTTGTACTTGATACTTCACGTTGAGTGGACAAATCTGAGTCTTCGCTGATCCGCATCAGTTCATTAGGAGACTTGTCGCTGGTTCTTGAGCTTGATCTTCGACTTCAGCGTAGAACCTTTGTTGACGTGAAACTTGTCTTCAGGGATCATAAGTAAACAACTAACTTATCAGCGATCATAATAATGACTGAACAGACTCAGAGCATTTATGGTGAACAGTTTCGCTGAATGTTTAACTTAAAGAGCGAGAGTTCCTATCAGCGGTACTGGAAGATCTTAGTACTTATCAGAGATAGTGAAACTCTGATACATATTGTTTACTTACAATTTTCACTAAGTATTTAAGAGAGGGTCATTATCAAATCACTGAGGGTTTGGATCAACAATCTCCCCCTATTTGATTATGACATAGCAACAAAGAAAATTGCTATTTAATGAAAAGATAAGGATAAAAAGAACTCATAAAATATTTGTCCCTTTTACTGTTTTCTGGGATCTTTTCAGTACTGATGGAGTAAAGTACTTTCGCTGAAATCTTTCTTTAAAATATTGAATCAGGTTACAATGAAGAACAGAAAGATTATAAGTACAAGCGAAATAATTTACAAGTACAGAAGGATAACTGATACAATAGAGAAAAAGGAGATTATATCAGTTTTCAAAAGGTTCTTCCTTAATGAGAAGTTCATCAAGGGTCGTCTTTTCAGTGGGGATCATCCAGTCAGGAACCGTTACGCCTTGTT
Organism: Saussurea involucrata; assembly: GCA_033807775.1. Classification (NCBI taxonomy): domain Eukaryota; kingdom Viridiplantae; phylum Streptophyta; class Magnoliopsida; order Asterales; family Asteraceae; genus Saussurea; species Saussurea involucrata. Next base: position 61,200,227 of record CM066319.1, on the reverse strand, counting down.
TCTTTTGATCAGCGCTTCTTTAAAGATCAAGGGTTTTAGGTGTCGTGCCTGAATGTCTTTTCTGAAGTCACACCAGTAGATGAGATCTCTGAGCTGTTCGATTGGAGTGATTGGAAGCTCAGCGATCCGTTGAAAACATTTACGTCCGTCGTAGTCGAGAAAGAATATTCCATAAGGATTACTGATGACTTTACCAGGGACGAAAAGTTCACATGGTGGCAAAGAAATGTCAAAGGCAGATAGATCAGGGTCAGGACCAAGCACTTCAGCGTGAGAGAAACCAATTCCAGTTTCATTTCGTATGACAGGACCTGAGTTTGAATCTTGACGTTTCTTCTTTGGAGAGGCCCTTTTTCTTTTCGGCTTAAGACCAGGAAGAGGAGGAATGTCCACACAAGAAGATATCAAGTCGATATGTCTGTTTATCAGCTTTTCGAAATGATCCTTGTACTTAGATTGTGACGATTGGATAGCTAACCTCATCTCCAACCATTCAGAGAGACCATACCTTTTTACAGTGTCAGCGCGAAAGGCTTCGGATTGGCCATCTTCTCTGAAAAGTTTGATGTCAACAATAGGTACTCCGATAGATGTTCTTCCAGAGATGAATACCTTGTTGATCTTCGCTGGACGATATCTGAAGTGGATTTTCTCTTTACACCAGATCAGGGTGGTCTGAGAAACTTCAGTTTTCTTTTCCACGATTTTCTGGGCTTCTTCCCAAATCTTTCGTTGGATTTGAATGGGAACACGTTTCAGCTTGGGGTCTTTGACAGATTCTTGAGTAAGCTTGATGGCGTATTCTCTGTCTTTCTCTTCAGCTTCCTTTCTTTCAGCGATGAGGCGTTCAGCTCTGAGGTGTTCCTTGTATTCAACTTTTGAAATTTTGAACTTAGGAGGAACTGAAGGCAGTTGATCATGCCTTAGAATGATTCGCTGATCCTCGAATCGCTTTATTATTTCCTCTTTTCTCTTTTGATCCTCTTTACTCAGCTTTTGAGGAGCTGAGGAAGGTCTGTTTCTGTGCGAGAGAGGTTGTTCTTCTGGTTCATCAGTCTCAGAGATCAAATCTAAGACTGGGATTATTTCATCAGCAACAGCTGGCTTTATTTGTGAAGTTGCAGTAGTAGAACCTTCAGCGACATCCTCAAACAGGGGAGAGGACTAGCTGAAACGCAGCGATCTTACAAATAAGAACTAGGTAGAAGAACTTGGGTAGAAAAGATAGAAAAAGAATGTGGATATGTAGAGAGGTTGTGGAGTAGAGAACTGATTGTGTATAGAGATGTTCAGGGAAGGAATATAAGTAAAGTTTAGTGTACCTGACAAACCGGCTTTTCAAGCAAGATCGCCAGATTTTCATCTTCAACGAGGCCTTTGCCTTTGCCTTTCTCAGCGCCAGAGGCTGAGGGCTTTGTCTTTGTCTTCTCCCCTGAAGGTTCTTTTATTGAAATACCTTTAAGAGCTTTGGTTCGAGGAGCAGGTTTGACAACAAAGAAATCATCGTCATCTTCATCATCATCATCATCATCCTTCCTTGGAGAGGAGGATGGTTCATCTTCAGGGATGTCAATGTCTTCATCTTCTTCTTCTTCGGATTCCTCAGCATCTTCTTCGAGTTGCCCCCCTTTAGATACAGAGGCGAGCTTCTCGGTTCCCTCAGGGTTTTCATCTCCCTGAGGTTTTTCAGCGATCAGATCTTCATTCCTCTCTCCCCTGATAGATTCATCATCGGAAAGGTCTTCAGCGCTCTTGTTCAGATCTTCAGCGCTTTTGTTTAGATCTTCAGCGCTCTTGTTCAGATCTTCAGCGCTCTTCTCACCAGAATGTTCAGCGCTCTTCTCCCCCTCTTTCTCATGATTGGGGGAGGAATGAGTAGACTCAGCGTTGGTGTTATCTTTGTCTTCTGGGCCAGAGATTTTCACACAACCTTCAAGCTTTGCTATTCTGTCTTCTAGGCCAGAAATAGCAGGCGTGATTTTCTTCAGCTCTGTGCGATCCGCCGCTGTGAAAGATTCCAAAAAAGGGGCAGGGGCAGGAGCTGGATTATTTGCCTTGTTGACCAGCGTCTCGATCATCGTCTTCATAGAACCAACGTCGGTCTTTACAGAGCCCAAGTCGGTCTTGACCGCTGACATATCACCCTCGAGTTTTCCAACCGATGTCTTCAGCGTTGTTACTTCGCTGGACACGGTCGAAACTGAGTTTTTGAGGCTGGTGTAGTCAGTGTAGATGTCAGAGAGCACCTTGGCAAAATCGCTGAGCGTCTTATCAAGGCCCTTAATGTCATATGTGGAAGCCTTCTTCTCCACCACCGTAGTCAGCTTCGTCAGATTCTCTCCAGCGTTTGTTACAGCTGTAGAGTTGTTGGAGAGTGTGGTGGTGAGATCAGTCAGCTTAGTTTCCACGGACTTCAGAGACTCGTTGATGTCTCCCAAATTAGGACCTGTAACACATAAGTACTTGTGAACAAAGGAAAGCTCAGAAGTTTCAGGTTTAGTTACAGTGTATATGGGTTGATTTGTACCTGCAGGAGGATTGACGAAATCGTCAAAGTTGCGGATTCCTGAGTAATGTTCCATATCCTCTTCGAAAGTACGGTGAGGTATGGTGATCTCCGCAGGTCCTGTCTTCATCATTCGTTGAGAAGCGTCAGCGGTGGCTTCTAGAATGATGGCATCTCCAGTGTTAGCTGGAGGAGTGTCCAAAGAAGTGGAGGGAGGAGCGAAAGATAAGAATGGGGTTCGGGTTGCGAGTTCAGCGTTGGATTCGCTGAGAACTACTTCATCAGTCTTTTGAGAGACTGAAGAAGGTTGGTTAGGTTCCAAGTTTCTAACCTCAGCGTTTGGAGACGCTGAAGTCTGGATTAGAGGGATGGCTTAAACGGGTGTGGCAGAGCGTACCACGTAACTTTCCTTCAGCTCGTCAGAATGAGCTGAGGAGTCTTCAGCATGGAATTGTTGGGGTTGCTCCTTGGTTTTCTTGATCCTTTTAGAATCAAGAGGGGTAGTAGAGAGTTTCCTTTTCTTTGAAGGAGAGGGTTTTGTGGCCTTGGTATCAGCGATGGGTATTGTCGCTGAAGGACCCACAGAAAGCGGAGAATTTAGAAGAGTGAGAAGAGTAGAGAGACGTACCTCGTTGGCGACAGGTTTGAAATCGAGCACCTTAGGGCCAACCTGAGAAAGTTTCAGGTCACCCTCTTCAGGATAGCTGTCCTTCAGGCCATATTGGAAGATGGCGCTGGTGAATCTTGGGTAAGGAACCCATGCTGGTCGGTCAGCGGCAGAATCCACGCGTTGTACTAGGTCATCATATATAATAGAGGCCCAGTCAATGTTTAGACCTTTCAGCAGTGCGTATCCCATAGCTTGCGTAGGTTGTGCTGCTTGATTAGAAGAGCCGGACTTCGCTGTCATGCAGCTGATCAGGTGAGCGAAGATGAAATTCATCTCGCTGGGCATTTTGGACTTCTTTATCAGCGTCAGCTTCTTCTCGGGCTTCTTGTCCCTTCCAATGTCCCAGATGTAACCCATTGTGTCGAGAAAAGCAATGATGGCATCTTTGTCAGCTTGCTTCTTATGGTCAGGGAATGGAACGAAGGGTTTTTCTTTGGTGGCATTGGGAAAGTTCAGGGCTTTTCGTATGATAGCGGGGGTTATCTTAATTGTACCATACTCAGTATCGCTGAGTATGCAATCGATGGTTTTGGATGCATCTTTGGCGGAGGGTAGCTGAGTGTGTCTGGCAGAGTACCAGAACTGGGTTAGTAGTAGCTGACTTGCGGGAGGTGTGATGGTCAGGGCTGTTGAAATGCAGTAGTGTTTCAGGAAATTCACAGCATCATCCAGATGTGTGACTTGCTTTCGAGGAGGAAACTCGAGAAGCGCAGAGAGGTTGTTGACCTTAGTCCAATCTAGTTGATCCGTCTTGAACTTAACCTGAGGGGCTTTGATGATGTCCACTTCCTCAGAGTCAGCGGAGATGGACTCAGCGGTGACATTTGTCTTTGAAGATGCCATTTCTCTGTATTATCAGTTCAACCAAAGATGTTAACAAATAAGAATTGTCTTAGTATGGAAAGAATTTCCATTAAGATTGTTCGAATTTTGTCCATTTCATTCAGACATAAATGTCTTAATGAAGATTAGGGTTTTTCATGATTTTGAAACGAAATGTAAAACCCATAAATTCTTGTATTCCAGTTTCAAAAAAAACTGGATACGAATGAAGAACAAGTTTAAGATTTAGATTTAAAACTTGAAGAACAACCATGAAATGGTTGTGTTCATAAAACCATGAAAGAAAATGATTTTATTTTTAAGTTCTTTTGTTTGATCTTGTTTAAAACAAAGACAAGATCAGAAACAAGTTATCTGCATTTGAAAAATAAGAACATATTAACCTTGAAGTTTTGATGAAGAAGATGATGAACAGTTCTTTGAAGATTTGAGAGCACAAATGCAACAGTAATTTCTTTCTTGCGGAGGAAGAATGTTCGCGTAAAAGACAAATATAAACCAAGAGTTATTTATATAGGGAGTTTTAGAGAGAGAAAACCTTGAGCGGGAAAAGGTTTTCATCATGGCACGGACACGTGTTTGCATTTGATTGGAAGTTTGAGCGAAACGTGCAAACGCGTGTTAGAAAGAAATCGTGCCTGGTGATATCCGTTGCAATGACGTCACAACTGTCCTTTCACATTCTTTTAGGATATCTCTGAGGTTTTGAAAAACTCAGGGACTCTTTTGAAAAACATGAAGCACTGAATAGAAGATATCAGTGAAGGTTTTAAGAATTTTCAAAATATCGCTGTTAAGGAAGAGATATTCAGCGATGCATTTGTTTTTGAAATCTTGCATTTTCATGCGTTTGTCAGAGAGAGAAAACATACCTGGATATCAGTTTAACCAAGTTTATTCAGAGAGAAGATGATTGAATAGGTTATACGAGTTGATTTTATCCTTTCGCTGATTAATGTGAACTGCTGAAGATTTTACCCTTCAAAGTTCAGCATTCCAAGCTCGCTGATGAGAAAGTTGAATCTTGTCTCATCAAGAGGTTTGGTAAATAAATCAGCTAACTGATAATCAGTTGGGATAAAATGAAGTTCTATATCACCATTCATCACATGATCTCTGATAAAATGATATCTGATTTCTATGTGTTTTGTCTTTGAGTGTAGCACTGGATTGTTTGCTATAGCGATGGCACTTGTGCTGTCGCAATAGATTGGAATTTTGGAGAGCTGAAGATCATAGTCTAGTAGCTGATTTCTCATCCACAAGACTTGAGAACAACAGCTTCCAGCGGCTACATATTCAGCTTCAGCTGTGGAAGTGGACACTGAGTTTTGCTTCTTACTTGTCCAACTTACCAGCTTTCCACCCAGGAGCTGACATCCTCCTGTGGTGCTTTTTCTATCCATTTTGCAACCTGCAAAATCACTGTCTGAATAGGCGGTTAGATCGAATCCTGAGTCTTTGGGATACCAAAGGCCTAGATTCGCTGTACCCTTAAGATATCGAAAGATTCACTTTACAGCTTTCATATGAGATATCTTAGGTTCAGCTTGATATCGTGCACACAAGCATGTTGCAAACATAATATCGGGTCGGCTAGCTGTAAGATACAATAGTGAGCCGATCATCCCACGGTACAGCGTGACATTGACAGGAACACCTTTTGTGTCCTTATCAAGTGTCAGCGGAGGTGCCATAGGGGTTTTCATAGCTGAACTTTCAGTTAAGTCGAATTTCTTCAGCATATCTTTAACATATTTTCCCTGATTAATGAAAGTTCCTTTTTCAGTTTGCTTAATCTGAAGACCAAGGAAATATGTTAGTTCACCCATCATGCTCATTTTATACTCATCTTTCATTCTATCAGCGAAACGAGTACAAAGCTCAGGGTTAGTAGAACCAAATATAATGTCATCAACATATATTTGAACTAAAATGATATGACCTTTCACTTTTCTAAAAAATAGAGTTTTGTCAATCTTACCTCTCTCAAATTGTTCAATATGGAGATAAGTAGAGAGAGTATCATACCATGCACGAGGAGCTTGCTTTAAGCCATAAAGTGCCTTGTCCAGTTTATAAACATAACCTGGACGCTTAGGATCTGAGAATCCTGGAGGTTGTTCCACATACACTTCTTCATTCAGCTTTCCATTCAGAAACACTGACTTAACATCCATCTGATGTACAGTGAAGTTTTTATGTACAACATATGCTAAGAAAAGACGAATAGATTCGAGTCTTGCTACTGGAGCAAAAGTTTCGTCATAATCTATGCCTTCCTCTTGTCTGTATCCCTGAGCAACAAGACGAGCTTTGTTGCGAGTTACAGTACCATGTTCGTCCAACTTGTTTCGATAGACCCATTTAGTGCCTATCACCGTTTTGTCAGTTGGTCTACGAACGAGTTTCCAAACTTTGTTTCTTTCGAATTCAGTCAGCTCTTCTTGCATAGCGCTGACCCAGTTTGGATCTCTGAAGGCATCATCTATTTTCTTTGGTTCAGTTAGAGAAATAAAGTTAACAAATAAACAAATATTACCTGCACTTCTACGAGTCTGAATACCAGCATTGGGATCACCAAGAATTTGATCGATTGGGTGATTTACAGTCCATCGCTGAGCCGGAGCATACGTCGCTGATTCAGTCTGAACTGGAGAAACTGAAGATGAGGCTTCAGCTACTTCTGGATTATCAGCTAAGAGAGGAATGTTTGCATTTGTCACTTCATTCACTGATTGCTGAGAAATAGACGGAATTTCTGAGACATTTGGATCAACTGCAGGTATAGTGTTTATAGGCACAGCTGAGACCCAAGATGTTTCAGCTTCACTATTCTGCATATCTGGAATGATAGGAGGACCATCATTTTCTACGGTGTGAGCATGAGGAGTGGGAACTTCTTCTGAATCACCAAGATGAGAAAACATCCATTGATTCAGTTCTTCAGTATCAGCGGACGGTTTAGAGTTCGCTGAACGGGATTCGTCAAACGTGACGTGAATAGTTTCTTCTACAGTTTGTCTTCTACAGTTGAAGATTCTGAAGGCTTTGGAGACTGAGGAGTATCCAAGAAAGATTCCATCATCATCCTTAGGATCAAACTTTTCAAGGGCATCTCTGTTGTTCAGTATGAAACACTGACATCCAAAGATGTGAAGAAAGCTGATTGAAGGCTTTCTCCCATGAAGGAGTTCATAGGCTGTCTTTTTGAATCTTTTAACTATCAGCGACTTGTTTTGCGTAAAGCAAGCAGTGTTGACAGCTTCTGCCCAAAACTGAGTAGGCAGGTGAGAATCGCTGAGCATTGAACGTGCAGCTTCAATAATTGTTCTATTTCTTCTTTCAGCGACTCCATTTTGTTGCGGTGTTCTCACTGACGAAAAGTTGTGAGAAATACCCTTACTCTCAAGGAAGGAATCAAGAGAACTGTTTTTGAATTCAGTTCCATGATCACTCCTTATTGAGCGAACAGTCATATTGTTCAGAGTTTCCATCTTCCGAACAAAGGTGATGAGTTCTTCAGGGGTGTCACTCTTAGAACGGAGAAACATTACCCATGTGTAACGAGAGAATTCATCAACTATGACCAGCGTATATTTCTTTCCAGCGATGGATTGTTTGTTAACGGGGCCAAACAAATCCATATGGAGTAGTTGTAGAGGAGATGACACTGAGGAGACTTGCTTTGACTTGAAGCTTGCCTTGGTCTGCTTCCCTTTTTCACACGCTGAACATAAAGACTCTTTGGCGTATGAATGCTGAGGTAGACCAGTGACTAACTCTTTGGAGGAAAGAGTATTCAGTGTCTTGAAATTTAGATGTGAGAGCCTCTTGTGCCATAGCCAGTTAACATCAGAAGATGCCTTTGAGAAGAAACAGGAGTTCTCAGTGGTTGTTGAGTCCATGTTTATTACATAAACATTTTCCAAACGATAACCGCTGAGAGCTATCTTCTCCTTTTTGTCAGAGACAAAGCAGGATTCCTTAGTGAAAATCACTTTGTTATCCATGTCGCAAAGCTGACTGATGCTCAGAAGATTATGCTTCAGCCCTTCAACATATGCGACTCTTCTGAAGGAGGTTGTACCATTTGAAAGTACACCATACCCTCGGGTGTGTCCTTTTCCATTTCCACCGAAAGTCACAGAGGGACCCTTCTCTTCCTTGTATTCAGCGAGCAGGCTTTTCTTTCCAGTCATGTGTCTAGAGCATCCGCTATCGAGATACCAGATACCCTTCTTAACCTGCAATACAAAGGAAGATTAGTTTTTCTTAGGTACCCACTTAACCATGTATACACGTTTGTCAGTGGAAGTAGTTGGAATGGAAGGTTCAGCGGTCTTCGCAGCATTTGAAGATTCAGCTTTGTCTTTCTTCACTTTGGTTAATTTCTTAACCTCAGTGGTAGGAGTCACCTTGACCTGATTTGCATCGGTGTTGGTCCTCTTTGCCTTGGGGGCAATCTTCACCTTAGCTATTTTTTCAGCTTTGGTGGCTGTGGGGCACTTACTAGCAATATGATCGGTAAGTCCACAGTGATAAGATTTCCTATAACTAAAAATAGTTCTAGGACCACTTGTATGCTGAGCTTTTAATTTTGAATTAGAAGTGCCAGCACCAAGTAAGCTATTTGCTTTAGAAATGGGACGAACATTCAGTTCTTCAGATTTCTTACCAAGGACATCCACTCTGAGTCTAGGAGTAGAGCGCTGAATAGATCCAGAGATCAGCTTTCTAGATCCAGAGGGGTTGGTCACTGAGGCTTTAGAAGCATTCAGCTTTGGTACTAAGGTACCCTTCTGAGGATTTTGATAAATAACAATTCCTTTACCTTTGTCTTTAGAGACAGAGGTAGGTTTTGAATAAACCATTTTCTCCTTACCTTTTGAGGAGGTAGGAGTTTCCTCAGGGATTGGTGTAATGGACGAGGAGCACTGAGATGATGAAGTGTCAGCGACTGAGGATACGAACGTTCCAAATTTAAGCATTGAACGTTCAGTGGTTGGTTTTGGAGTATCATATTTATAACCCAGACCACGTTTATCACTCAGAGGAATCTGAGCCTTAATTATCTCAGTGATCTTTGTTGAAGAATTACACCATCCTTCAACAGTAGCTTGTTCAGCTTTTAATGCAGCGATAGCTTCTGCTCGTTCGATTTTGACTAGCTGATTTAAATAGACTTGATCTTTAAAATCATCTTCAATTTTAGAAAGCTTTTCTATTTGAAGGTGGCAGTTTTTAAGCTTTTTAGCGAGATCAAGATTTTGGTTTTCAACTACAGTTTTGCCGTTCATGGCTTCGTATAAACTTCTAGTCAAGAGATCGATCTTACGGAGACTATCAGCTTCATCAATATTTGCAATATTGGTAAAGAAAGAAGGTGATACCTGAATGGCAGATGTTGAAGTGGAGGGAATGTCTGAACTTTCTTCCTCTTCTTCAATCTTGGCCATGAGACATTGATTTGCTTCATCATCTTCAGAGTCAGATGATGATGCTTCTTCATCAGAAGCAGCCCAATCATAGTCAGCTTTGAGTATTTGTCATCTTTATTCCTTGGAACAAAGTTTTTCTTTGAGAAAGCTGAAGGTCTCATGATTTTCTTTGACCTGCACTCATTAGCGAAATGACCTGTCTTTTCGCAGTTGAAACAAGTAGCAGTAGCCTTATCAACAAAAGCTGATGATTTAGGCTTGTCAGTTATGGAAAGAGGTTTGTTCTTTCTAAACATTTTCTTCTTGGCGGATCTCCTGAACTTTTTAGTTAGGAGAGCCAAGGATTCATCATCATCTGAAGAATCAGAGTCTGATGACCTTTCAGAGTTACTTTCTAACTCAGTGATAGTGACCGAGGGTCGCTGAGTAGAAGGTTCTTCTGAGATTAAAGCAACAGGAGTGCTTTTGGAATCTTTTACAAGATTTTTCTTAAGATGGCTAGATTGCTCATGATTCAGCAATGTACCATATAAGGTTGAAAGGGTCATTGATTTAAGATCCTTTGACAGCTTGAGACACATGGAATAATTGTCCCAGCTTTCAGGTAAACATTCTAGAAACTTTGTCAGCACTTCAAAGTTAGAATATTCCTTACCAACAGTTTTCAGATCTATAATTAAACAATTAAAACGTTGGTGAACTTCAGAGAGAGTTTCATTCTTACCACAAATGAAGCTTTCGTATTGTCTTACCAGGTTGATCTTTCTTGAGTCCTGGACTTCAGACGTTCCTTCATACTGAACACATATTGTGTCCCACATGGCTTTTGATGACTTCAGGTTCATGACGGAATGGTAGACTTCGTCAGGAAGGGCCATGGATAGTATGGATCTGGCTTTTGTATCTATAGCCACTTTCTTCTTATCTTCATCGGTCCACATGTGTATTTCCTTTGGAATCAGCCTTTCTGGAATAGCAGCTCTAGTTGCAGTGGCTGGAACTAAAGGATCAATTGTTACAGGGATGTGTGGTCCGTTTTCAAGATAGTAAGTCATAGTAGGGTCTACACCTTCTAAGAAGAGTGTCATCCTATTTTTCCACAAGTTGAAGTTGTCTCTGGAAAATCTAGGGGGTTTTGCAAGAGAACCATTATCTATATAATGTGTGTTTGTGTTGGCCATTTTCATATAATAGCAAGGAGGAGTAATATCTTAGATTAGATCTTGTTTATGAGATTAAACAAATCTGCTTTGATACCACTTGTTGGTCCCGAAGGCCTATACAAGTTTGTAGAAGGGGGGGGGGGGGGTTGAATACAAACACACAGATTTTACTTTTTTAAATTGTTTATTGATCAATCATTAACAATTTACAGCTTGTTGCGGAGACAAGATTAAGGATAAACCTAAATCTAAACAAGTTGGAACACTAAGGTTTCTTGCATTAAGAAAGATAAGGAAATTACTAATAATAACCTATCTTGAGATAAGAGATATGAACTTGTCCAGAGTTAGCAAGTTACTTCAAAATGAAGTGAGTTCATCTCTTTATATACTGCATGCATTTAATGCAAGTCAGTATACACTTTACACGTGTCATCAGCTGGTTGGTTGCATGTCATTGACCTTTGTTGACAACCTTAGTAGCCGTATGGATGAACAGTGTAGTATCAGAGTGGTTGTACGATTTTAGAAAGTCGGAGGTTCTTTTCTGACATTTCGTACGGAGTCGTGCAAGGGTGGTTAAGATAAAAGTACTTTGTACGGAGGACTTCATGATCAACTTTCGTTGATTCAGCGATTATCATTTACTATTCAGCAGATGATAAAGTTCAGCGATAGCTGAAGTCTTGTACTTGATACTTCACGTTGAGTGGACAAATCTGAGTCTTCGCTGATCCGCATCAGTTCATTAGGAGACTTGTCGCTGGTTCTTGAGCTTGATCTTCGACTTCAGCGTAGAACCTTTGTTGACGTGAAACTTGTCTTCAGGGATCATAAGTAAACAACTAACTTATCAGCGATCATCATAATGACTGAACAGACTCAGAGCATTTATGGTGAACAGTTTCGCTGAATGTTTAACTTAAAGAGCGAGAGTTCCTATCAGCGGTACTGGAAGATCTTAGTACTTATCAGCGATAGTGAAACTCTGATACATATTGTTTACTTACAATTTTCACTAAGTATTTAAGAGAGGGTCATTATCAAATCACTGAGGGTTTGGATCAACAGTCGAACTTCCTGGTGGACAACGTCTTGGACAGGGCGAAGATTTTCCCAGACTTGGGAAAATTTCTCCTGCCAGCCTTTAAGGAACGCTATCGGGGCGTTTCTGTAGATGAGACGGGGTCTCATGTAGTAGGACTCTCCTTTCTGGTATGTCCCTTTTTTTTATGTCGTATGATTTTTCCTCTCTGATAAGATAGACTTACCTTAAATTTTCGTGCGACTACAGGCGTTTCAGGTGTTGTTGTGCCTATTTGGCCAACTGGAGGAGCTCCAGAAGGTCAACCCTTCCGTCGCCGAGGAGGTTCAGCGAGCACAGGAGGGTGAGCGTATAGCTCGAGAGGAAGAACGGGCGACAAAGGCCAGGGTGGAGGCCCTCTCTGTCCAACTGGACGATCTCCGTAGTAGTCTGGAGACGTCGTCGGGGGAGAAGGAAGAGCTTCGGGGACGTCTCAAGGAGACGTTGGTGAAGGCCTCTGCTTATGAGGCAGAGGTTTTGGCGACTAAGGTGTCCCTCACCGTGCGCGAAAAACAGGTGGGGAAACTGAAGTCGGCCGTTAAGGCTACTGAGGCCAAGACGGAGGCCTTGGAAGAGAATCTCCTCTCGTTCGAGGCACTGAACCGTCTGAAGGTTAGGGCGGCAATCATGCACCGTCATCTGCAGGGAAAAAATCCCTTGGCCGGCGCTGAGGCCGAGGTCGCGTCCTATCTTGAGCATGTCGGGACCGAAGAGGATCTCGACCAAGAGGATAGGGTCGACGACACTGATTCCGCGGAAGCCAAGACGGGCGATGCGGAAGACGAGGCTGGAGTCGTCCAGGGCCCTCAGTAGGACTTTGTATTTTTGTACTTTTGTAACTTTTGTTTTGTTCTAGGGCGATCGTTGGTGGTCGCGCCTTTATCTTGTATTTCCTTCTGGTTTAATACAAGCATGTCTTTTGCTATATTATTGTGTTACTTTACTTTGTTGTAATAAACAAAATAAATGAGAGATAACAAAACTCGAAGAACGAGCGTATAAAGTGGTAAGACGTATGTAAAACTGTACGACATAGGTACTTATAACTTTCGAAGTAACCGGGCGACTGGGCCGAAAAATATTCTAAGTATGAAATTCAAGTCATAAGACTTTGACTCCGAAACTTAGATTAAAAAGCACCTGCTGTGACTGTAAGATCCATGAGATGAATCATAAGATTTCGCTTATGACATATGAGTCATCATTTGACGGTCATGACATAGCAGTCGTGACATTTTCGTCATAGAGACTTTGTTTCTCATGATGTAAATCGTAAGACTGGCGTTCGTGCAATCCTACGAGCCTGCAATGTAAGATTCAAGGGTGGTCGTTGGTTTGACCAACGACCCTCCGATGCTAAAGTCAGTAATCGTTTGTCGAAATACATCGAAAGTAAAATGTTAAAAGAAATACTTCTTAAAATGTACTGCGTTCCAGCTACGTGGGATGTCTTGGTCGTCGATGGTTGGAAGCCTGTAAGCACCCTTCCCAATGACCTCGAATATTCGATAAGGTCCTTCCCACTTAGTGGATAACTTACCTGCGTTTGGTTCCTTGGTGTTTTAGAATACTCGTCGTAAGACGTAGTCACCTTCCTGAAAGATTTTTGCCTTAACATTCTTGTTGAAATGTCGTTCAACAACCTATCGCTGAGATGCCATTTTAAACAAAGAAGACTCTCTTAGCTCTTCGAGAGTGTCGAGGTCGTAGCTCAAGTCCACCAAGTTATGATCAACAGATGTATGTCTTGATGTCGGGAGCTGCACTTCAATAGGTAAGATGGCTTCACAACCGTAAACCAATGAAAATGGTGTCTGTCTTGTCGATGTTCGAGGTGTCGTACGATTCGCCCATAGGACCGATGGAAGTTCTTTGACCCATTTTCCCTTTGCAGCCTTAAGTCTTTTCTTGATTGAATTAATAATGACTTTATTGCTTGATTCTGCAAGACCGTTAGACTGGGGATAACGTGGGGTCGAGGTCGTAAGTTTGATATTACGATCCTCAAAAAACTGTTGCGTACGATCACTTATAAATTATGACCCGTTGTCACATCCAATTTCGGAAGGAATTCCGAACCTGCATATAATGTTAGTCTGGATAAAAGAGATGACCTCTTTGTCCCAAATTTGGGAGTAGGAAGCTGCTTCGATCCATTTAGAAAAATAATCTATAAGGACTAACAGAAAGACTCTCTGCCCTGGAGCAAGAGGTAATTTACCAACAATGTCCATTCCCCACCTCATGAAGGGCCATGGGACCAAAGACGTATGTAGAGGTTCAGAAGCCTGGTGTGTCATACCTGAGTGTCGTTGGCATGCGTCATAACTTTGGACGTACCTGGTGGCATCTTGTCTTAACGTTGGCCATTAGTAGCCTTGTCGTGATATACGATTTGCAAGACTGCGACTACCAGAATGGTTGCCACATTCACCGTCGTGCATTTCTTTCAGAATGTTTTGCACCTGCTCTGGAGTATCGATGCATCGTAGGTTGAGAGCCGTTAATGATCGTCGATAAAGTCTGCCACCAATGATAAGGTATTTCGAAGCTTTAAATCGAATCTTTCGAGCTTCCATTCTATCTTCAGGTAGTTGATCGTGCATAAGATAATTGTTGATATCGCACGACCAACTATTTTCTGTGTTAAGAACACAAATCGTTTCAGAGTCCTCGATGGACGAGGTCGTAAGATGGATCATAGGAACAGCGTCGAACGACGGCGTGTTAAGTGTTGATCCAAGGTTGGCTAGCGTGTCGGCTTGAGTGTTTTGATCTCTGGGGATTTGCTCGATCGAGAACGGATAAAACATCTTTGACTTCTCTTTGGCTATCTTGAGTTAGGACATTATCTTGGAATCTTTTGCTGCGAATTCCCTGTTCATTTGGTTTACCACCAATAAGGAATCGCTTTTGACGTGAAGTCCGGTTGCCCCCAAGTCGTGAGCCATATTCATGCCTACGATTAGAGCTTCGTACTTTGCCTCGTTGTTAGTAGCTTTGAAAGTGCATCGTATGGAGTACACCATCTTGCCCCCTATGGGGACTTTAAGATGACACCAAGACCTGCTCCTTTGGAGTTTGAAGAACCGTCGACATGGAGCACCCAGATCATGTCGCTTGTAGTCGCCACAATATAGGTCTCCATCTGTGCTTCTTTTTCCAGTTCAGGACTGAAATCGGCGACGAAGTCGGCCAGGACCTGCGACTTAATTGCCATGCGAGGCTTGAAGTCAATATCGTCGCCGCTGAGGTAGATACTCTATTTCGCTAGTCGTCCTATTAGCTCGGGCTTTCTCAGGACGACTTGAGAGGAAAATTTGTTACGACGGTAATAGGATGGGATTCAAAGTAATGTCGTAACTTCTTTGCCGCTGTAATTAGTGACAAAAGTAACTTCTCCATGGACGTATATCGTGTTTCAGCGTCCAGTAGAGACTTACTGACGTAGTAAATCGGTGGCTGTCGCCCGTCGTCCTCTCTAGTCAAGACGACACTTACTGAGTGAGGACTTACGGCAAGATATAGCTGCAGGACCTCATGGTCCTTCGGTTTCGAAAGCAAGGGTGGAACGGCCATGTATTCTTTCAATCGTTGTAGTGCCTGCTCGTGATCGTCCGTCCAATCGAATCCTGTTAGGGCAGGTTTTAATAGTTGATTTAAAGTTCAAGGGTTTTTTTGTAATAGTTTATTTTGAGCCTTTTAGTGAACGGGTCGTGGGCTTGTTAACCACGGGCCCATAGTATTTAATGTTGATTAGCTTGGAAAAACAAGCTAATCATCCTTTTACTTTCAAACACTGTATTGTAAATTCTCTCTGAAAGTGAATGACAGGGATGACCAGTTGAAATCATTACGCATATTGTTCACATATTTCGATTTCATATATTGTTGCACGGATCTGGATTCTACAATTGGTATCAGAGCAGACGGACGAATTCGATTCAAAGCTTCATTCATCAATTTCTGGTTAGTTTGACTTTTACCCGTCTGACTATTCTTGAATTCTTGAATATTTGATTCAGTCGAAATTGGTTGTTTTTGCTTATTGGGTTGTGTTAGCATTATCGTTATAAGTGTTTCTGCAAATTTTCACATTCCAATTCGATCGTATGAGTGGTTAATTTAGCAATTTAAGATCAAAAGTTTTGGTAGTGTTCTTGACAAAAATCCGATTTTTAACCATCAAAACTTGTTGTTTTTGCACTGAAATCGATTGGATTAGTATTATTTTGTGTTTGGCATTGTTACTAATCTTCCAGGATCAATTTTGGGCAACCCTAATAGAAAATTCGAACGATTTGATCAAAACAGCCGACTTTTCCGGATAAACCAGCCGTGGTTTCCGGACAAGTTGATAGTGTCCGGACGTTTGTGTGAAATCCATCCGGACACCTCCAATTCCATCCGGACTCCTCAATCTTTCCGGGTAAGTTCAGCAATCCGGGTAAGTCACTTTTCCTTATACAATCCGGGTAACATTTGTATCCGGAAACCCTGAGTTTCTGGACATTTCTTATCCGGACAATCCATTGTACCCGGAAACTTCATTGCATCCGGAAACCCCAAAGTGTCCGGTAAAGCCTTTTTCCCGGATAACTCAAGGTATCCGGAAACCTATTCCACCCAGAAAGCTTATCATCTGGAAAACCCTCACATCCGGTAAGTTCTTATCACCCGGAAACCTCATTTATCCGGATTCCCTATCCGGAAACCACCCGGATTCCACAATCCGGGAGCTTTCTGAAACCTCAATTTTCAAATTTTTTCTAGGGGCGCTGCCCCCAGACCCCGCAAGGAGGGGGACATTTAAGTATTCGTGATACTGTGCCACTTTGAATCGAACAATCGTCTGACGATCACTCCAGTGCAACTGAAGATGTCTTCTGCTGAAGAAGACAAGACAAAGCTGTGTCAGGTATGTAAACCTATCTATTTAGAACATTCTGACCGAATGACACCTCTTGCTGAACGGGTAGATTCCTTCAAGGCCACCAGTAATGAACAACTACTTGAGATTAGATCACTATCTGAAAAGTTAGATGTTCAAATGCAAATAACTGAGAAATACAAGTCTGAAAATGCTATATTAAAAGAAAAATGCAAAAATCTTTTAATAGCACCTAAAGACTTAAGGGCCAAGTTATCTGAACTTCAGTGTTAGTTTGATCAGTGCATGAATGAGAAAGAGGATATTGTTTATCAATGTTCCTCTCTTCAGATTCAGCACAAGGAGTTTGTTGCGAAAATTCTTGATCTTGAAACCAAACTTCACAAAAGGGGTCAAACTGATCAAACCATCTTTCTAAATAAACCCAAAGAGTTCACCTATTTCAACAAAGAATGGGGAATCGGATATGATAACCCACATTATTTGAAAGAGGGAAGATGGCATACACCTACCTTGTATGATTTTGTTTGTTTTGGGCTAGATAAAAAGTATCCGGAATATGCCATTAAATGGACTGGTCCTCTTGAACCTGAAAAGGAAGAGAAAACTGAGGAATACAAGCGCACACACAAACGAGGAATACAACTTCCATTTTGTTATGAACCTTTAAATTATTCTTATAAGAAAAATCCAAAGAAATACCTCTCGAATGACTACTTCAACTGCTACAAGGTTGCTACGCCCAAGGATTCCTCCAAAAAGGATGAGGACCAAGCAACTGAGATCAAGACTGAGACGGATGAGTTTAAACTCTATGTTCCCCCTCTCATCTTGGAAGCAAAGATAGTCGAGTTGGAGGAGTCACTCGAGAAAGAAAGGTCTGTTTTTCAAAATGAGAAGAAAGAGCTAGTTAAGGATCTTGAGACACTCAAATCTGAGAAAACCAATGGTGTGTCAAGTGAAGAAAAGTAAAGTTTTCTGTGGGAAATCAATACGCTCTCATCGAAACTGTCTGAAATGACAAGAGAAACGATGAAGGAGCACATGAGAAATGGTCAACTCTAAGAGCAGATTGACTTTCTCCAAACTCAAAAGCAGATTTCACCTGATCTTTCCTTCAACTCATCTGACACAGCATTGTGTAAAGCCTTCATTGGAAATATCTCTTCTCAAGAAAGTAACGTCTCTCAAGACGAATGTGTTCAAAGAAATTTAAACTCTAATTTTTCAAACGCTTCCGCACCAAATTCCCCAAAGCACACAAGCACAAAGTGTTCCTCGCCTTCCTCGACTGATCCAAGTCCAGTAATTCCGGATGTCCATTTTTCAGAATACATGAACTCCGAAGGTAACTGTGATGAAGAGTTTGATTCGTTTCCCTTCGACAAACCTCTTCCAAGTCACACTGATTTTTTATCCCCCGTGGTCAATCCTCCGGTTAGTTCTTTAAAAGAAAGCTGTTCTAAAACAAAGTCCTCAGCTGTGATCAAGATTTCCCAGTCAAAACCAACCTCGAAACCTGTTCCCAAAAGGCAATCACAGCCAAGGCAAGCTACCGGACCATTGACTGCTAACACTACTATTTCTCCAAGTCAACCTGATTTTTTGTCTCCAGTGGTTAATCGTCCGGTCAATTTTCTAAAGGGCGACTGTTCTCAACCTAAGACTCCGGTTGTGACCAAGATTCTTCAAAATGTTTCCAATTCTCAAAAACAGTCACAACCGAAATAAAAGACCGAACGACCGACCACTAAGACTCCTGTTTCCTCAAAAGTCACTGATCATACTGTCCCTGCTGTTTCAGATAAAAATGGTTGCGCTAATAAAGAAACACCAAAGTGGCTAAAGAAGGAACCTGTCAAGAAGGATGCATCAAAGTCCTTCCCAAATGCTTTTAATTCTAGAATAAACAAAAACGATTGTGCCTGGAATCATAGGAATGATTTTGTTAAAAGAGATGTTAATTTTCCAATGAAAATTTACTCCACTCAACAATTGATTCAATTATCGCACGATTGTTTGTGTTGTTCTAGTTGTGGTTGGAATGACTTTGATGACATTAACAATAATGATTGGTTTGGGTCATATCACATGTATAATCATACACCCAAAAGGAAACCCCGTAATAACCAGCAAAGACACTATCAAAAACGGGGTTACCAATCAGCGGTTAAACCACAGCGGGAGACCAAACCCATTCCTACACAGGTTGCTCCTACTGAGGTTAAACCGACACCCAGGTGGAAATCTGCCCCAAAATATGTTCCCCCAAAAGGTGTAAATTCTACACCCAAGAGGCAACAATTGCCAAAACCAGTTCCCTCCAACGGTGTAAAATCTACACCTAAAGGGAAAGCTGAGTCAAAGCAAATTTCCCTAGGCAGTGCCAAATCTAACCCTCCGGGACCCAGGCAAATCTGGGTACCCAAGGTCCGCTAAACTTGTTTTGCAGGACGGTCATGTGTGGTTCTTAGACACTGGATGCTCCACACACATGACCGCAAGGAGGGAGCTGCTCACGATCTACAAGGAACAATATTAAGAAGACGTGAGGTTTGTCCATACCTGTGCTTTAACAAGCTGCTCATGTGTTTAGGGGGAGCATAATCAGCTATCAGGTATGTTACTCTACTATTGAGGGGGAGCGTCACACACATTTTTTCTTAAAAATGTTAAAAAGTTTTTTGTGTGTGTGGATACTCCCGTGTGCACTTCACTCTACGCGCACATTCTAAGGGGGAGCATGTCATCTAATGCTCATCATTTGAGGGGGAGCGACACAGTGTTTTTTTTCTTTCAATGCCTAAGAGTTTTTATGTGTGTCGGACTCTCCATTGCAATATCCGAGGGGGAGCAAGTTTTTCCCCATTCTCAGTTTGAGGGGGAGCGAGAGATCCATTTTCTCAAAATTCTACAGGTTTCATATCTTTAAAAAATGGAATCATTCTTTAAAGTGTAAAAGTGTCCGGACACCCATCAGTCCGGATGACTTTCCTGACCGGATGGGTATCCGGGTAGGACTATCCGAAATCCCTACTATGTCCGGAAACCTTTGCTGTCTGGACACATGTTATCCGGATACTTTGGTTTGTCCGGAATATTTTTCCATCCTTTATCCGGATACCCCTGCTTTGTCAACTCAATACATGTTTCATCACTGCCAGTCCTCCATCTGTCTCAGATTGAGCCATTTAATGCAAAGGTACGCGTTGGAACTTGTTTATCCGTCCACTTTACTAACTTTGGGTCTCTTACAGATATTCCATGGCGGATCAACAACCTCTCACTTCGAGGGGGAGCAAGTCAATCCCCATGTATGTTTTGAGGGGGAGTAGGATAATATCCGTGCTATGCACATGCCTGAAACCCTACCTGTGATAGTATATAGACGAGAGTTAGGGAATCCCATGGTCCAGCCAACGCCGGAGGGACCTTCCCCGGGACATAGAACATGTGAGAAGGAGGGAGTTAAGGTCGAAAACGAACCAAGAATGATCGAGCCGTAAAGATAAAGAGGCTCATGAGCGAACCCAGCCACATGATATCCGGGTAGCCACATCTGCTATCCCGTCTCATACGTTGGGATGGGGTATTGAAGAAGCCTCCGTGGACCCAGCGGAGCAAATGCACGACCCCCTCAGCCACTCATCCGTCTCTCAAAAGACGGATGTTTCAGTCTCACACGGGGAAATAGCACAACTTCCACCGGTCTCTCACTCGGAGAGTACTGGTGTTGAAACAAGAGACCAACAACCCCCAGTCTCGACTTCTTTCAGTGCACCATCGAGTCTAGTTCCACTTGTTATTGAAGATTCGTTGACTAGGACACTTGATGCGGAACAACACCAAGTCGCGGCTCTTAGTGACCCGACCGGAACGTCTGTAGTGTCTCCATCTACCGGAACACGAGGATCGGATGGAAATCCTACCACAGCTATTATCATGCCAACTGTGAACGTAGGTGGCTCTACCCCCGTGGTAGATGCCTCAATGGGTAACTTAAGTGGTCCCGGAGTTAGTAACCCAGACTTTGTGTCACAAGGGTCCCTGGACAGCACCCTCAAGGCTGTCCGCGAGGCACTGGAACAGCATGTCACCGATGAGATCGCCAAAGCCATCAAAGGCAAAGCAAAGATCGTTGAAGCCGAAACCGCACCACCACATCCACCGACACTTGCTCAGCCTATCTATTCGGTGGATACCTTAAAGACGATGCTATTGGCCCAACTGCTCCAGGAATCCGATACAACAGCCTCGACTGAAGCAGACCTGATCTCAGTTCTCCGATCCTAGGTCACTACTCCATCTTCATCTATCACCTCACTCCTTGCCGCCATTGACTCGACCCTCAACGACTACAACAAAGCGCTCACCACGCTCTCTGAGAGGGTCCGCTCACTTGAAGACACTTGTAAGAGTCAATCTAGCGGTCTCAAACGCAAGCACGATGACCAGGATGATCCTGATCACCGTGAGGGGGAGAAGCGTCTACGCCAAACCGAGACCGTCCAGAACATGACTGCCGAACCTTCAACAGTGGTTCAACAGGAACCCCCAACTGCGGCAACTACATCAGAAGCACCCGAAGCCGAGTTGCCACTAGCAGATATGGTCATAGATATGGATATTTCAGATGAAGAAGACCCGACGGTTGAAAAGCCCGAGGGTTCAACACAGGAACTAGTCGATTTTGACTCGTCAGACAGACCGATACTGGACATGATAGATCCAGAGTATGAGACTAACCCGGAGACCGAAGACGCATGGTACGAAAAAGCCGCCAGTGTCGTAAATCTCCAGGTAAATTTGGTCTTCCCTACTGATGAGGACGACAATATTGACTACGATCTGTTCCTGCTCCAAAATTTATATGGAGCAACTCCCGTTCACTATGCTCAACCCGCCAGAACATCATCAACTAGACCCGAGTCTACTACTTCCGATCAACCGACAACTACTCCTCCAACGACAGCTTTTGATCTTCCTCCCCTTCCTCAACAGCAACAAAACCGCTGGAAGAAGATCAAGGTACTTATCCCTCATCTGGAAGAATATTTGAAAAAGCTGTTCGTCCACAAACTTCGCCCGATCGAGCCAACCTTTTGCCTTGGTATTTACAACCTCGACCCCGAATACTAACGGCGTTATATACTTGCAATGCAGCGGTGCCTTCCAGTCAGTCAAGTCAGAACAAAGCATCAGATCACAGAGGTTCTTAACATCCATTAACGCCGCATCATGAGGATCGTCTATCCAGTCTTCACCGTTCGCCGCGAAGATGGTAATGAATGGATATTCTCTGAAGCCGACTTCAAGAACCTCCGACCGCTCGACTTTCTGGTATTACTGAAAGACTTACGTTCAAGAACCGTCCGACCGCTAGAGATTACAAAGGCGCTCGAAGCCGTTCGTCGACACCTGGTCCGTACTATCATGATGTCATACTTAACGGATTTTCAAATGGCTGTCGAGAACAGGGCTAAGAAAGTCAATCTGATAAAACCAAATCTGAAAGCTCCTGAACTGAAGATGTATCCCGAGAACTCTCTGCTTCTACAACCTGAATTTGGGATAGTCTACAACAACGAACAGAACGAAAAGAAGTTTCTGCGTTTCAGTCAGGTAGACAGATTTTGTGACGGCACGCTTCTAAAAGTCAGAGATACTCTTCGAAAGATTATTCAACACGAGTCTGAGAATCCAAAGCATTCGTATGTCCCAAATCCTAATGAAATAACTGCTCGGGAAGCTTTGGAAATGATTGAAGACCGCATCGACTATCGCCGTGCTATCAGATTCTTTGAGGTTCACTTCGCGTTGCGCAAACGATACGTATTCAACTGGCAAGTGCAAGAGCGCGAACTCGAACTTCAAATCAAAGGGGGAGATTGTTAGGGCAGGTTTTAATAGTTGATTTAAAGTTCAAGGGTTGTTTTGTAATAGTTTATTTTGAGCCTTTTAGTGAACGGGCCGTGGGCTTGTTAACCACGGGCCCATAGTATTTAATGTTGATTAGCTTGGAAAAACAAGCTAATCATCCTTTTACTTTCAAACACTGTATTGTAAATTCTCTCTGAAAGTGAATGACAGGGATGACCAGTTGAAATCATTACGCATATTGTTCACATATTTCGATTTCATATATTGTTGCACGGATCTGGATTCTACAAATCCCTTGTTCTTTCTCAAGACATTATAGAACAAATGACATTTATCCGACGATCGTGAGATGAAGCGATTTAACGCTGCTACATGACCTGTAAGTCGTTGGACTTTCTTAAAGATTATGGGCGACTTGATGTTTATCAAGGCTTTGATTTGATCAGGATTTGCCTCTATGCCTCGTCGTGTAACCATGTACCCCAGAAATTTCCCGGCGCTGACTCCGAATGAATATTTCGTAGGATTCAGCTTCATCTGATATTGTCGAAGGACGTCAAAGGATTTCTTTAGGTGATCGATGTGATCGGTCGCCTGCTTAGATATGACAAGCATGTCGTCAATGTAGACCTCCATGGTGTCGCCAGGGTGTTCTTTGAACATCTTGTTAACCAATCGCTGGTAGGTTGATCCTGCGTTTTTCAAGCCGAAAGGCATGACTTTGTAACAGTATATGCCTTTATCTGTCATAAAAGCAGTCTTCTCTTGGTCCTCTCGGTGCATTAGTATCTTATTGTATCTAGAATAAGCATCCCTGAACGTCAAGAGTTCATATCCTGCGGTCGCGTCGACCATAGCGTCGATGTGAGGTAGTGGGAATGGATCTTTAGGACATGCCTTGTTAAGGTCTATGAAGTCGATACACACTCGCCACTTTCCATTCTTCTTTTGTACGACCATGACGTTGGCTAACCAGTAGGGGTACTTCACTTCTCTGATCTTCCCAGTTTTAAGCAAATTGTCGACCTCATCATTGATCACCTTGTTACGTTCAGGAGCGAATTTTCGACGTTTTTGCTTTTTTGGTTTGAACGATGGGTCGACGTTATTGGCATTGCCTCCAGCTCTAGCTCTTGTTTTGGTCGAGACGACCGAGGGATGGGATATTCTCCCGATGATTGACTGGCATGCCGCTTGGCTGCCAAATACGTTAAGCCACATACGTCTGATCCACTCGTCACACAATTGACGACTTTTGCATGGACGGGGGATGCCTGTCTTACGTTGTCAACTAGCGTAGATTCTTTATCAATCAAACCTTGGAGATGGCCCTTGGGGATGATCCAAGCTAACTCCTTCTGCAAGGCAAGGCAGTTATCAGTCGTATGACTATGGTCGCTATGGAAGTCGCACCATTTTGTCTTGTCCTTCTTGTCACCGTCTTTGTCACTTTTCTTGGGCCATCGAATAGACAACTGAATGTTTTTGAGAGCTTCGACCAAATCTTTCGATGCCCCCTTGAATCCATAAGAGGAGATCTTTGGATATTGAGGAACTCTGGGCGTAGGATTATTCTTTTTCTTGTCGAACCAAACGTTCGATATCTGGCGCGCTAGCTCCGTCTTGACGCTCGTCTTGGACTTGAAATCTGGTTTCTTGATTCCGAGCGACTTTTTGTCGGTAGAATGCTTACGACGAAAGTTCAGGTAATCTTCGACCCTCATCTAAGCCAAAGTCCTAGCTCGGACGTCTTCAAAATTCTCTGGTGGGTACTTCGTAAGATCGACGTATAGTCCTGAAGTGTTGTCATCTAGACCGCGTTTGTAGGCCTCGATGGCGGTTTTGACATCATAGTTTCGAATGCTGATCATTTATGCATTAAAACGGTTGATGTAACCGCGGATGGATTCTCCATATTTTTGGACGACGTAGTACAGGTCGCTGGTCTGCTTCTCCATCTTGCGACTACTGGCGAATTGTTGTGAAAAATGGTTGACCAACTCTGCGAAGTTGCTGATGGACTTCGGTTTGACATTGAGCAACCATTGGAGAGCAGCACCTGTAAGAGTCGCGCCAAAGCTTTTGCACATGCACACTTCTTGATATTGATGGAGGATTGACATTGTCCACATCAATTGTTTATATTGGGCGACGTGCTTCGTTGGATCGGTTATTCTTGAATACTTGGGCGTAAAAGCAGGAATATTGTACTTCTTTGGAACGTCAACATCTCTATCTTGTCGATGAAAGGCGACACTTGGAATCCTGTGAGGGGCTCGACGTCGATAGGTACGGCGACATCAGGTAACTTTGAAAGTAGCGATAGCATCTTTTCATTTTGATCTTCTAATAACCTCAGCCGTTGGGCGACGGGGTCGCTAGGATCAGAGACTGTACCCGTCGGGGGAAGGACTCCCGAGTCTTGAGCTGTCATGCCGACCATCGCGTGGAAACCATTTCCGTACGACGAACCATTGGCTTCTCCGTTAAAGGGGAAGTTCATGGGAATCGTCATTGTTGGTTGCGATATTGTTGGGATATGATACGGTATGGCTCCGTTGTACAGCGGTGGCGGCCTCAAATGCTGCGGAGGAAATTGTCCAAAGGGCGGATTGTTGACAAATGGCCCTGGACCTGCCTGGAATGGTGGCCTTACGAAAGGTGCACCTGTAGGTCGGGGACCGTTCTGAGGTCTAAAAGAATTACCAATCGCTGGATTCCTCAGGGAAGCAATTTCTGTAGCTACTTTTTGGTTCTGCTCGTTTAGAGCTTGGATCTGACTCCGAACTGCGTTCAATTCTGTGTGAAGTTGAGCCATGGGATCTTGGTGATTTGCCATTTTCCTGGAAACAACAAAAACTTCACAAGATCGTTAGAGCGATGTATGCTTGGCTTGAGATTTTCTCTAGATGGGGTCCCATGGATGGCGCCAAACTGTTAATGCCAAAAATCACCCTAAGAATAACTTAAGGTTGATGTGGAACTTTTAAAACTAAAGAAAGGGATCTCAAGACAAACAACACAATCGCATAAAGAAGGTAAATAAGACAAGAGAATTGGTGACGCGAAAAACCCAAACGAGGGAAAAACCGTGGCCGACTTGTGAGAGTCGACGGGGCACTATGATCGCCAAACAGGGGCAAAATCCTTTGGTAACAAGTGTTTTGTGTACAACAGATTACAATAAGAATAAAAACAAACTTAATCGTAAGATAAAGTTATGCGTCGTGCGTAAATCATGTGAAATAAGCTGTTGTCGTGCGAAACTTGCGTGAATGATATTCGTTCAAATGCTTCTGATGTAAGAATGTTGAGAGTGTAGAAATGTTGAGTTCAGATGTTGCGTAGATTGTCAATGGTTTCGATGTGTGCCGTTTGAGTGTGGAGCAGGACTTTATATAGCTTCTGGCAGCAATAAATGTGTCTTGATGACCTATTTGTAACCGTCGTAGGGTCTTTAATGCCATTAAGAGCTCGTCCGTTACTGGCCGTTGTACCATGATTGCTCGTGGACCTGCATTAATGGAACAAAGAAAATGGATGTTTGACTGTTAACGGTTAGTATAATCGTACAACCGTCTTAAGTCTCGGACATCGGTCGTATGGAACTTACGACCATCGCAGAAATGTACGACCGAATGTTCGATAGTAAATAACCTGCAAGACCTGATCTTAATACAAGAATGATCTTACATAAATGTCATATGTGTTATTTATCGTCGGTCGTGAGGTGTAGATTTTTGCCCAAACACCAGATAAGATCTGAACTTCTCACAAGCATAGACAACCGCTAGTAACTCCTTCTCGGTGGTGGCATAATTTACCTGGGCTTCATCCAATGTGTTGCTTACATAGTATATAACTAGTATCCTCTTATCCTTTCTTTGCCCCAACACCGCTCCGACTGCCATGTCACTTGCATCACACATTATAATAAATGGAAGATGCCAATCAGGTGTCGTGAGGATAGGTGCTGAGATTAACTCCTTTTTCAACCTGTTAAAAGCAAGAATACATTCATTAGTAAAATTGAACTTAGCATACTTAAGAAGTAAAGTACACAAAGGTTTAGTGATTTTGGAAAATTCCTTTATGAAACGCCGGTAAAAGGCGGCATGTCCCAAAAAGCTTCGGATTCCTTTGACAGAATTCGGGTACGGTATATTTTCTATCATCGCCAATTTGGCCTTGTCGACTTCGATTCCATCTCTTGACACTTTGTGTCCTAGCACTATTCCTTTTGTTACCATGAAGTGACACTTCTCCCAACTCAGCACTAAACTCGTCTCCTTGCATCTTTTAAGAACGGCTTCTAAATGCGACAGACATGTATCGAAAGAAGGTCCAAAAACCGAAAAGTCGTCCATAGAGATCTCAAGAGTACGCTCCACCATGTCTGAAAAGATTGATATCATACATCTCTGAAATGTTGTGGGCGCATTGCATAACTCGAAAGGCATCCTTCGACAGGCAAAAGTACCATATGGGCATGTGAATGTGGTTTTATCTTGATCTTCAGGGGCAATTGGTATTTGATTGTACCCCGAATACCCATCCAGAAAACAGTAGTACTCGTGCCCTGCTAATCTCTCTATCATTTGATCAATGAATGGCAATGGAAAATGGTCCTTCCGGGTGGCATCATTCAGTTTCCGATAATCAATGCAAACTCTCCATCCTGTGACTGTCCGAGAAGGAATGAGTTCATTATTGTTGTTGCGAGCCACTGTGACACCGCCTTTCTTTGGCACTACTTGAACTGGACTCACCCACGGACTATCAGGTACCGGATAAATGATTCCAGCATCTAAAAGTTACAGAATTTCTTTGCGGACCACCTCTTTCATGTTTGGATTAAGCCGACGTTGGTGTTGAACTACTGGTCGGTGCCCTTCTTCAAGATTAATCCGATGCGTACAAAAGGCTGGACTTAAGCCTTTCAAATCAGCTATTGTCCATCCAATTGCCATTTGATGTTCTCATAGAACTCTTAGCAACTTGTCTTTATTCTCCGAGCTCAACTTGGATGAAATAATTACCGGAAGTGTCTCTTTTTCCCCTAAGTAAGCATACTCGAGATGTGATGGTAACGGTTTGAGCTCGAGTTTAGGAGGGGTATGTGATGATGGTTGAGACTTTGGTATTGGCTTTCCTAAATCTTCAACACTCGGTCTTCTCGGGCCTCTAAAAGGTGGTAATGCATTCAGTTGCATCACACTTTCACTTTCCGGATCATCATTAGTACCCATGACTACACTCTCCAGTTGGTCTTGAATGACTTGCACCCCACATGTCTCTCTGATTGTGGATTCCATTATATCCACTCGGTAGCATTCATCCGCTTGCATTCGGTGCTTTGCTACTCGGAATACATTAAAGACCGCTTCTTCATCAAACAATGCTCCTCCCGTGGACAAAAATGGGCGGCCAAGAATTAACAAGATATCTTTGTCTTCGTCCATGTCAAGAACCATGAAATCCACTGGAAAGTAAAATTTATCTACTTTAATCAGCACATCTTGAATCACCCCGTATGGGTATTTGATAGATCTATCAGCTAACTGCAGTGTAACATTAGTTGGTTGCACCTCTCCAAGCCCTAATTTCCAGAAAATAGACAATGGCATTAGATTAATACTAGCTCCAAGATCACATAATGCCTTACTAAATTCAGAATTCTTAATATGAACAGGGATAGTAAAACTCTCTGGATCCTTAAGCTTCGGGGGAAGCTTGTGTTGGATAATAGCACTACACTCCTCAGTAAGTACAACCGTGGCATGCTCCTCAATTTTTCTTTTATTGGAGAGGATGTCTTTCAAGAACTTCACATAAGATGGCATCTGTGCTAAAGCATCTGCAAATGGGATGTTAATATGCAGTTTTTAAACACTTCAAGAAATTTAGCAAAATTAGTATCATCTTTATGGGCCTTAAGCATGTTTTGATATGGGACTGTCGGTGTGACAGACTTGACTAGCACTTGCTTGTAAGTATGCGTATTCTCTTTCTCCTTCTTTTGTGTATCCGGTTTTCCATGTCTACCTCATCATCAACCTTCTCTTCTTCCACCTCTTCCGGATCAACATCGCTTACCTTGGTGTCAAATCTACCGATAGAGGATCTCTAGTAGGGTCTCTAATAACCTGTTTGCCACTCCTCAGATTGATGGCTTTGCAATCTTCTCTACCCTTCTTTTCTGGTTGACTTCGAAAGTGCCCGGGAGCTCGAGTTTGTAGGGCATAAGAAATCTGCCCTACTTGTTTTCCTAGCATCTTGATTGAAGCAGTATTTTGGTCAGTTGCTGCCTTCACATTGCTCACTGTTCCTGCTAATCCTTCCACTGCGCTGTCCATCTTCGACATGAACTTTATCATCATGTCCTCTAACCTAGTCTTCTTTTCTGCAGCTTGCCCATCATCATATTTTCTCTGATTGTAACCCGGGGGACGGTAAACATTGTTAGATTGAGAAGAGTTTGAAAAGTTAGAATGATTACCATACTGTTGCTGCTGTTGTTGTTGTTGTTGTCCCATTGTTTCCTTAGGTGGACCTTGTTGAGGTTGACTCCATGAGAAGTTGGGATATCGCTTCCATTCTCGTTATATGTGTTAGAGAATGGATCATTCCCCGGCCGATTGTTTCGGTTTTGAACAAATTGGACTTTCTCCGGTGATTGATACTCTTGAGAAGTGGTGAATGGGTCTTGGCTACCCATATCAATATGAAAATTTGGTTGGATGGTAGTTCCCTTCAACTGATTGGTCAACGCTGCCAATTGTGCCTTGATTGCTTTCAACTCCTCCGTTTCTTGCACACTTTCCACTCTTCTAGTGGCGGATCGCGGTGTGGCTTAGCTATGTTCAGATAAAATTTCTATCAATTCAATAGCTTCTTCATAGGTCTTGTTCATTAATGCTCCACCTACAACGGTTGCGATGTCATTCCTAAATTGAGGGTGTAAACCCCCGAAGAATGTTTGAATGATCATCCAACTGTGTAACCCATGGTGTGGACATTTGTTGAGCATTCCCTTATACCTCTCCCAAGCTTCATATAACGACTCTTGATCCCATTGAGAGAAGTGGGTAATTTCAGCAAGTAGTTGGGCCGTTCTTCTAGGTGGGAAGAATTTGTTGAGGAACGCCGTGACCATATCATTCCAAGTTCGAATTTGCCCAGCTGGCAAACCCTCTTCCTATGTAGATGCTCGGTCCCTCAATGAAAAGGGAAACAACCTCAACTTGATGGCATCGGGACGAATACCATTCATTTTGAACGTGTTGAAAATCTTCTCGAAGGTCCTTAAATGGCTGTGTGGATCTTCCGATGCTGCACCCCCATACATATTCTCTTGTACCAATTGAATGGTACCAGTTTTGATTTCAATATTGTTTACATTAATCGGAGGTGCATACACTCCTCGATGCACAGCTGCTCCATTGGGATTTGCAAACGCTCTCATAGGTAACCTTTGTTGATTCGGTGGTTGTGGTGGCAGATTATTATTATTATTCCTCGGGATCTCACCATTAAGATTCGGGTCTGGAATCTCGTTGTTGTTTGGAATTTCATGATGGATTGGAGGTCCATTATTAATCGGAATTCCATTGTTGATGTGGGCTCCATTGTTGGCGGGTATCTCCTCATCGAATTCATTATGGATACCCTCCATTCTTTGTACTTGTCTGGATTGTGCTTGTCTTCTTAGATATCTGGAAATCCTCTCTATTTCTGGATCAATCGGTATGAACTCCCGAAATAGTCTCCTTCTTGGCATAAACCAGGAAGTAATCTGAAACAGAGAAAACAAAAATCTTAAAACCCAGAAATATATGAACTTTCAGAATGAATAGAACAAAATAAAAAATAGAGTGTCTAATTTAATAACTTTTACAGCTGGTAGTGATATCAACAAAAAACAGATTCCCCGGCAACGGCGCCAAAAACTTGATAAGTGGGTTTACACCCCCCCCCCCTAAATCTAACCGCAAGTGTACGATGTCGAAATCAAGTAATAGTACGGAAGTACGAGTATCGAACCAAAGGAACCAGGTGTCAAGTACCACAATGACTGTATGGATTATTAACTAGACGATCGAAATTTGGTTTGTTGTTGATAAACAAATAAGATATAAATTACTTCACTAAGCAAATAGCAAAACTGAGAGCTGAACATGATTTGATTACATAGAAAAAGGGTTGGAGGGTTGGAATCCTCATGAACAACACTTGCAACTATGTAGATTACACAACATTGGGTTAAACTGAAAATGAAATGCATAATCACAAACCATCACTATACTTTATCAAGCTATAGTAATTAACTATTCAAAACCTTGTCTCATCTCTTGATCTACACAATATTATTTTGAATAATTTAGTGATTAAAAGCAACATGGATGAATTCTTATATTTCTATCTTAATCACATCCAAGACAAACAAGAAAGTTCAAATCTCAAAACTTTTCTCATAGATTAAAGATTTATTGAATCATCTAACAGTTGATCAGAATATTACAAGCATTAAAAATACTCTCATATGTTTCATCAATCAAAACAACCCAACCATAGTTCTCTACATAGCCACAAGTTTACTTATCCATGATTCAAACCAACCCCCCAACATGAAAGAATTAGTTCATGTTGGGGGTTTTCAAAAACAGAATTGAAATACACAGGTTGGAAGAAAACATTATCGTTCTACACAATTGAATGCAATAACAACCCCCTGAGAAGCAATTCCTCCGATCTAACGTACTCGTATCCGCCTCCATTCCCCTTCCAAGATGTAATCTTCTTGCTTTCTCTGCTCCAAAATTCGCTATCCTCTCTCTAAAAATCGCCCCTTGCTCTCAAAAATCGTAACTGCTGCTGAATGACCCAACCCTAGCCGAAAATAGACTTTTAAAACGGTGAGGCTCTTGGTGCGAGCGGTGGCGCGGGTGGAACCACACGGTTGGTCGTGCGAGACTCTGTCCAGTGTTCCGCGCGGATGGCGGCGCAACTCGGCTAGTGCGGAGAGTAGCGTGGGGAGTAGCGTGGAGCTCTGCTTTGATCCGAAATGCAATTTTTCATCCTTCAGCCTGAATTGCCAAAATCTTCCTCCAAATGATTCAAAATTTCCTAGCTTCGAAAACCCAAGATGACCTGTACTTTCTCATAAAAAAAACTATTAAAACACACCATTATACTTGGAAACTTACAACGAAAAGACCGATTTAGGATTCAAAATAATGTCGGAAAACGACATTATCAGTATCTCGATAGTGGATGCTCTCGACACGTTACTGAAAAAAAAACCGCTCACTGAATACACAGAAGAGAAAGGTCCCTCAGTGACCTTTGGTGGAAATGGAAAAGGATATACCTGAGGGTTTGGTGTACTTTCAAATGGTACAACTACCTTCGGAAGAGTCGCTTACATAGAAGGACTGAAGTACAATCTTCTTAGCATCAGTCAGCTATGTGATAAGGACTACAAAGTTTGCTTTACCAGGGAAGCATGCTTTGTCACTGATAAGAAAGAGAAGATTGCCTTCAGCGGTTATCGTTTGGAAAATGTTTACATTTTAAACATGGACTCAACAACCACTGAGAACATCAGTTTTCTCTCCAAAGCCTCTTCAGATGTCAACTAGCTATGGCATAAAAGGCTCTCTTATCTCAACTTCAAAACACTAAATACTCTCTCCTCCAAAGAAATAGGCACTGGCTTGCCTCAACATTCATACGCTAAGGAATCTCTTTGTTCAGCGTGTGAAAAAGGAAAACAAACAAAGTCTAGTTTCAAGTCCAAGAAAGTATCCTCAGTGACAAACCCTCTTCAGCTCCTCCACATTGATTTATTTGGCTCTGTCATTATACAATCCATCGCTGGAAAGAAATACACTCTTGTCATAGTAGATGAATTCTCTCGCTATACCTGGGTTATGTTTCTCCGCGCAAAGAGTGACACCTCAGAAGAACTCATCTCATTTGTCAGGAAAATGGAAGTCCTGAACAACATGATTGTTCGCTCAATAAGGAGTGATCATGGAACTAAATTAAAAAATAGTTCCCTTGATAACTTCTTTGAGAGAAAGGGCATTTCTCACAACTTCTCAGTAGTGAGAACTCCTCAGCAGAATGACGTCGCTGAAAGAAGAAACAAAACGATCATCGAAGCTGCCAGATCTATGCTCCATGATTCTCATCTTCCAACTCAATTCTGGGCAGAAGCTGTTAACACTGTCTGTTTCACTCAAAATAGGTCGATGATCATCAAAAGATTCAACAAAATGGCTTATGAACTTTTCCATGGAAGAAATCCATCTATCAGCTTTCTTCACATCTTTGGTTGCCAGTGCTTCATCTTAAACAACAGAGATTCTCTTGGAAAATTCGATCCCAAAGCTGACGATGAAATTTTCTTAGGATACTCCTCAGTGTCCAAAGCCTTCAGAGTCTTCAACAAGAGAAGAAAAACTGTAGAAGAAACCATTCATGTCACCTTTGATGAATCCCGTTCAGCAAACTCTAGACCTACTGCTGAAAATGAAGAACTGAATCAGTGGATGTTTCCTCAGGTCAACAACCCTACCGCTGATGATGCTCCTAACTTCATTCCTAGCATGCAGTCAAGTGAAGTTGAATCCTCTTCCTGGGTATCAGTTGTTCCCATTAACACTTCGTCTCCTTTTGAACCTTTAACATCTGAAAACCCATCCACTTCTCAGCAATCAGTGAATGAAATTTCATCTGAGCTTCAACAAATCTTGCCTGACATACCTGAATCTACAGCTGCTGAAGCCTCTTCTTCAGCTCCTCCAGAAGTTCTATTCGAGTTAGTGACTCAACCTCCGACTCAGAGATGAACTTTAAATCACCCAATTGATCAAATTCTTGGTGATCCAAACGCAGGTGTTCAGACTCGACGAAGTTCAGGTAACATCTGTCTTTTTGTTAATTTTATTTCTCTGATTGAACCAAAGAAAGTTGATGATGCCCTCAGAGATCCAAACTAGGTCAGTGCTATGCAAGAAGAGCTGACTGAATTTGAAAGAAACAAAGTTTGGAATCTTGTTCCCAGACCATCTAACAAAGTAGTGATAGGCACTAAATGGGTTTATAGAAACAAGTTAGATGAGTTTGGTACTGTAACCCGCAACAAAGCTTGACTAGTTGCTCAGGGATACAGACAAGAGAAAGACATAGACTACGATGAAACTTTTGCCCCAGTGGCAAGACTCAAAGCAATTCTACTCTTTCTAGCCTATGCAGTTAACTTCAAAGTTCATCAAATGGATGTCAAGTCAGCGTTTCTCAATGGAAAGCTGAATGAAGAAGTCTATGTCGAACAACCACCAGGATTCACTGATCCTAAGCATCCAGAGTATAAATTGGATAAGGCCCTCTATGGCTTAAAGCAGTGGTTCCCTATGGCTTAAAGCAAGCACCTCGTGCATGGTATGACACTTTATCCTCCTTTCTTATCGCTAAAAAATTTGAACGCAGTAAAATTGATAATACTCTATTTTTCATAAAGGTTAAAGGTCATATTATTCTTGTTCAAATATATGTCGATGATATTATATTTGGTTCTACTAACCCATCTCTGTGTTCTTGTTTCGCTGAACGAATGAAAAATGAATATAAGATGAGTATGATGGGTGAGCTGACATACTTCCTTGGACTCCAAATCAAGAAAAGAGATAAAGGCACTTTCATTCACCAATGTAAGTACGTTAAAGATATGCTGAAGAAATTCGATCTTACTCACATTTTAGCTATGAAAACTCCTATGGCACCTCCGCTGACACTTAACAAGGATCCCTCTGAAAACATGTTAATGTCACTGCCTATAGAGGATTGATCATCTCTCTTCTCTATCTTACATCGAGTTGTCCTGATATCATGTATTCTACCTGTCTTTATGCACGATATCAATCTAAACCCAAAGAATCAAATTTGATCACTGTAAAGCGAATTTTCAGATATCTGAAGGGTACACCAACCTAGGTCTTTGGTATCCCAAAGACTCAGGGTTCGATCTAACTGCCTATTCAAATAGTGATTTTGCAGGTTGCAAACTAGATAAAAAAGCACCACAGGAGGCTGTCAGCTCCTGGATGGAAAGCTGGTAAGTTGGACAAGCAAGTAGCAAAGTGATATTTTAACGATTTACTTAAGGTTTAAAAGGAGGAATGTAGGTTAGATTTTCCCTAGATTTTATATTAAATACCTGATCCTAAAAGTGATCCTTGTACTTGAGGTGGGCATTTTCGCTAGAAAAGCCCGGTTACAAAATACTCACACCATTAGGTAAAAATCCCATACTCTTATTACTTGTTGTTCTGTCAATGGAAATCTCAAAATGGACCTTTTCAGGTCTCGATGGAATGTGTAGAGGCAAATACTCTAAGTGTTTTTAAATATACCAACTAGCTTGCCTACTACTCCAGTGGGTTGAGTTTAGCTCACTATGCCGACCTCACTTTCGCAAGTGTCATAAGAATTCTTTCGAATCCCCTAGCATTATCCAAGCTCGTGTCACTGCGTTCTACTCATTTATGAGTTAAGAACTAGACTTTAGATCCTTACAAGTGATCGGCTTGTTCGCATCATTGGGCAATAATCGAGAGTGAATAACCAAAACAACAAATATTCCAAATATAAAGATTACTCAAGCATTTTTCATAAAATCCAGGTACTTCTCTTTCCTACATCCCAAAGGATGCTTAGCCTAACATTTTCGAAGTAAAGAAAACAAAAGATGAAGATTTGAACATAAATAAACTGAAAGTGACTTGTATTAAAACCGCAGTGGGAAACGAAGGTACGTCACTGCCACTGATTACGAGAAACTAGCGATTACACTAAGGAAATTAAATGCAAGAAATTAAGACTACATCAGTAAACTAGAGAGCTAAACTCAAACTATCACTACAATGTGGTAGTTGGAGATATTCAAGGATTTCCAAGATGAATTAAATGGAACCCAACACCCCTTTTTATACTCAAAGGAAGGTTTGGGTTTTACACAATGGGTTTCTAGTGAATAAGGACTGAAGTATGAAGATGAAATTTTGCACTTTGGACAATTCTTTTATCCACCATCTTGTAGCTCTTTTACCCAATGGACCCTTCACCTTTTCATCAAGTCAACTTTAAAGTACCATGGGTGTACTTGGTGCCATCTTCAAGAAAGATGCTTGTACTTCTCAACCCCATATTTCTGCCATTGAACCTTCCATTCTCCAGAGCATTTACATCCCAACTAAGAGTTTCTTTTCTTTTGTCTTGTTCTTCTGCTCGATAGTGGGGAGTGGAGTGGGATGCGCAAGTCACTGCGAGATTTTCGTGAAAAAGCAACAAAACTCCACCAAATAATTTATTGAAGACTATGGTTCACTCTTTTTGCTCATTTTCGTGAATGTTACCAAGAATGGGGGCATTGAGAAGTGAAATGGCTAAAATTTGACAAAATAAAATGAAAATAAAAGGAAATAATAACTCTAAAATAGAGTTATCACTTGCTGAGAACCAAGAGAAAATAATTAAAGATGAAGAATTTGCTCTCAAGGTTACTCAGTGCTCAGTCTCTGATAAGAAGCTGAAAAGATTCTCTCTAATGGTTCAATCAGAATTGTTCAAGGAAGTTGGGAAGGAGATTCAGAAGAAGCAAAAGGTCAGCGACTCGACGTATGGTGCAAAGAGAAAGTCAACTTCGGATTTCACCCAAGTAGGATTGTGAATATGTCTCTAAAGGGTAAAACGGTAAAGGGCGTACCAATGGTGGAAGTCACTGAATACAGAGAGAATGGAGAAGTACGGAGTGCAATTTAGCGATCGAAGTCGAAGTTCAAGCCTTACGTAGAGAAATTTTTGAACTCTATGATCAATCAGGTTACTTCCAATGCCGATGTGCCTCCTCCTCCAGCGATTAATCAAAACCGAAGACCTGCTCTATCCAAACGAAAGCGTACGTCTTCTTCTTCAGGGTTGTTATCCGGAACGAAACAGGAATAGAATTCTCAAGGGAAGCAGTGCTCGGACCTCCTCCAGACTTATCAGCCTTGAACCTATTACTGCCACCTGATGGACAATTCCTCCCTGATCAAGTGGTCGATGATCCCTACAGAATTATATTCTACGACTTCTATAGTGTGATGCGCTTTCAGAGTTATTCTGAACTGCCTCTCTGCCCCGTTGATCAACTAAGAGATCTCGTCTACTGGTGCAACGAATCGAGATCAGGACTCTACTTCAAAACCCATGTGCTGAATGAAGCTAAGGTCAGAAGTCAAAAAGGTGAAAAGGTCCCTGATTGGATTATCCAAGAGACGAATGCCTTTGATGAAATGGTCTTCAAGGAAGAACCTCACTAGCTGATAGATCTTCTTGTATTATTATATTTATTAGCTGTAAACTTTTTGTACTTGTAATTATTTCATTGTACTTGTATTTTTCAACTTCCCTTGTAATATTATTTTACGAAGAAAATGAAAAATTCAATGAAGTACTTTACTCTATAAGTACTTAAAAAGATCCCTGAAAACAGTAAATGGGACACGCATCTATAAGTCCTTTTTATCCTTATGTTTTTAACTTAGCAATTTTCTTATGTTGCTTTGTCATCATCAAATAGGGGGAGATTGTTGATTCAAAGTTATAAGTAAACATTATGTATAAGTGTCTCACCATCATCGAATAAATACTAAGTCTGTTCAGTATCGCTGATGGGGAACCACTGCTCTTTATTATTCCTCAGTGATAAATGTACACCAGTGATAACTGAGCCTGTTCAGTTTCGCTGATGATCACTGATTGATCATTTGTAAATGTTTCCTTGTAATCCTTGAAGGCAAGTTTCGTGTCAAAAGAGTTCAATGTTGAATCGAAGACAAAGCTGATGAACAAGTGAATAAGATCAACTCAGCGAGAGTTGACCTTCATTCAGGCCTCACTGAATAAGATCAACTCAGCGATCATTGATCATGAAGCATGCTCTACAAGGAACGTTTGTCTTATCCACTTGCACACCTTTGTATGATTTGTCAGAAGGACATACCTTTGTCCAGGATCATACAAACCACTCTGCCACTACACTGTTCACCATGCGGCCAAAAGCATGTTTGCAAAAGTCAGAAGCATGCATCCAACTAAATAGTGACACGTGTAAAGTCCCCCCTGACATGCATTAAATGCATGTAATATAAATAGGAGGAATGCACCTTCATTTCGAAGGTGGATATCCCTGAACTACTTTGTGCCATTAGAAAATTACTCTTAATTTTCTTTGTTCCCTCATTCTTATTCTTAGTGCAAGAATACTTAGTGATTCTCATTGTTTGTTTAGATTAGGTCTAATACTTAATCTTATTCCGCAACAAGTTGTAAATTGTTTGATTTATTCAATAAAACAATTTAGAAAGATAAAAATCTTGTGTTTGTATTCAATCTCCCCTTCTACAAACTAATACTTGTATAACCCTTGGGACTGTTGATCCCACAATAAGACTCAACAATGATATATCAACGATAAATGCTTAAAACAGAGTATAATAGTGTAGATGCGGAAGCGTATTATAAGCAATTTATGTTGAAGTCGATGGTAGATTACACACACAGAAATATAGAAATGAAGTTGTAAATAACAAGAATGTAGCTCAACAATTCATCTCTATTTGATTCTATCAAGAACACCAAGAACACTGTAAGTGTGTGATACAAGATAATAAGCTATAATCTGGTGTGTGTGTGTGTGTGTGTGTGTGTGTGTGTGTGTGTGTAGTTCAAGAGTTACCAGAAAAGGTCTGGTAAGGCCTTCTATTTATACTACTTTACAGGGGACAAATAGTAGACAAGAAGTACTAAGGTACAAGAGACAAGGTCGTGGGACTGAATCTGGTACACGTCGAGTTAGTGCGCCGTCATCTGCAAAAGGTGTGGCCCTTCAGAGGATGACACGTGGAAAGTGGCAGGGCACACCTTGTACTATTGATCTTCAGGATCTTTGTATAGCAGAGGCACGTGAGAGGCACACTTGTCTTTGTCTTGGTCTTTAAGTATCTTCAAGCTTCAAGTCTTCATACCACAGAGGCTCTGTGGCCTTGTCCTCTGTGAGTCTTATGATGAACGTTTCAAGTGAAGGTTGCTCTTGGTTCTGTGCTTTTGGTGTCCGGCAGAGGCTCTGTCTGTGATCTTCACTTAGCCTATTTTTCAATACTTCTTAGAACAGGAGTTGGAGCTAACAATCTCCCCCTAAGTATTGAAAAATAAATTTTTTGAAAGTTGCATGTTTTCTAATGCTAAGAAGAACAAGATGTGAAACATTTGACCTCTGTAAGAAATTAACTTTTCATTTACTATTATGTCAGAGGCATTTACATGAATTCAAATGAAGTACATAGTTGAAAAGTAGACAAAAGATAGGTAGTTGCAGAGGTCAGACTTTTGCGTTTGGGAAGTCATTGATTGACTTGGTGAGTCCTCCATCCCTTAGTTCATGGAACATGGAGATACAGAGGTCTCTGAAGCTGATGACCGAATCAATGACCTCAATTAGTCCATTTGCGAAGGTCAGGTCCATGAACTCAGATCCTTTGTGTTTTAAAAGATTTGACCTGAACTCGTGCAGAGTTTTCGGTGCATACTTCTGGCAGTCAACCGCCAAGAATAGTTTCATTTTTCCTTGTGGATCAAGGAAGACGTACCTAACCTTTGGGTTGCTGATGATGGTATTCGGTTTGATGTCAGCGGAGGAGGGGCAGTGGTCTTCTGGAGGTGCAAGGCTAGTTTTCTTTACTCCAAGATCAAGTCCCACTTGGAAGTCTGTCATGCTGTAGAGCAGAAGCTTCTCCCTCATGGCTCTTTTGATTTCGTCGTATGCCCTCTGGATCTCAAGCCTGTGACAGAAGTTTTTCCTGGCCCAACTTAGAAGTTCAGGTAGATCATAAGGGCTAAGGTTTCTTAGATCTGCATCTGAGAATTTGTTCTCAGATCTATCTGCCCTTTTGACATGGTAGAGGTTGTTGTGGAATTGACCGCCTTTGGTATGTGAGAGCTTGCAGTAGATGACTTGTGTGATCTTTGAGTTTGAGAAGACTTCTTTGATGGGTTTGGCTTTGTCTCTGAAGAAGTATTCCCTTATCTGCCGAAGCATGTCACGTTTCAGAATAGGAGGTGGCAGAGGATCGTTGACGGCTCTGCTGTAGAGGTACTTGTATACCACCTCTTTCATTTGTTGTTGAGGTACAGAGGGTGAAGGCATGGGTTTGTGCAGAGCTTCCATGTCGGTGATCATTTTAGCCACTCTGTCTTCTATTGGCGTTGCCTTGGGATCTATGATAGGGTTTGCTGATAGAGGAGTTCCGAAAGCCCAGTCTTCTTCTTATGGCTTTGGAGTAACAAAGGCATCAAATGCACTTTTCATTAGTTTTTCAGAAGGTTGATGCTTTGGTTTCTTGGGCTTCGGTTCCTCGACAAGTATGGAATTTCCTTTGTCCTTCGCCTTAGGCTGAGATTCCTCTGTTGGTTTGGGTTGAGATTCCTCTGTTGGTTTTGTTAGTTGAGCTTCTGAGGTTCTTGTAGGGGGTGCCTCTGTTGTTGGTTTTGTTGGTGATGGGGTTTTGGTTGGTGTGAGTTCTGCTCTTGAGATTTTTGCTGAGGTTTGTTCTGCTATTCTGGTCTTTAGTATGTTGCGCATTTCAGCTGTTGTAGTGTCATGTTTCTTTGAAGCTCGAAACTTATCTCTCTGTAGTTGTTTCATCTGTAGTTGTTACACAATTTCTTCTGTTGTGGGTTTGGGTTTCGTCAGGTACTTCCTTGGTTTGTGGGCTATGGACTTGGTTCTTGGGTTAGATTTGGGTTGTGGTTGTTCTTCTATGGGAGTGGGTTGGGGTTGTTCTTCTGTCGTTGGTGTGGAAGATGGTAGTTTGGTTTGCTCTGTTCTTAGTTTTGGTGTAGGGGAGGGTAGGTCATCTTCTGAGGTTGAGGATAGTATCTGAATTTGCTCTGTTGTAATCCTTGGTTTGGGTGAGGGCAGGTTTTCCTGTTATTGATTAGTTTCCACAGAGGTGGGTATTTCTTATGTGGTCTTCTGCTCTTTTGATTTGGGTGAGTTTGATGGTTGGGTTTCTTGGTGTTAAGGTACTTGGGATATTGGATTGACAGATAGTGGTGGTGCTGGTAGTCCTCTATTGGGTATTCTCACCCCCTCAGGATGATCTGACGAACCATCTGAGTCATCGTCAGAGTCATCTTGTCTCCTGCTGGCTGTACTCCCTTTTGCTCGGCATGATGTGGCTGGTTTCTTTGGCTGACTGGACCCTGCAGCTATCTTCTTCGCGCAAAGGTCGTCGCAAATTCCCAGTAGATAAGCAACTTCTGCCTCGGATTTAAACCTTAACTTGCCCACACTATTCTTGAAATCTTTCACGTAGTTGGCGTTTACAGTAGTGAATGCCTTTATGAACTCTGTCATCTCGTTTAGAATGCTCTGGCCTAGATCTGTCAGTTGGGCTCTGGTCATGTAGTCAGAATGCTTCATGGCTTGAGTCTGCGTTATGGTTTCCTATTGGACCTTTTCTAGTGCCTTTTTGAGATCCTCTGTAGTGATACCCGAAGATGCAGGTGTTTGGGAGAAGAGGGTCTTGGCCACTTTGCGTGCCTTCTTGATCTGTTGTGTAAGATGAGTGACAGAGGTTAACAGAGTAGAGGTTGTGGTTTCTTCTGGTGCAGAGGGTGTGGTTGCTGCAGAGGTTGTTGCAACATTCTTCATCAAGGTACTGGCATTCTTCACCTCAGTTGAAAGGTTTTCAACTTTGGTGGTCAATTCGTTTAGCGCCTTCTGAGTGGATTCTGCAAGAGTGTCGAAAGAGATTTTGAACTCTTTCAACGAAGTGGTCATAGAGGTGACAAGGGTTTGGAATTCATCCCTTGCGACATATGATCCAGGGCGGGTAACCTCTGGGTGAACAAATCTATCACCAGAGTGAATCTCCCTCCTGAGACGCCTTCTTTCGTTCCTGTTTGTACGTTGAGAACGGAAGGACTTTCTTCTGATCCTTAAGCAGAGGTTTTTAAGGCCTCAGACTCTACAGAAGTTCTGTCAAGGACTTTGTTCTGATCCACTCCAGAGGTGGGGACAGAAGTATCCATGATTTGACTAGGGGACTTGTCTAGAGTCCCTTCGTCTATGTGCACTCTAAGCTCAATATAAGAGCTTTTGGGGCCTATACTAGTGTGCATGTCAGAGGAAACGAATTCCTCTGTAGGGATTTCAGGTGTGATCTGGGGCTACGGATCACGAATAAGAGGAGATTGCTTTGGAGAGGACTCCCTCTGTGTGGTTTCCCCGGTTATAAGTGGCACAAAGGAGGAAAAAGGTTCCTCTGTCCGGTTTGCTGGGGATTGGATCGAGCTGTGCTGCTCTTGTTCAATGACTCTTTGTGCCACTAGACTGGCAGAGTCAGCAATGTGGGTCGCACTGGGAGGGGGCGATGGTTGTGTGCCTCTACTTTCTGCGGCATCTTTTTGGCTCTCTTCCTCTGTTAGGCATCCTAAGACAGGTGATTCTAACTTAGATTCTATGTCTACCCAAGTGTCATCTGTTTCCACCATCTCCTTTGTGAGATCAAGCTCTGGGTCATAGCTTGGAGGAGAGGCAAACAGATCAGGATTTATTGGGCCTTCTGGGGTGTCAGCTTGATTGCCAGTAGGGGTTCTGTCGTTCTCCTCCAGATCAGAGTCCACTTCAGACACAACGACGTCTAGGTTGGTAGTGGTCCAATCTGGGAGATCTTCTGCGGTCCACCCAGAAGTGTCTAAAGTGTTTGCCATCTCTGTTTCCTCAAGAAATGCAGCAAAGTCGGTTTGCTCTGCGTATTGAATGGGCGTGGGGAATCGCAGAGGTTGTTCGGTGATGTCTGTTGCAGTTTATGCTTCCTCTGCGATGGTCTACAGAGGAGATATGGGCTTCTTAGTTTTCTTCTTCTTAGGCTTGGGGGCCCCTCCTCAGAAGTTGTGGATTTTCTTTTCTTTTTCTTTTCTTTTGGAGGAGGGGGTACAGAGGATCCAACCACTGTTGCTTCTTTTGGTGGTTACTGGGGAGGTTCAACATTGGCAGAGATTCCGACTATTGTTCTCTTGGATTTGGAAGCCTTCTGTGGTTTGAGGGGTGGCTCTATGGTTTTTCT
This sequence comes from Saussurea involucrata, assembly GCA_033807775.1. NCBI lineage: Eukaryota > Viridiplantae > Streptophyta > Magnoliopsida > Asterales > Asteraceae > Saussurea > Saussurea involucrata. The sequence continues at coordinate 61,157,569 of CM066319.1, read as the reverse complement.
TTGAGGTACAGAGGTTCCAGCCTTGTTTCTCTGCAGTTGGATCTTTTCTTGTTTTCGGTTATGCTTTTCTACGGCCGCTTCCCACTCTTCTGCACTCATCCTTACAACTACTACTGATCCTATAGGGGCTCCTAGATGCGGGGGGGGGGGGGGGGGGTCACAGGACTTGGTTCTGGAGTCCGGTGTCCGCGTATGTACTCTGTCCTAAGAGCTTCATCTGTTGCATAAGTGAGCATCTTTTCTAGCAGATGCCTGCAGAACCTGTATCCATCTGCGTGTTTGGTAGGGGCCATTCTGGTTAGAGGATAGGTCTTCACAATCGTCCCTTCCATTGGCCAGTCATTTAGGATCAGCAGAGGTTCTAGAATTACTCCAAGGGTTCTCTGGAATTGTAGAGCCGACAGTTCTTTACTTTTAGGGCCCTTTGCCTTTTGGGTTGATATTCTGTGGTCAATAGTGGCTATGAGCTCTTGCATCATCAGAGATGCGTAGTCCAGAGGCAAGTCATAGTACACTCCGTACATGATAGCCAATATTTGGTGAGAGCTCTGGTCTGGACTACCCACTTTGCCCGTTAGGCATCTGTTAAGTATGGAGAATAAAGTGTTCTACAGAGAAGGGAATTTGTTCCTCCTGAAGTCGTTCCTTTTGTTGAGTTTTGTGTTGTAGCCCAACATTTCTGCAAATGCGCAGAACTGGGTGTCAGAGGGGCTTTTTGCGTAGTCCTTGATGCCCAAGAAGCCTCTGGTAGGCAAATCGAATTCCATGAAGAGCATGGTTCTGTTTAATCTTAGTTCTAGGTTTTGGGATTTGTCAGGGGTGGATACATAGCCGGTGATTTGTCTGTTCTCGACGTTGTAATAGCAACTCTGCCAGAACTGGTTCAGGTATCTGGCTGGGATTTTGGTTATGTTCTTGGTTAACACGGTGTTCAAGGGGTGATTTTCCAGGATGTTCAAAAGGATAGAATTTTCTTCCCCAAAAGTAGTTCTAGAAGGAATAAGGTAGTGGTTATTGGGTTTAAGAGGAAGGATGTTTTCAAACTGGTCATGGTCCAGAAAGTCCTTAAGATGGGTGCTCGGAGCAAAATCGACGGAGTCGCCACTGTTATCTTGTTCTTGGTTTCTGATGGATGCTGTGAGTGCTCAACTTGAGCAGGAGAGATTACTTGAGAGTTATTCGGAGATGCCATGGATGATTTCTTGAAGAAATGGAGTAGGAAATGAGAAGTTGCAGGTTCTTGCAAAGTTCGCCGGAGAGTTTAGAGAGAGAGAGATAATCGTAAAAGAATAAGAGGGGGGTAAATGGGGGTTTTATACTGGTTTAAAAATGGCAGAATCTGAAGCGGTAAATAGTGAAAAATGAATGATATTTGGGGTCCGCAATTGAGTACCACAACTGGGTTCAACGTTTCACAAGAATGTGTGGCACGCACGTCCAATGAAATTGTGCCACGTCAGAGGTGTCAGAGTACGATTAGACGTCGTGCGGCTCCCATTAATGCTAGGCGCGTGGGGGTCTCTATACCCAAATGACTGTCACTTTGCAAAATAACCCGCACCTATAGAACTCTTTTGGATGCACAAGTATCAGAATCGACAGAAGCTCTGTGGTGGAATGAGTTATGTCGTCTGAACCCTTCTATCGATATCTCTGTGCTTGCACCTTTACTAAAAACATTTGAAAAGACAATTGAAGTGATCGATAGAATTTCCGTACAAAATTCGCAGTTACAGAGGCTCTGGCTTACAGAGGCTCTGTTGAGCTCAGCATAGGCTCTATGAAAGAAAATTTCTAATTACAGAAAGCTCATAAAGCATTTTGATCATTCAGAGTTTTGACTGTTTAAACTATGTTTCTAGGACATATTTGGAAAGTGGTGTCCTAGAAAAATGTTTTGAAAAGGGTTTTGTGCGAGAAACTCACTCTTAGATCTTCCTTTGTTCGGCAAAGTCCCTGACTTCTGTTGATATGTTCGACTAGTACTCTTCTTTGGCTCCCCCTTGAATGATCAACCTCTGTAGATCAATTCAAGGTCTCCTTCTGCTCCCCCTTGACCTATGCTTGGATTAGATGTGATAAGTAGAGCATAGAACATAGGTCAAACTCACCAGATGTTCCGTGGGAATAGACAGAGGCTCTGAGCTATTCCACAGAAGCTCTGACGGGTATAAAACTTTTAAAGGTAAAGAATTCACATACAAGATTGAAATATATACATATGTACAGGAAAATTTGGTCTTACTTACAAAGGGATCAGCTCATTTTTAGCATACCTAACTTACCCACCAAGAAAAGGAATCTTTTCTCATCAAGTGCCTTGGTGAATAAGTCTGCAAGCTGATATTCTGTCGACACAACATCTCTATTGTGCCATGTTCAACATGATGCTTCAAAAAGTGGTACCGGATATCTATGTGCTTTGTCTTAGAGTGTCACACAGGATTGGCAGAGATCGCAATGGCACTTTTGGAGTCACAGAGGATGGAGATCTTCTGGATGTCAAGACCATAGTCTTTTAGCTGAGTTCTGATCCACAGAACCTGGGAGCAACAGCTGGTAGCAGCAACGTATTCGACTTCTGCTGTGGATGTTGACACACAGTTTTGCTTCTTTGAAGTCCAGCTAACTAACTTACCACCAAGGAATTGGCAACTCCCAGAGGTACTCTTTCTGTCAAGCTTACATCCTCCGTAGTCTGAATCTGTATAAGCCATGAGATCAAAGCCAGAGTTCTTTGGATACCCGAGGCCAAGATTCTGGGTTCCCTTTAGGTATCTAAAGATCCTCTTGACAGCAAATAGGTGGGATTTTTTGGGGTTAGCTTGATATCTTGCACAAAGACATGTGGCATACATTATATCTGGCCTACTGGCGGTTAAGTATAAAGGAGACCCGATCATGCCTCTGTAGAGCTTGCACTCGACAGACTTTCCCTCTAGATCTGAGTGTAACTTAGATCCAGTAGCCATGGGGGTCTTCATGACTGAGGCATCAGAGAGTTTGAATTTAGAAAGTATGTCAGAGACATATTTTGATTGATTTATGAAAATTCCCTCTGATGATTGTTTGACTTGGAGTCCTGGGAAGAAGGTTAATTCTCCCATCATACTCATTTCAAACTCGCTCTGCATGAGTTTTTCAAAATCAGTGCAATATTGTGCATTGGTAGAGCCAAATATAATATCGTCCACATATATCTGCACAAGCAGAATCTCTTCACCTTTTCTCTTATAGAACAAAGTTGTGTCGGTAGTACCTCTTTCGAAATCATTAACAAGAAGAAAGGTTGAAAGTCGCTCGTACCATGCTCTTGGGGCCTGTTTTAGTCCATACAGAGCCTTATCGAGGTAGTAGACATGGTTTGGGTACTTAGAACTTTCGAACCCCGGTGGTTGTTGGACGTATATTTCCTCTTAAATCTGTCCATTCAGAAATGCGGATTTGACATCCATTTGATAAACCTTAAAACCTCTGTGGGCTGCGAAGGCTAAGAAGATCCTTATCGCTTTGAGCCGTGCAACAGGGGCAAAGGTCTCATCGTAGTCTATCCCTTATGCCTGACAGTATCCCTTGGTCACCAATCTTGCCTTGTTTCTGATGACCACCCCATCCTCGTCCTTCTTATTTCTGAAGACCCATTTAGTCCCTATAGCTTTTTTCCCTCTTGGCAGAGGAACTAAGGTCCATACTTTGTTTCTCTCAAATTGGAGAAGCTCTTCTTGCATTGCTTCCACCCAATTTGGGTCATCTAGGGCTTCAAAAACTCTTTTTGGCTCGATCATACTGATAAAGTTTGTAAAGAAACAAAAGTTAGCAGTGGCTGATCTCGTCTTCACTTTGTCGGAGGGACTGCCGATGATTTGGCTCTGAGGATGGCTCTTTGTCCACTTAGTCATCCTTGGGAGATGGTCATTTGCATCATTGAGTTGAACTTCTGTGGTTGCACATGATGGTTCTGGTGCAACATCTGTTGTAGATGGTACTTCTGTTTTTGAACATGGTGTTTCAGCTTGTCGTGGTATTTCAATGAGGGTTGGAACTGAATCCTCTGAGGATGTTGAGACTGAATCCTCATTCTCCTCTGGTGTTGCTTCCTCTGTTGTTACTGAAGTTGGTATTTCCAGTGCCTCTGTAGTGGTATTAGTGTTCACAATAACTTCTGCTTGCTCCCCCTCGACGCTTGCATTTGCACGATTAATAGAAGAGGGTGAAGTATTTGAGGGACCAGTTAGAGATATACATGAATCTGTCTGGTCGGCAGAGGATGTCTCTCCAGAGGCTCTGGGGGCTCCAGCAGAGGGATCAATATCATCATTGAACATTTCTTCAAACAGCAGATTAAGTTCTGCTTCTCTTGCCTTGGAAATGCCAGAGGATTCTTTGTTCAGCCCGAGTTCTAAACTGATTTGTTCAGAAGTCTTTTGAAAAGAGTCGTCAAAAGAAACATTGATACTCTCTACGATTGATCGGGTCCGCAGAACATAGACTCTGTACGCCTTAGAAGTGGCAGAGTACCCGATGAACATGCCTTCATCTGCCTTAACATCAAACTTCCCTCTAGCTTCTCTGTCGTTGAGGACAAAGCATTTACATCTAAAAACGTGAAAGAACTTGATATTTGGTCCCTTCTGGTTGATCAAATGGTATGGTGTTTTGATGTGTCTCGTCACTATTGTTGATCGATTCTGGGTGAAACAAGCACTTGAAACAGCTTCTGCCCAGAAAGATGTGGGCAATCCAGATATTGTTAGCATTGTTCTTGCACCCTTCACAAGCGTGCGATTTTTGCGTTCGACCACGCCATTCTGTTGTGGGGTGCGTGCAACAGAGAAGTTCTGCGATATGCCTTCTTCTGTAAGGTAAGCTTCAATAACAGAGTTTTTGAATTTTGTTCCATTGTCGCTTCTTAGCTTCTGTATCATCCACTCATAAAGAACCTGGATTCTTTTCATTAGATTAATCAGAATGTTTGGAACATCTGACTTCTTTCGGACAAATTCCACCCATGTATAACTTGAATATTCATCAATCAACACCAGCATATATTTCTTGCCACCAAGGCTCTGTGTAGCAATGGGACCGCAGAGGTCAACATGAAGCATGTACAGAGGCCTGGTGCAAGACACATCAGACTTGCCTTTATGGGAAACTCTCTTGAGTTTTCCCATTTTGCAGGCAGAACACAAATAATCTTTGTTAAATTTGACATTGGGCAAACCTTTAACCAGATCAAGCTTAACAAGTTTATCTAGAGTACGGAAGTTTAGATGGCAGAACCTGTTGTGCCATAACCAAGCTTCTTCGTTCTTGCAAGCGACAAGACAGAGCTTGTCATTTTTGTTCTTGACACTGAAGTTCATAAGATACAGATCACCTTTTCTTTCGGCACGCAGAAGTTCTACTCATGTGTCTTCCCCTTGCAGGGAGCAAAAGGTTCTTTTGAACATACCATCAAAACCTGTATCGCCAAGTTGGCTTACACTGAGAAGATTGTGCTTAAGGCCATCCACATATGCAACTTTGCATACAGTTATATTTTCTTTCTTTTTGACTCCATAGCCTTTTATGTACCCCTTCTTGTTATCTCCAAAGGTAACTGACCCTCCTCCAAGTTTGTCTTTATATGAGGATAGTAAACCTATGTCGCCAGTCATGTGCCTCGAGCACCCGGAGTCTAGGTACCATATCAGCACATACTACTTCTGCAACATAATCAGAGATTTTTAGGTACCCATTTCCAAATGGGTCCAGTTTTGTTAGGGGTCTTTAAGGTTGCCTTAGCATCCTTAGTTTTGGTTTTAACTTCTTTCGAAGAACCATCTTGTTTTTTCTTACCCTTGAATTTTGCATTCTTTTTGGGTTTAGAGAGGAAACAGTGAGGACTGGAGAAGTGTTGGTTCACTTAATACATCAGTTCGAAACAATGACAATAATTGATATGCGAAGAAATTTGCTTAAACTTTTCATTAAAAACACTGAATATGGGCACAAAGGCTTTATGATTACAGTCTTTCCTAGCATTAGACTTCCTATTACAAGAAGACCTATCTAGGCTAGATTGATTTTTTGAAAATTCTCTCTTTGGAGTAGCCTTCTGTTGTGCCTATCCTCTGTGGTGAACTTCTGCAGATTTCATTGTCACAGAAGCAAAAGACTTGTTATTTTCCACCCATTTTCCCTTTTGTTGCCAAGTTAATTTTTCTTGAAATGGCCTAAAAGGTTTTGGATCTTTTGAACTTTGAGAGGACTTTTCCTTTTGTTGTTTGATTTTCTTAAGCTCAAGAGAGGTTTTAGCTTGTATACACATATCCAAAAAGTCCGGGCAGATAGGAACACTTGTGATTTTCTCCTTTGGAGGAATGGTTATGTTAAGAACTCCAGAGGGAAGTTTAAATCCCTCTGATTCACAAGGAACTATCTCTGACTCAATATAGTTTGTCTCAGATTCGTTAGAGGATGAATCATCCTCGTATACAGAGGTTGAGTCACAGAGATCTCTGTCGATAGAGGTAGGACTTTCTGAGCATGTGCCATACTCACTTTCTTCCTTTCTTTTGGAAATATCTTCTAAAGCAACAGAAGTGTTCATCAAGATTTCCTCACAGAGGTTTTGTTTGACAGAGGGTGTACCAAGGTTTTCATAAAAGTTGTTTTTACCAATTTCCATCAACCCGCTTTCAGAAATATGTTGCAATTTTTCTTCTGTGGAAGCAGGCATAAACTCAGGTGCCTCTGCCGATAGCTTCTTTTCAGAGTCTATGGTGCAGACAAAGGCAACCTGGGTCTGAGTCTCAGGGTCACCAAACTTGAAGATTCCTATCTGATCCTGAGTTTTCAGATATTTCTTTGAGTTGGAGTCTCTTTTGATAGAGGCTGAGGGTGACAAATCTGTGTTTTGATACCACACATTTATCATCTTTAGAGGTTTCCTCTTGTGAGGTTCCCTAGAGATTTTCTGCCTTTTTCTTATAGAGAGTAGATTTAGAAAACCTGGTTTTATAGTGTCTTTTACACAAAATAGAGAAGACAGGGACTTGTCTCTTTTGGTACCTGTATAAGGATCTATATCACAGAAGCCAATTCCCCTTCTTCCTATTTGTGTATTTATCTTTTCGTACACCTTCTATGCATCTTGGTACTTTTTGATTAAAAGAACTCTGCTGAGAAGGTCTTGGTGCAGGACTTCTCTTTCTCTTTGAAAGAAGTTTTTAAGAGCAAGTATATTAAGTCTACCACTCTCATTATCCATAAGTTCCTTTGTTTGTGCTTTTAAAACAGAGTTGAGATCTGAAATCTTTTCTTATAAAGGATTTAGTGTTTTATGCCAATTAGTTTCAAGCTCTTCCTTTTCTAGAGATATTTTTGCCTTTTCTTGAGTGAGAAGTCTGGCTTCTCTCTCAAAGAAGGCAAGCATTTTCTGAATATCAGCACAAGTCTTTTTAAGTTCAGTGTAGTCTTCTGTCAGTTTAAGCAGATTAGCTTCAGTTTCATTAGAGGGAGAGTTAGAAGTGGATACCTCACTATCAGAGTCTGAAGAGCTGACTTCTGCCATCCCATAGAATAGGGCATTCTTTTTCTCTCCTTCGTTAGAAGATTCATCGGAAAGCCAGTTTTCTTGCTCAACCATGAGAGACTTTTGAGCGTAGTACTCTGCCTTCTTTTTATAAAAGGCAGAGTCTCTTTGTGGCCGATTGGGTTTGCTCCTGCAGTCTGCTGCATAGTGGCCTGGCTTGCCACAGTTAAAACATCCCTGGTTTTGTGGTGCATTTCCAGCTCTGTCACCCTGTCTCTGCTGGTGATCACCACCTCTGTCATTTGACCTCTGTTGGTTATTGGAATCTTCTATTCCCTGGTTCCTCTACTCATACTTCCCACCTCGATCATCTCTCCCATTTCGTTCACACCCAGTCTTCCTCCGGTATCCTCTGCTCCCAAACTCCCTCCCCAATAAAGCTAAAGATTTTGCTATCGAGGCCATCGTCGCCTCTTCTTCATCTACCAGTTCCTCCTCTTCACTATTCACCATCAGAACCTTCTTCTTTTTCTCCTTCTTCTCTTTCTGAGCCTTCTCTTTCTTGGGCTTTTCCTTTGCCTCTGTAGCCTTTCCTACGAGTGCCAGAGGTCCACCCGTTTGGGCTTTCGTCTGAGCAATCTGGGTTTCTTGTACGGCTAACGTGTGTTAGAGCACTATTTGTAGCTATCAAGACAATATTAAATCTTTGTACTGTTACTCCTTGGTAGAGGCATGGGCTTGTCATGTCCTACTATATAAAGGAGTTCCTTTGTTATTTTGTATAACTCTCTTGATCATTTTGTCATTTACACTTTAGAGATCAATATATGGATGACAAGTTCTCTTTAGATTCTCTCTCTACATCATTCTTGATTACTTGCTAGATTTGGGATTTCACATGTGGTATCAGAGCAGGTCACGGTTTCGAATCCCATGGAGTGCATTATAATGCCAAAGGCATGCTGTGCAGCCAAGAGTGCTGGCAGATGCTGGGGGGGGGGGATTGTTGGGTCATTGACCAGCATCTCCCTAAATCGAAACGTAGCGCTGGCTGCTACGCTATATGGAAATAAGTTTCACCTTCTCCACCAGCAATTGCTTTTGGCGTAGTGGTAAGCGCTTGGATCCTAACAACGTGCCATAGAGATCCGACAGAGTCCAAGTGAACAACAACAACAACAGCAACAGCAACAGCAACAGCAACAACAACAACAACAGCAACAGCAACAGCAACAGGAACAGGAACAGGAAGACGAAGAAGAAGAAGAAGAAGAAGAAGAAGAAGACGAAGAAGAAGAAGAAGAAGAAGAAGAAGAAGAAGAAGAAGAAGAAGAAGAAGAAGAAGAAAGGGTATGAGGTGGGTTGTTGGAGCTACAATGAGACAAAATTTCTTTTTGCCGACATCGATAAAATCAAGATCTGTTGCATTCCTTCTTTAATAGTTTTTTGTTTAATGGTTTTTCGAAGATGCAATTGTAATGGATGTGTGTGTATAACATTCCATTAGTATTTTATCTCTTACAAAATCAACCATGCAATATTGTTATCAAACAAATATTTAATATGGTGTTTAAAATAAGTTGAAACGTAAAATGGTCATTTCTAATATTCAGACTGTTTATTCAGCACATAATAACCGAACAACAATTTATCTTATATCATACAGACAACTTTGTCAATAAACACGTTTTTTTCCATATATTCCTTAATGAAACACGAACCAAACAAATCTTTGTTTGTTTAGTTATTTCTTATATGTGATTTCACTCTTATCATATTATCTCAATATTTATTAGCTTTTCACTTTAATAAATTTTATCATTTCAAAAAAAATGTTGATCGTTGAAAATTTATGGAAGAACTGTAATTTAATTAAAACACTTCATAAAATAGTTTGTATTGACGAATGTTACGTAAAACTAAATGGAAATAGTATAATATACTAAAGTTGCACATGAAATGGTCCAAAAAAAGTCTGGTCTATGTGGTCAAAAAACACTGATTGGTTTTCATTGTTCCGGATCTAGCAAGATAAAAACCGAATCTGGATTGTACCATAGTCTAGGACCATCCCTGTCCAAAAAAGTCCGTCTTGGTCGAGTTTCTTTCAGAAAAGGTCCGTTTGGTTTGAGCCTTGGCCCATTTAAAAAGGGAAACAATGAAAAATTTAGACCAATCTTAATCCAGCCTAGACCGGTCCAGACTTTGTTGATATAAAAAAAATACTAGGTTGATCTTTATCTAGTCCAAAACCAATTATTCAGATTGATGACGTCCTAGATGATTCTTTCCTAGCTTGTTCAGTTCTGGTCCATGAGATGATGAGAGCATGTCCAAATGTCCCTACAATCTACATGCCATCAACAAAAATGTTTTCTTGTTATTTTCCATTTAGTTCAACTAGTACGGGTCTTGCACGTTGCGCGATAGTGATAAGTTTTTTAAAGAAGTAATTGTCGTAGTTAGCATAAAACGTAATTATTTATTTGTTTATTAATAAGATACATTTTGAAATGAAGAATGTATTTCCATAAGTGCTTCATTTTCATATTTTGATAACAATGTGTTGTTACGAAGAGTTTCATATGTATCGGTAATAACTTTGTTATGCTATTTTGTATTCAACCAACATGTCACACAACTCTACGACTATTGTTGTTACGAAGGGTTTGAAAATTTTATTTTTCGACTAAAATTAGTCAAGCCTATGAGTTGCATCAAATAAACATGAGACAGTTATTAGATAACAAAAAAACATTCTTTTAATTTTTTAATATATATAGTCATTTTCTACTTCAAAACTTTGATCTTCTCATTAATGTGGGATGATGAAACTAAACCACATTTCAAGATTTAAGGATTACTCAAATTTCATGTTGCCAAATCCTCATTCTTGGTTTTGATTTTTACATATTTTTCAGAAAATGTCACTAAGTTAAGACAACCCAATTTCTTGATACAAAAACCTCTCATCTTCATTTCCTATACCCACTTTTTTGTTCCAATCTTTCAACTTTTTACCAATGTGGGAAACTTAAACTCAACCACAATCCACCATTTGAAAATACTTAATTCTCATGGTGCCATCTCAAAATGCATTTGCAAAATAGGGTAGGCTAAATTAAGTCAGGAGTTGACACAAATACATCCACCATATACTCACTTCATCTTTCAAAACTTACATCTTCAAACCAATATGGGTTGATTCAAAATAAGGTAAACTAAATTTACTCAACCACATAGTTTACACAAAAACATCCATCATTCCTTATACTCACTTCCTACTTCAAAACTTTCAACCACAACAATAATTTTATCGTTTTTATAATAAGATTTGTTTTTTCATAAATAGGGTCATGTAAATAAGATAACCTATGATACAAACCCCATGAGTTGACCCAATAACATCCTATCATTATTGGTTCTTCTTTCTATCTCTCATCAGTGTGGGATATCTCAAACTCAACCAAAATTCACTAATATCCCAATACTCTATTCTCATGATGCCACCTCAATGCTTCTTGGTTCTTCTTTTAATATATATATTTATATATACATATATGTATGTATTGATATATAAATAGATATAGATAGATTGTGGGATATCTAAAACTCAACCACATCAATTGTTTTTAGTTTTTTTATAATAATATTTGTTTTGCATAAATAGGGTTATCTGAATAAGATAGCCCATGACGCAAACCCTATGAATTGACATAATGACATCCTATCATTTATTTTTATACATAGCACTATACTCCAATCTTTCTATCTCTCACCAATGTGGAATATACCAAACTGAACCAAAATTCACCAATATCTCAATACTATATTCTTATGATGTCATCTCAATACCCTTGGTTTTTCTTTATATATATATATACTATATTCTCATGATGTCACATCAATAGAAAGAATGGAGTATAGTGGTATGTATATAAAAAAGATACATATATATATATATATATGGAGCTTCAAATGTAATTTTTTTTCGTGTAAACCGTGTAAACTTTGTAGTTTCATAGGTTTTTTTGATGAATTTTTTTTATGGAATTGTTTATTTTGATGAAATTGTTTCATATCATTCATTTCTTGACGAATTGTTTTTGCGAAATTTGTAGTTTCATAGGTGAAAACGAAAAATGTAAGAAACAGTTCATAAAAATGAAAAAAACCTATGAAACTACAAATTTCATAAAAAAAATCGTCAAGAAATGAATGATATGAAACAATTTCATCAAAATAAACAATTCCATAAAAAAAATTAATCAAAAAAACCTATGAAACTACAAAGTTTACACGGTTTACACGAAAAAAAAGTTTACATTTGAAGGAGCCTCTATATAGATATATATATATATATATATATATATATATATATATATATATATATATATATATATATATATATATATATTTATATACATACCACTATACTTCAATCTTTCTATTTGTCACCAATGTGGGATATCTCAAACTCAACCAAAATTCACCAATAGCCCAATACTCTATTCTCATGATGCCAACTCAATACCCCTTGGTTTTTCTTTTAATAAATATATTGATGTAGATATAGATAGATTGTGGGATATCTAAATCTCAACCACAACAATTTTTTCTATGTTTTTATAATAAAAAAAATTATAGCTGTTGATGTCTTTATGTTGTGTAAATAAAAATAATTATAAAATAATAAAGAAAATTAGATGTTAAATGAAGAGTTAAAGTCATTTAATGAGAAGTTAGTATATTAAAAGAAATTCAAAATTATGAGAAAATAGAAAAATGTGAATGGAGGCTTCTCGTTATGCCACCTAAGCAACTCCACATTTTACTTTTAGATATATATAGATGTTTTATTCATTATGAATTCCGTAAATTTTAAATGAATGCAAATTCGAAGATTGTACCAAAATTCCCTTATATACCTAAGAGCATCTTCAACAACTATCTTATATTTTTTCTAAAATAGAGTATCAAAAGTTAAAATCTTTAAAAAAAAACTTGCTTCCAACTCCAACAGCTATTCTATTTTAGAGATAGTAGTATTAATTAAAATATTAAAATAATCAGTACATTAATAAAATATTATTTCTCTCTTTTTAACCTTTTAATTCAAATGTCTCTTATTGGTGGAAAAAATAAAATATTATTTCTCTTTCATATTTTCTCTAATTTTAACATACAAGAAAATTTCTTCAAATATGGAGATTTTTATCTTCTCTCTCAACTTTTTTCTATTTTAATATACAAGATAGCATAGTTGTTGACATAACTAAAATCCATCTTAATATATTTTAGCATAGCGGTCGGAGATGCTCTAAAAAGCTTGATTGTTGGTGTTGATGTGGCAAAGCGACATAAATTATGACATGAATTCTAGGGTGAGGCTATTTGCACTCTAAAATTTGCTATTTGCACCCAAATGATTAAAACAATGATTTTGTTTTTTTGTGTTTTTTTTTGTCTTTTTGTCTTTTTTCTATTTTATTTATTTATTTGTATTATATATTTTTATTTACTTGTATTATATAGTTTAAAAAATTTTTCTTTTACTTTTTGATTTTATTTAAAAATAAATAAATATTTATAAATATAAATATTACTAATTTTTTATAATTATATAATTATAAAAATAAAACATAAACATTGCGATTTAAAGCCGAGAATTCGAAAAAATAATTTTGTTTTATGTTCATATTTATTCGCTTTTAGATCGCATATCAGATGTATAAAATTAAAGGTCAATATGGTTAATTGGTCAAAAGACTTGAAAAATATTCGTTCAAATATGAACATAAAACAAAATTATTTTTTCGAATTCTCGGTTTTAAATCGCAATGTTTATGTTTTATTTTTATAATTATATAATTATAAAAAATTAGTAATATTTATATTTATAAATATTTATTTATTTTTAAATAAAATCAAAAAGTAAAAGAAAAAAAACATTTTTAAACTATATAATACAAATAAATAAAAATATATAATACGAATAAATAAATAAAATAGAAAAAAGAAAAAACAACAAAAAGACAAAAAGACAAAAAAAACACAAAAAAACAAAAAAAAAACAAAAAAAACAAAATCATTGTTTTAATCATTTGGGGTACAAATAGCAAATCAAAGGTGCAATTAGCAGTACCCGAATTCTATTCCATTGAACTCCGTCTCTTTCAAAACAACAAATGAATAATGATTTATCTAGTCATGTTCTCATTCACATGTTGATTTGACACATTGAATTTAATATGGTATAAGTCGATGGAGTAAAAAAAACCATCCTCAAAATTAGTTTTAATTCCAATCAAAGCCTTCAAGTTCCACAAACCCCACTTCAAAAATATAAAAATCCAAAAAAATGAAGGGTTGTTATGTTTATGATTTTAAAGGAATTCAAAAAAATTGAATTGGATTATCCCTTTAATCAAATTTTAAATCTTACTTCTAGTTTACATAATGAAAATTATAGAATCTTTTAAATTATATTAAATTCTATAATTTAAGTATGAATTGAATTCCTACCAAGCAAACGTATGGCAAATTACATTTTAATTCTTTTAAAGACAAATCCTCTCGATGAATTCTATTCTACGAATTAAACGTCCCTTTAGTTTTTTGTCTTTTAGAAACGCAAATGAAAAAACAACCTTCGGAAAGTGTTAGACACAATTGTGTACGAAATTTTTCAAAAGCAATTTGTTAAATATGATTCACAAAGAAATTTGTTTCCAATCTTCATAATTCATCATAATACGATTTCTTTTAATACGTTATATAAGATAAGATCAAAAATATAATCTAAGTAGACCCAAGAAATAACGTGTCAAAAGTTTTTTCGAATAAAACATATTCGTAATTTTTATTTGAATATAATAATTGTTATGAAAATAAATATAAAAAAGAGTGAATTTCATAAATGGTCCCTCATGAATACCTAGTTTTCACGTTTCGTCCCTTCAAATCTGAAAGTACACTAATAGTCCAAAAAATGAGTTTTGCAGCCCAAAATGGTCCCTCTCCCTGACGTCGTCCATATTAGTGCCGTTAGAGAAGCCATGTGCCCCTCACGTGAGGGGCATTTTTGTTTTTCTACCCTTTCCCTCTATTTCCTTTTCATTATTGAACGACTCCCCAACGTTCATTTCATCTTCATCGTTCCCATCAACCTCCCTTCTCTCTCTCTCTCTCCAATCTGAAAATGGTTCGTCCCATAGTTCCACCCATGGTTTACTACAACTGTGGTTTACCTTCCATCACTCGAACATCGTGGACATAAATAAATCCAGGGCGCCGATTCAACTGATGTTCGAGAAATGTAGGTTTTTCACTCTGTTTTTGGTTATTGGTCAGATTTTGTGCTAATTTGGTTTGATTTTGGTTTGTTTTGTTTATTAGGTATGGAATTATGGTTTCTTTAGTTGGGTGGACCCCCCAATTTCTTCTGATAGTATGGCTATTATAAATGGCCTTTTGAGATCAAAGAACAAGCTTGAAGGGAGCATCAAAGAACTTCAGAAGCAGAGACAAAGATGGAAGCTTTTTGGTTGTTTAACTTAGATAGTGATGTTTTTTTTTCTACATTTTTAGTGGCTAAGTTATGTAAACATTTTAATTTTTAACTAAATGGCAATGTGTTGCATTTATTGTTCTTCAATTGTTGTTGGGGAATGTTTACTTAAATGATACCCCTCCATTTAATGCCACATAGTAATTGATAGTGTGTTAAGATGAATAAAAGTCAACCAAAACCAGTACAATTCATAACAAATGTCATAGCAAATATGACCAAAACATTGAATAGGAAATATAACCAAAAAGCACATTCATAACAAATATGACCAAAACATTGAATGGCATTGGATGACTAAAAAGCACATTCAAGCCCAACTTGTCCATTACATAAACTACCAGTGGATAAATACCATTATCCCTAACCATCTACACAAAAAGTGTAACATGTTTCCCAAAAGAAAGCACAACATAGATGTTTTGGTACATCTTAAATTACCTATGCTTGACTTCCACTAGCTTTCCCCTTACATGTCCTTGCATTGTGGCCCTGCAGCTTGCATTTGGTACATCTGCTTCTCAGCCCAAACCTTGGTACTTTTTGGGAAGCTTGACTCAGCTCTTCCACAGTCTTCTTTCTCTTCTTTTTTGTCCTCCCTATCTGAGCATGATGAATTGGTGGAGTTAGTGTTGTAGGGGCAGTCAGATTTAGGCCACATCATTCTTCCATTGATTGGTTTGAGTTTAAAGCTGTACATATCCTTCCAAGTTTCCAACCAATAGGCCTGGTTGACCAATGCTTCTGGTGGCCCAGCTGCAACACCATTGCTTTCCATATTCCACATCACATCCACAACATGCTTACATGGAAGGCCATTCAGTTCTCACCTTCTACAAGAACAATACATGTTTTGGTAATCAACAATGCATTGGTCATACCAGGGACAACTCACCTCATACATGTCATCCCCATTCCTTTGAGGCTTCTTGCTTGATTGTAGTCAACATCTTCGTGGTTGTTGGTGTAAGGGGGCCATCAGTAACATTTATCAAATTCTGAACTTTAGCCATCCTTTTCATTAGGTATTGTCTAATGAACTCTAAGGCTATGATGATGGGTTTGTCCATCCCATCCACCAATTGCTTGTTAAATACCTCACACATGTTGTTTATGAGGACATCACTTTTACACCTTCCTGAAAACATGATAGGATTTGCCTCAACCATTGATGTGAAAGGAATTAGTTGTGAAATGTGCACAAAAGTTCAAGGAATTACATGTGAAATGTGCTTTGCTCCAATGTTCAAGAGGGATTTGCCTCAACCATTGATGTACATCTTTACTCAAGTTCTTCATCTCTGCCATGGCTTGTTCAAAATGTGGCACAGTAGTAACTGTGGCACACTTCCAAAGTTGATCTTTGAATACCATTCCCTTCCATTGAAGTTTCATGTTCTCACTGATATGTCTAAGACAGTACCTGTGCTCAGCAGATGGAAAAACCTTTGTGATTGCAGGAAGGATGCCCTGCAATTAGTAATATAAAACATTAGTAAAAAGCACAAGAATTTAGTAACAAACACAATGGAAAGGTACATACCTTATGTCTGTCTGAGATAAATGTAAAGTTAGCATTAGGACACAAATCCAAGTCATCTCTGAGGTATTTTAGAACCCAACTCAATGAACTTGTTGATTCAGCCTCAACAATGGCATAAGCCAGTGGATAAATACCAGTATTACCATCAAGCCCAACTGCAGTGGGTAATTGACCAGGAAATGGTCCTTTCATGAAAGTTCCATCTAACCCTAACATATCCATTAACCCAGCCTTGAACCCCTTCTTTAATGCCCCAGGGCAGATGTAGACCCTCTTAAACTGTCTTGTAGGTTCAGCAGCATTAGCCTCACAATTCACCTCCAGTTTGATAGTGGTCTCAGAGTTGGTTCTTTGAATCTCACATAGGTAGTCACTGAGAACACTGTATTGACCAACATAATCACCTCTAAGGTGCTTGAGAGCCATTGATTTAGCTCTAAAAGACTTCATATGGGATATCTTAACTTCAAACTTTTACTCCACTGAGTGTTTCAGGACTGCACTTGGAATTTATGGTTATGAACAAGTTGATCAATGATCTGTTGGGAGAGGAAAGAGGCAGTACAAGCTTTTATTTTCCTAGAGTGTAGGCATTTATGTGTCCACACAAGTCTTGACCATCCACGTGTCATCATGTATGCCTTTGGATACTAGTAGGACCCATGGACATCCCTTCCTACTTGCCATAACTTCTTTGCCTTTACTACTCTCACCTTTGTCTTCATGTAGTGATGGTATTATTCCCTTGCACACTGCCCTAATCCTTTTTTTTGTCATTTTTGACAATGTTTGTTTGTCTTCTAGTGTTAATAGCATGCAACTGAATTCCCTTTTTAATCCCCTGTTTTGTGCCAAAGAGTTTCCCAATATAAAACTCACTGTGACTCCCACTTAGGGGTGTAAATAGGTCGGGTTGGGTTGGGTTCGGGTTCAACCCATTTATTAATTGGGTTGAAAACCTCAACCCAACCCAACCTATTTAAGTAAATGGTTTGAGATTTTCAACCCAACCCAACCTGATACTTAAATGGGTTGGTAGCGGGTTGACCTGTTTATGATTTTCTCAACCCAACCTATTTAATAAATGGGTTGAACATGGGTTGACCCATTTAATTTTAAAACTTTAAATAAAATAAAAATAGACTAAAACATAATTCCATGACAAATACACAAGTCACAACCACAAACCCAAATAAATTGTTCAAAGTTTCAATAAAACACAACCATAAAGTGAAATAAATTGTTCAAAGTTTCAATAACACAACCATAAAGTCAAACAAATAAGTTTCTAGGGCTGGCGTCGCTCTCTTAGCTGGAACTGGAAGGAAGTGGAAAGACCAAAGGAGTTTTGTTTAGATGTTAGTGGAATCATATTTAGTTTTTTTATTAACTTTTTAATTATTAATTATAATTAGATAATGATAATAAATTAAAAACAAGTCATAAATGGGTTACAAACAGGTTGTAAATGGGTTGAAATCAGGTTGTAAATGTGTTGAAATCAGGTTGGAAACAGGTCGAGAATTTCAACCCAACCCAACCCATTTGATAATTGGGTTAGGCGAGAATTTCAACCCAACTCAACCCAACCTGCTACTATTGGGTTGGGTTCGGGTTGGGTGACTTTTTTCCACCCCTACTCCCACTTACCTCTCTTATTCCTTTTTCCCTTAACTTTTGAGTCCTCCTTTCCTATCAACCTCAATATCATCCTCCCTCAATGGACTATCAAACTCCTCAAGGTCTGCTGCAAAAGCTTGGTCATCATCCCTGACTGGACTAACCACTCCATCTTCATCAATATCTATATCATCTACTCCAACTTCATCACTCAAGGAAAAGTCTTTATCAAATCCACCTCCATCACTACAGGCCATGTCTTTCATCTACTCCAGGTTCATCACTCAAGCATATGTCTTCATCTACTCCAGGTTGATCACCCATGTTGATTTCATTACCCATATAATTGTTGGCATCTTGAAAAGGATTAAAGTCATCAAACAGGTCATAATCACTTATGTCAATGTTGTTAAGATCAATATCTAATCCATGTTGACCCACTGCCTCATTTTCATCCACATTCACTCCCACACCATCATTCTCTACCACAATGTCTGCTGTTGTTTGATTCTCTACCACAGTTTCCACATTCACTCCCACACCATCATTCTCTACCACGGTTTCCTTTGTTGTGTGATTCTCATCCACATTCACTCCCACACCACTATCCTTGTCTACTAAACTTTCCTCTATTATGTGAGTTGTTGTGTGAGTTTCGTCATGTGATACATCCTTCTCAACCCATCCAAGATACAACTTTTTCTTACAAGAACTAAAAGATCCCTTAAACTTCTTTGGTCTCCTATTCAGTTTAGGCGATACATCTTCAGGAAGCTCCTCTATTAAAACTTTTGCAATATTAGGTGAGGTAAAATATGATCTAAGGGTGGTCCTCCAATGCTCAATAAAAACATCAGCAAGTTTACATTTTGGAAAGTATTTAAAGAAGTGAAAAACATATTCATCATTCCCTAAAGGCATGAGACCATAATCTAAATCTATATCTGGAATTCTAAAGTGATAATACATAGGAGGCACAGGGTCTTTGTAACCTATGTCAACAACTATTGCATTTAGCTCATGCACAGAGAACTAATCAGTATCCACTAAGTCTACAAAGTGTGTTTTACCACTTACATACACCCTTCCAGGTTTCTTTGTGAACACCCCTCCATGATGTATCTTCAACGAGATTAGAGTAAGATAAATACCTGAAATTTACATCCAAACACGAAAGTAGGCAAAAACCTAGCTCTAGCTCTAAATTCTAATATGTGTTATGCAATGGTGAAGTTATTTTTGTGAAGTTGTACATACCAGATATTTCTGGATAATCAATATCATCTGTACTACTTCGTATTTGCCACTGAGTTCGTCCCATTCTCTGCAATTGTTTACGATCGTTTGAAGCTGAAGATGAATGTCGATGATGATGAACTTGTGTACTGAAGATATCTTTGAAATGAAACGTCGTTTGGTCCTGTACTATCGTAATGAAAAGGAAATAGAGGGAAAGGGTAGAAAGACAAAAATGCCCCTCACGTGAGGGGCACATGGCTGCTCTAACGGCGCTAATATGGACGCCATTAGGGAGAGGGACCATTTTGGGCTGTAAAACTCATGTTTTGGACTATTAGTGTACTTTTAGATTTAAAGGGACGAAACGTGAAATCCAGGTATTCACGAGGGACCATTTATGCAATTCACTCTATAAAAAAATAAATGGATAAATTACAAAGTGGTTTCATAGTATCCAAAAAGGTACAACCACTTCATGACTTCAAAATAAATATATATATTAAAGGAAAAACCACCAAGAATGATGTGGCGGTCTCTTAGAGTAGGATTCTTGGCTAGAAATTTTGTGGTATTTTTGAATTTTTTAAATATTAAATATATTAAAGACTTTTATGCCCTTCATTGAAAATTGGAGTTTCTCATAACAACTAGGCCACTTTCGTAATTTTGTCATCTCTATAATTAACCTTTAATATCCAAACTATTCATGTTCCTATAAGCCTTTTACTCTCGCCAATCTCTTAAACCATCTATGATATAAGTCATCTACTTTCAATTTCTTCCTATGTAGGTGTTTCTTTTACTCTCCATCTGATGTCACTTTGTTTACTTTAAAGAGGCAAGCATTAGCTTTATTAACTTCTATTCACATATTATAATCACCTCCAAGGGTAGAGTGGAGTTCTATTATCATTTGCCCCACCACAACAAGGTATTTTGAGGTATTCTAGAGTGTATTTGGTTGGATTACGTTTGTTTCTTAGTCTATCAACTTCTATCCACAATTGCTATCAAATTCCGATGAATAACTACTCATTTTATCCGACCTAGTATGGTCGAAGAAAAACCAAGAAGTGTGTTTTTAGTTTTTTGTTTTGATTTGTCTCTTTTATATCAGTTGTACACTACATTCTTTTTTCATTTAATTGTTAATTTTATTCAAGTTGTTATCAATAACAATGTTATTGGTTACATGAGATGTATTCATAATCAGTTGCATATTGTTATTACGCCATTTTGTCATATTATTCGAGTGACTGTTTTTGTTATTCTTTTGGTATTTAAAACTCATTGAGGAGCCAACATGTAGCTTATTTAATCTTATAATTATAAGCATTACATCAATTTGAATTATAACTTTAATGCTCTTTATTATTATAATTGTATTAAGATTTATAGATGAGTGTTTTTACCCTCTTAAATCTTAATGGACTATAATTTTTGATATCAAAGTCTTCCAAGGGATTTCGCCCTCCTTTACCAATCTTTCATTTCCTTATTAATGGCTTAACAAATTCCATATTGCTTTCAATAAGGTTCAGGGGCTGTTTACCAAATTTTTTGTTAAGCTCTGTATGGATAAATTTGTCTTTCTAGATAAATTAGTCTTTTCGGATAAAAATGTAATGTTGTTTACTTTTTTCCTAAATCTAACGGTCTGAATGAAAGAAATTACCAATTTACCCCTGAACAAAATAAACAGTTTGATATTTTAAAATGACAAAGAAACTTCTTTGAATACGATATCTCGAACATAATTCTTAAAAATTAGGAATCCAATCAATTTAGAAGAAATAATATATTGCTTAGAATCTCAGCAAACACAATTCCTAAACTAATTTATCAATCTCCATAACCCACAAATTATCACATCCACATACTTTGTGGAAATAAAAAAAACAATGGCAGAAAATGAATTTCCCTACCTCATCACATGCTTTTCTCTAGCCGGCGACCTTTATTACATGCTTCTCAAAATTTACCCAGAAAATTAAACTTCTCCACCTCTATCATCCCAAGTTTATCGACAATGGCAAAATTTTAGAGGCTTAGATTGGAAGAAAAGGTGCAGCAAGTGAAGAACAAAAATAGAGAGGAATGCAACTTTGTAAGAAATCTTGGTGAGTGCAGAACAAAAAACAGGGGCAAAAATGGGGTGGGGCTGACCTGAAAATGGGAAGAAAAGAAGAGGGTGTTATGTTCTTATAGGTCTGCCCTTATATCTGCCATCACTCAAACAGGAGATCAATAAAAGATGAAAACGCCATCGATAATGAAAACCGATGGGAAGAAGGTCGTCGGCCAGAGAAAAGGCGCCGAAGAAAAGGTGCAGCGATGAGGAGAACTTTCTGGAAGCGATGGTTCTAGGGTTTGAGTTGGAGCTTCCAGACATGGGATTGAAAGAGAGGGGGTGAGGGATTTTAGGGGGAGGCGTGTTCAACAGGGGTATATTTGTCAAATTTTTGGCTTAATGGGGACAACACACCCCTTTCATACTGTGCGAATAAGCCCCTTTCTGTATCATTAAGTCACAAGTAAACAACCATGTAGGGCTGTGCGAATAATCCAAAAGAGCCGTTAAGTTGATTAAGTCAAAAGTAAACACCCCCTCAGTGTGATTAGAGTATTTTTTTCATAATTCATATCGAAGATAATTTTGAATATGGAATGAAGTTTTCTTAATCTCACGTGTTGAACAATATCTTTTTTATTAATTGTCAATATATATGAACATCAACATATATTCTTTTGCTATTTGTGAGAATTTTTTCCATTTTTATATAAAGGTGTAGCAAAATCCTATTATGTTTCGGAAAATGTAAACTTATGAAGGAAGAATTGGGGGATATATAGAACATATTTAAGGATATGGTTATGGTACAACTATAGGAGCTTAAAACTTTGAAAATACACATAAAACTTTAAAATATTTATTAAATCTATAGTAAGTGTCTCAAAAGTGAGCTTCATGTACCAATTTTCCGAGTTAGTTTACAATAATCGACATGTCTAAATTAGTATGTGGGTTCATGTTAACATAGTGATGTAATTAGTGTAATATTGTATTTATTATATTGAAATACTCATTAATTGCTTTTAAGGTAGACCTTTTATATATCTAACCGGCCATCTAATGAATGTATGTGAGAGTGCTTCAAGTTTTTTGTTTTCTTCACTTTTCGAGTTATTTTTTAATTAAAATACAATCTTCTTATCACATGCCTTTGTTGGGCTTAATGTCTGCAATAATTTGAGGATGTAGGTTACGGGAGTTACTAAAAAGAAAGAGAAATGGAGAGTTGATTAATTTTAATTTGGTTATTTGGGCAAAAAAGTATGTTATTTCTCATTGTATGTCTGATGTTCTTATAATTATGTACACATTTTGTTTGTGCACATGTAATTAATTTGTTTGATCCATTATGTAGCAAATTTTAATGACATGTATTTACATGAATACCATCCCATTTAATTTTTACATTATACTATAAGTGATTATCATCACTTATTACAGACATGTCTTCACACATGGTTAGTTGTAAGTTGCTATGTGACGTGTCATGTCGTGTGCTTAATGCTGACGAAGACATGGAAGACCCAAGATATTAATTCTTACCACAAAGCTTTTAGCAACATCATTCATTCCCATATTTAACTCAAGATGACATTTCTTAGGTGTCGTTTGTTTTTTTAGAGACGCTGAAGTCTGATTTAACTTCTGATTTTAAGTGGTAGTGCTGAAGTCTGAAATTTGCATCAATAGGACTATTTGTTTTTTGCAAACTGGCAAACGTCTGAATGTGTATAATTATCAACTTTATCCCTAAAAAATTCAACTTAAATACGTCAATTGAAGTGAGCATCGATGATCGAAGTGACAAAACGAAAAAAAAAGAAACAAAAGAATGATGTTGATTTGTGAGACCCTAGAGTTTTAATCATATATCACACATCGAAGCCCGAATTTAAGCGATTCAAGATTTTCTAGAAATCCAACACATGGATCTACAATCTTTGTGTTATTTTTTACAAATTCGGGGTGCATCTAGGACAAAATTGATGTTGAAATTGTAAGAATAGTGATAGACGAAAATAAGAGGATATTTAAGAGATAGAGTTACCACTTTTTTGTCCAAACCATATTAAGAGATAAGAGGTTGTGAATATAATAAAAAAAACAAATGGTCTGAAATATAAAACGTCTGGGTGAATCAGACATAAGTGGTGATTAAAAGTTTAAAATGGAAAAAAACAAGGCCTTAATACTCTATGGTATGTGTTTATAACAATCAATTTACTAAGTATTTTACATTCCCATTTACAATGTCTTGGGTTATGTCTTTTACAAACAATAAGAAGATGTATCATATTCTCTCTTTTACTGTTAAGGAACATAATATCAATGAAAACAATTTACATCTAAAACACTTCAAATACATTTATTATTTCATAATGCATTTCATTAGTTTGCCATTAACAATTTGTGTTTCATCATAAACTTAGTTATGCATTTTCTTAAGGGAAAAATTCACCGCGCAACGCGCGGTGCCACGCACTAGTATAGTTTTAATTTGAACAGAAATTATGGATATAACGTGGACACTTACCTTATAAAGTAATCTTACTTTTTTAAGTTTTTGTAACAATCCAGTCTAAAATGAGACATGCATAGCAATAAATAATAAGCTTTACAATACTGGGTCCCAAAATTCACTACATCTGTCTCAAAACATAGGTTGGCGGAAACAACTTGTACACAACTGAGAATAACTACCTACAAAAGTATGAGTGCCACTGTCTCTATCTGCATCTGTACTCTATCCTGCTCTTGCTCAATTACTTGAGCCTCCTACAATCTGCTTACCTGAAAATGTTTAGTTTGGAAAATGCGAGGGTTAGACCATGAGGTCTAGTGAGCTCCCTCCTGACAATTCTAAAAAAAATCGTTTAAAACACTTTATAACTTTCTCATAGCATTTCATAAAACTTTCACATAACTTTTCATAAACACTTTCACATAAACTTTTCATAAATACTTCCACATAACTTTTCATAAACACTTTCACGGATAAATCCGGACTCGTAAATAACGCCCTGAAGTCACCCGAAAGTGACAACGAGTCAGTCTCACACTGCCTTACTGGATACTCCCTTCCATGGCATAAACGGGTCACCTTCCCGGCATGAGCACTGGCGGGTTTACCTCCCGTCTTAGCCAATTTACGTCTAATACAATGTATGCATACATCTCATATAAACCTTCAAACAAGTAAAATCATGCAAATAAACATAGCAATTTTACTCATTCACTTCCTTCTGAAAACATGTTCAAAAACACGTATTTTAGTTAGAAAAACTCACCTGATGCGCTTACTATCTTCTCTTACTATGATCTTGACTTCCAATTGGTTTACCTGAGAAATGAATGACACGCAACTGCTCAGATCCTAAACCAACTGTCCGTACACTATCCGGTTTAACTTACCGGGTGCCCACACTTACCGGAACCATTACTTATCGGGTCTCACACTTACCGGATATAATTCCACTTACCAGGTAACACACACTTACCGGAAACAACTTACCGGATAACTAATACTTACCGGAAACAACTTACCGAATAACTAATACTTACCGGGTTCTCTCCCGGTAACCTTCCTCACAAGGAACTTACCGGGTACGGCGCTGGGGAGATTTTGGAGACAAAATCTCACACGAAGCCCTCTTAAACAGAACGATAATGCAATAAACGACTTCATAAACATTATAAATCCATTTCCTACAATTCTTTGCTACTCAAACACGATTAGAGTGCTTAATCCCTCTCTCAAGGTATCATTTACAACTTTCATGGCAAGGACCCTCAAAACCCACCAAATCTCAGCAGAAATCTAAGAACAATAAATGAAACAGAAGATTACCTGCTACGATTTCGTGTAGAATCGAACCCCAAATCCACTTTCTCTTCCAATTCGATCGATAGATGAACATTCTCTTCAATTGTTCTTGAACACCAAAAATCTCCTTCCCTTCTCTCTATTCTCTCTAGCCGCCAACAAGAATGAATTCCCCCTCTCTAGGGTTTTGTGCCCCAAATAGATTTCCTTTACACCCTTTGCTGAATTTACAAAATGGTCCCTGCTCTTTACAACTTTATAAATTTCCCTCAAACTTAATTCTTTCCAACAAGATCACGGTTATTACAATACTCCCCCCTCAAAAGAATTTCGTCCCCGGAATTCCATTCTCGAAAAGACGTGGGTACCTGGACTTCATCTCTGCTTCCACTTCCCACGTTGCCCCTCGTCCCTTATGATACCTCCACTGGACTTTTACTAGCCGAACCTCTTTGCTACTCGTTTTGCAAACCTTACTGCTCACGATTTCAATCGATTCTTCTACGTGAGTCAACCTCTCATCTACTGATGTCCCCTAAAGGAACAACCACCTCGGCATCTGACAAACACTTCTTTAAGTCCGAGACATGAAATGTCGGACGAACACTCTTTAATTCCTCTAACCAGTCTTACTTGTATGCCGCTGCTCTAACTCGCTTACTAATGACAAAAGTCAACTTCTTATCGTCTGTATTTCTTGCAAGGTCGCCATCATCTCACTTCTCACATCGGCTCACCACAAAAGAGACGTGCATCACACTATGAATTTCTTCTCAAAATCTCATCGAGTACCTCAAGATCGCGCACCATCTATTCAACTTTCATAACTTCGACGGATCTACAGACTTAGTCCACCTTACCTTTCTCTCAAACTTCAAGGCTCAAAAGTCTTATGTTTTTCAATCCAACCAGCTCAGTTCTACTCGGTCACCCCAAACCATTCTGATGGGAAACATAACCGTACACCATACATTGGAACCGCCCTCGGCGAGTCACCACTTTGCTATGTCGTGCTATCTTGCACTATTTACTTGCAACCTCTTCGAATACTATACTTGCTTAAATACCACCTGATAATTCCAAGGTCAGACGCACCTCGAATTTCTCGATCCCGTCCACACACCGGGACTCACGGTTTTAAACACGTCTAATTAAGGTCTCTCATACATCTTTACTTCCTTAAGAAAAAGAACTTTGCGGAATTCCCCGCCACAACAACGGGAATCTTTAACTAGGAAAATTCACTCACTGACCACTTGGCGCAAAGCCAGCCTTGTACATCCGACAAACTCACACCTAGGAGTTCCCTCCTCGGGGTACGTAAATTTTCTAGATTACTTCTTCCAATCGATATACGACTAAGCCGCTTATACCCCCTTCCCGAATCACATCGGTTACAGCTCGACAACTAATTAATACGTTCTCACCCCTTCATCACTCTACACTTATACGTGACCAAAAGCAGAAAACTTCCATGATACCTCATTGAAGCGTTCACCTACCCGAATTGAACTTATCCTGAAAACACACCAGCTCCCCACTGCTTACCACCAACGTTTAGTCATATGTAGCATAACTTCGGTTACCCTCACTCGACAAGGAGGAGTAATCATGCTCACACAAAACCATTCTCAATAGCTTATCACTGAACGACTAGTTCGTTTGAACATTTATCACAACATCACCAACTCAAACCCATTCAACTGCCTTTTTCCGCTTCTTTCCCGCACTTAAACATACACAAATCCCCTTCCTCAATACTCTTTCCAGGAGTTCGCACACTTATCGATGGCAATCTACATACACTACTCCACCTATCGGTGTTACTGTTAAGCTTACTACCTCCAACCTACTCACTTATTCCGACGAACTATCTTCACCTCTCTACATTAGCATGAAGCACCGCCTTTCAAACATTACTTGCCTCTCTCTTCCGACCTTTCCACATGCTGAAACATTCTCTCGATAAAATACACAACCCAACAGTTGCCCCAACATTCTAACTTGAGGTATTCAACCAAGTTATCTTGAACTGACACCGGTGTTCGAAGTCACTACCCGATCTTGATCTCCAACTATTACCTTCTCGGACAATTCTTTCACACATAAGAAACAACTCACATTCTTTACAGATTTCACATCTACTACACCACATTTTTTACTAACCCACCCATCATCTCCTGTAAACCTCTAATGATTCCAAAATACACTTACTTAGGGATTCTCACAACCAAAAACACTTGGTTTCTCATTTGGGTAACCACCCACTACCGCTCTGACATTCTATAGCCATACCACAACGCCAACTTTCAAACCACATGCTTCAACGACTTGATTAACAAATCATACACCTCGTCTGAAATCCCCGAAAAGACTTTCATCTGATGCTTCCTCTCTCTAACATCACATCAGACACTGGCTGGCATATTTATCTTGGCATTTGATGCCACTACTCGACCGTACATTCTCCTCCCATAACATCTCACTGCAGACCAGGTCTCTCATGGTCATACGTACACAACTCAAACTTACCTTCATGTTCTCCCGCATAAAAACCGAGTCTATCTCGCTACTTTTGTCTCTCCCCAGCTCTAGTTGAACCACAACTCACAAGTTTCTAATTAACTCAAACATACTAATTTCTTGCTAGCTCTTTGCGATTCCAAACCATTACATAGACATGGCACATTCTCTCACAAATCGACATAATCTATACACTCACTTCGCTCGTGCTAAATACTTCATCCTTTACGAACCATCCACCTCATAAGTAAAACGCTTCTCTAAAACAACAGTCTTTTACTATCTTAACACCCCTACAAGGTGGTCCTTCAACTTTCAACCTTCTGATTCAAGTCTTCGGCCTCATACACCTTACACAGCTGCTGACTTCAACGTCAATAGTCGACCTGTTGATACTTCCTTAACCTATTCTTCAACAAGGGTCCCTTACTGAACCTAATCCTTCCAACATATCATAATCAAATTCACATCCCGTCGTCCTCATTTCAAACTCGCTCGAGCAACGTCAATATTACAAGATCACCTTAAAACTCTCATTCGACGTCGAGGATATTTTATTCCTACTTCACAACACTACTCATAACGAGTTGCTAATACCAACACCTTGATGACTTATAGTCCTTCCCTTGAACAAAACCGTCCCTCGGCAACTGTATTTCCAGTCACCGCACAAGGGTACAGACCCTCATACAACCGACACTAGTGTCCACTTCCGACTCTTCCACTGCTCACCTCTCCTCTTGAACACAAATACCAAAACTACAAACATTCTCCCCTGATTTGTCCAACACCTCTCCACTCTAGGAGTTCTTCTTTAGCTTAAGATGTAGTATTCTACGACCTAGTGAGTTCATAGTCTTCATGCATGATAACGCGATAAATAAATCATTTCACACTTTTTATCATTTTTAAAGAAAAATACTTAGAAACAACTTGGGTACACACGACCCCAACATTCTCATAAATCCAATGCCCTGCACAACGATCTCGAGAACCGTTTGCATGCAACTTTCCGTAAAACTTAATCTTACTCAACCAAAAATATGTTGTTACGCCAGAAATATATTTGGATGAAAATCGTTTCATACAACAAAATTCTGAAAGGAATTACCGACACGAAGTAAACCAGTCGGTTCTCACACTCATTTATATGACTTCAACATGTCAATACTCATTTTGGTTATAACAGTTTTTGCATTCAAACGTTTTCTTGATTTTTTTTGCAACAATTTAACTTATCATGAAAAGAGTGGAATATTTTGCAAATCGTAAATCTCAAGACTTCATTGTGCGATGTAAATGGATTTGTATTTTTCTTTAAACATACGCTTGAACACGCCGACTCATATCCGAACAAATTTGATATTTACACATTTACTTTACTTATGAAAAATCTCATGTACACGTATACGAACTTAATGCATGAAACTCTACTTGCAATTAAAGGCTACTCACTCAAACAAGGTCAATCGCTTTACTCACGCAACTTATCATTGACGCTCTACTTTCGACCAGCGGTCGCCCTCTCGGCCTTGCAACAACTTGCTATACATACATTCAACGGTCCACTTACTCAACCATTTCATACTATTTTCATCTTGATCAATTATCTCACATTCGACCTCAACACGCTTTCAGTCCTCTACAGAATCTCTCTTCAATGATCCTGCCACTGAACAACTCGACTAAAGAGTCAGGGCTCTAATCCTCTGCTCGCTCTTGAATTGACACTTCCAAGATCTCGACACTGTCCTTCCTTACCATCCGAACTGATCTATCCCACGCTTTCTAGAACTGAGACTCTCTAGAAACAGGAGTCTTACTCAAAATCAATCATTCATCCTCTTCGAATCCATGAAGATCTACCTCTAGACGACTCATAACATTCTATACAACATTTCTTCTCGACGATGTGTACATACATCACATCATAAACGATCTCTCATGATACTTCCCAAACAAGGGGTCTCAATCTATCCCTTAGGGATCTTGCTGACATTCTAAATTACTGGAACACGGCATATAAACAAGCTTAAGGCTACAACATCGGAATAATAAGGCAATTTAAGCATATGCATGTACCTGTAAGTTCGCAATTACACTGGCCAGGTGTAATCCCAAACTTACCTTACATGACCGTCCTAAGTACCCTATTAGTCCTATTTCTATAATAGTGTCCTCCTAGCGCATTTCCTGATTCTCAGTTGTGATTTCTATTCCCAAAGTTTAAGTTTAGGCCCGTCCGGTCACCTAAATCCCTTAAACTATGGCTCTGATACCAAGTGTAACAACCCAGTCTAAAATGAGACATGCATAGCAATAAATAATAAGCTTTACAATACTGGGTCCCAAAATTCACTACATATGTCTCAAAACATAGGTTGGCGGAAACAACATGTACACAACTGAGAATAACTACCTACAAAAGTATGAGTGACACTGTCTCTATCTGCATCTATACTCTATCCTGCTCTTGCTCAATTACTTGAGCCTCCTACTATCTGCTTACCTGAAAAGGTTTAGTTTGGAAAATGCGAGGGTTAGACCATGAGGTCTAGTGAGCTCCCTCCTGACATTTCTAAAAAAAATCGTTTAAAACACTTTATAACTTTCTCATAGCATTTCATAAAACTTTCACATAACTTTTCATAAACACTTTCACATAAACTTTTCATAAATACTTTCACATAACTTTTCATAAACACTTTCACGGATAAATCCGCACTCATAAATAGCGCCCTGAAGTCACCCGAAAGTGACAACGAGTCAGTCTCACACTGTCTTACTGGATACTCCCTTCCATGGCATAAACGGGTCACCTTCCCGGCATGAGCACTGGCGGGTCTACCTCCCGTCTTAGCCAATTTGCGTCTAATACAATGTATGCATACATCTCATATAAACCTTCAAACAAGTAAAATCATGCAAATAAACATAGCAATTTTACTCATTCACTTCCTTCTGAAAACATGTTCAAAAACACGTATTTTAGTTAGAAAAACTCACCTGATGCGCTTACTATCTTTTCTTACTCTGATCTTGACTTCCAATTGGTTTACCTGAGAAATGAATGACACGCAACTGCTCAGATCCTAAACCAACTGTCCGTACACTATCCGGTTTAACTTACCGGGTGCCCACACTTACCGGGTACCCACACTTACCGGAACCATTACCTACCAGGTCTCACACTTACAGGATATAATTCCACTTACCGGGTAACACACACTTACCGGATAACAACTTACCGAATAACAACTTACTGGATAACTAATACTTACCGGATAACAACTTACCGGATAACTAATACTTACCGGAAACAACTTACCGAATAACTAATACTTACCGGAAACAACTTACCGAATAACTAATACTTACCGGGTTCTCTCCCGGTAACCTTCCTCACAAGGAACTTACCGGGTACGGCGCTGGGGCGAT
This sequence comes from Saussurea involucrata, assembly GCA_033807775.1. Lineage (NCBI taxonomy): Eukaryota > Viridiplantae > Streptophyta > Magnoliopsida > Asterales > Asteraceae > Saussurea > Saussurea involucrata. The sequence continues at coordinate 61,126,223 of CM066319.1, read as the reverse complement.
TTTGGAGACAAAATCTCACTCGAAGCCCTCTTAAACAGAACGATAATGCAATAAACGACTTCATAAACATTATAAATCCATTTCCTACAATTCTTTGCTACTCAAACACGATTAGAGTGCTTAATCCCTCTCTCAAGGTATCATTTACAACTTTCATGGCAAGGACCCTCAAAACCCACCAAATCTCAGCAGAAATCTAAGAAAAAGAAATGAAACAGAAGATTACCTGCTACGATTTCGTGTAGAATCGAACCCCAAATCCACTTTCTCTTCCAATTCGATCGATAGATGAACCTTCTCTTCAATTGTTCTTGAACACCAAAAATCTCCTTCTCTTCTCTCTATTCTCTCTAGCCGCCAACAAGAATGAATTCCCCCTCTTTAGGGTTTTGTGCCCCAAATAGATTTCTTTTACACCCTTTGCTGAATTTACAAAATGTTCCCTGCTCTTTACAACTTTATAAATTCCCCTCAAACTTTAATTCTTTCCAACAATATCACGGTTATTACAGTTTTTCTAAATCATTAATCTTTTAACGGATAGTTTAGGATATGGAAGTAATTAAGGGTGAGCATAACCGGGTACCCGGCCAAATTTATTGAACTGGAACTAGAACCGACGGTTCCTAGAAAGAAGGAACTGGAACCGGAACCGCTTACATCAGTTCTCTATATTTTGGAACCGGTTCCGGGTACCCAGTGTCAATTGTTTTTAATGTTTTTTAAACATTTCATACAATAAAAATGTAATTTTAAGTCTATTGCAAACAACAAAGTACCAACTTAAAGTAATAAATATAAGAAATGTGAAAACTAATCCGATAAAAACTAATTATTACATAAATAATCTAGAATCTCTCGAGTATCGAGTCTTGACATCAACAAAACGACTTCCATAACACATCATGTCTTTATGTCAACATCTAACAAATAAAACACTTAGATCAACATGAATAAAACACCTAACAAAACCAATACCACATCATTAAATATTTAAATATATAAATAATTTTTAATTAAAAAATAGCGGGTACCCGTCGGTTCCGGTTCGAGACCAGGTACCCGGTCCCGGAACCGATCCCGACAGCGGGTACCCAGCGGGTAACGGTTCCAAAAAAATGAGAACCGGAATCGGAACCAGTTCCGTATTTTAGGAACCGGAACCGGAATCAATCACATCCGTTCCGGTTTCGGAACCGGCAGTTCCGGAGCGGTTCCGGTTCCGGTTCCAAAGGCGGGTACCCAGTTCTGATGCTCACCCCTAGACATAATTCTACCAAAGATGATTATATTATACCTACAGTTAAAAAAGATAAAATATGGTTTCTGTGAAATCCCAAATCTAGCAAGAAATCAAGAATGATGTAGAGAGAGAATCTAGAGAGAACTTGTCATCCATATATTGATCTCTAAAGTGTAAATAACAAAATGATCAAGAGGTTCACAAAAGGTTCTAGATTCCTTTCTAACTAAGAACAAGACATGCCTATTTATACCCATAACATACAAGGTATAAAGGCAAATCTAACAAATACAGTACATTTACTTTACAGTAAATCTTGAATACAACAATGCTCTAACAATCTCCCCCTTTGGATTCAAGATTTAAAAAATATGACAGCAGTTTTCAGCTCTTTGTAAAGTCAATCTTCTCAAACAGACACTCTATCAAACCATCTTCAAATAGCTTTATCTCCACTAGTTCACGGCGAACTATATTCTTTGACACTCTTTAAGAACTCAGATTTGAAGAATCTTCAAACAAACATGAAAAGTCATTGTCTTTTTCTTTGAAAAGTCAACCTTCTTCAATACAATCTTCAACAGATTGTCTTCAAGTCTTGAACATGGATCTCATATCTTTATATAGAACCATCAATTCGGAACAAGATGAATCAGAAACGATTAAAGTTTGGATCAGAAAGATGTGAAACCATCCACATTGTTGAACTTTTAGGTGTAAGCGCATTCCGAGAACCACTCAGAACTAAGATAACCAAATTCGGTGTAAGCGCATTCCGAGAACCACTCAGAACTAAGATAACCAAATTCAGCAACATTTTGACTTCACATGATCCTTCTCCCCCTGATCTTCAGTCTTTGTTCACGAATCTTTGACTTGAAATATCTTTGATTTGAAAGCTCTTTGACATGAAATTGAAATTAAACTTTTCTCCCCCTTTTTCGATGATGGTGAGCATCATAATCATCGAAAACCATTTTCAATTTCACTCGTGTCTTTGAGTATTGCTAACAATCTCCTCCTTAGAGAATAACCTTGCTCCCCCTCAAAGTAAGAATTCTGGAGCAATTTGTTTTCTCCCCCTGAAAGTATGCATATATTTCAATAACGTACAGTATTTGAAATTGTAGCACAAATTTTAAAACAAATTTACACAAGGAAAATAAAATTCATTGAACTTCATTTTATAACTACTAACATTTGATCATTTGAAAGCTTTACAAAAGAAATTCAACTTAATGAAATTTAACAGATATTTCAATCAAATTAAATCAAATGCATGTGTTTGGAATCAAATACAAGTCATCATTGCATATCAAGTTAAAAATGTCCAGTTTCAACCCCTTTATTAAATCTATTTGGTGTGCTAGCATGCGAAATATGATTAGCATCAAGCGTATGCAATTCTAAAACATATAAGAATACTTTGCTCTACTCACACTATTTGTCCAAAATCAGAATTTCACAAATTTACGAGTTTATCGCGACTTTGTATTTTCCCAAGTTTCAAGAGATGTGTGCTCTTTGGCATCTTTTGTGCACATTTGAATCTTTTTATTTTGTGCTCATTGGCATCTTTTGATTTTGTGCGCATTGGCATCTTTTGATTTTGTGCTCATTGGCATCTTTTAATCAAAAAGTTTAGTAAGAATAAGATACACCGTTAAACATGACTTTCTATCTGGTTCTATAGCAGGATTTGGGTCAGCATATCCCAGACCAGTTGGCCTTAGGTGCTAGGTGACGAGCACCCCTTAGAACTTAATTTCCCAAACCAGAAAGGCCATATCGATATATCTTAAACCCATTTGTACCAGTAGAACATGGCTTTCTATCTGGTTCTATTGCAGGATTTGGGTCAGCCGATCCCAGACCAGTTGATCTTAGGGACTAGGTGTCGAGCACCCCTTAGGACTTACTCTCCCAAACCAGAAAGGCCACAGGTACAAACTTTCAAACTAAATGATATTCTATATAAGTTCGGATTTCCATCACAAAATATGAATGATATCTCAATCACTTGGTTCTTAAACATAGTGCTTCCCCCATATTTTCGTTTCCATTCATCATTCTGATAAATAGGCTTTTTGAGCATTATATTCTATATATATCCAGATTCACATAACTTTGAGCATTCAGCATAATTTCATTCATGTTTTGCTTACCTTTCGATTTATTTCAGAGGTGAAAGTTGAAGCAAATCTAACTCAAATAATACAAAGATTCTTGAAAAATTATCTTTTAGCACGCATTTAATTTATTGAATGAGAATTGAAAATTTCATCTCTTTGAATTAAATTTGTAAAGATTCAAGTTTTCAAAGCAGTAGAAACAAAATATAATTCAATGTTACCTTTCATCAATTGTTCCTTGAAGTAAAAAGATATAACATTTAAGGATATTACCTGAGAAGTGTGAGTTCTAAACTGATTTGTTTAGAAGTCTTAGTCTTTGAAGTACGGGTTCTAAACTGATGTGTTTAGAAACCAAAGTCGTTGAAGCACGGGTTTTGAACTGATATGTTCAAAAGCTAATAACGTTGAAGCACGGGTTCTAAACTGAGATGTTTAGAAGCCATAATCTCTTTTAAGTGCGGGTCCTAAACTGATATGTTTAGAAACCATAGTTGTTGAAGCACGGGTTTTGAACTGATATGTTCAAAAGCCATTATCTCTTTACTCCCCCTTAATGGTACAAGTAATCTTCTTCCGACAGTTCAACGCTTTGCTTCTAAATCTGCAAAAACAGATTAAGTAGATTTTGGTACCCAACGTGTTTTGGGTCCTGGCTTGTTAAGCGGAGCTCTATAAGAAGGAAAATGATAAGTACCATACCAATATTGAACACTCTCATTTTTAATAAAATCATTAGTACCACAATAAGAACAACAAAAATTCTTTTGTGCTAACCTGATTAAATGATTTGCGGAATAGAATGAATCAGGATTAGCAAAAGATTTAGCTTTCAGATTAGTGTTCTTGTTGGGAACAGAGGATTTTGGCTCACCTTTTTCAGTAGAAGTACCTTTTACTCTCCATTGCATGTTGACTTTCTTATATGAAGGAAGATCAGCATATTGATACTTGGAAGAATTATCCACCGAGTGATCATAGAATAGATTAGAAGGACGAATCAGACATTCTGAATAGCATTTGGATTTGTTAAATGACTTCACTTTGTAAGATAAGTCATTTCGTTCCTTGGTCACCAAATCAAGCTTCTTCTTAATATTAGACATGACCCTCTTCTCTTTCATGATGTCAGTCGATAATGCAGCCAAATTCATTGTCAATTTATGAATTTCTTGCCGAAATATCTTCCTTTCTTTAGAAAATTCGTCTTTAACGCACCTAGCCTGAAAGTCAGCTTTCTTCATCTTTTCTAGCTCTTGACTTTCTTTATCTAGCTCTTGTCTTTCCTTTTCTAAGTCCTTTTGAAGATCAGAAATTTTCTTTGACAGTTTCGCATTCTTCACTTCAAAGCTTTTCCTTTCTTTTTCATACTGGACCCTTTCCTTCTCCAACTTCTCATTTTCAAGAAATAAAACTTTCTCAAAGTCAGAAACTTGTTTTGAAAGTTTTATGCATTTCAGTTCAAGTACTTTCTTTTCTTCAAAAGAAAAATTAGACAGTTTTCTCTTTAGATCGGCATTTTCACTATCCAATGCTTTTATACTCCATTGAAGCTCCTTTATGTTATCTTGATGAGTTGAGATCTCAAGTGTCTTATTTTTTTTCTTGAGTAACTTCAAGCACTACAATCTTGTCATTCAAATCTTTTAGTTCGGACTCAAGAGAAGAGATTTTGTCTTCTAATAAAGCTTTCTCAGACATGAGCTTTGTATTTTTTCTTGCATCTTCATCAGAATGTCTTATGTATCTAGAAAGAAAACCTTCAAGACGCTTGATCTCATCTTTAGCTTCAGGAAGAGTCCATTTTCTCTCTTTTCCTAACTGATACCATATTCTCCCACTTAAATTCTCTAATCAAAAAAAAAGTTATGATGATTTTAGTGATTTTCGAATGCTGTTACTTGAATTCGGATTATTCTTGATGAATTCGGATTATTCTTGATGAATTCGGATCCTTCATCGTTTACTGTTCATTGATGAATTCGGATCCTTCATCATTTACTGTTCATTGATGGTTTCGAATCCTTCATGTTTTATTGTTCATGGTTTCGAATGCTACTATTGTTTGGATGGCTTAGATGGTTTCGAACTGTTCAGAGTTGTTGGTTTCGGATCTTGTGAAGTCCGAAATATTGCTGAATTTGGTCATCTTAGTTCTGAATTTCGGAATGTGCTTACACCTAAAGGTTCAAAGGTATGGATGGCTTCGCATCTTTCTAATCCTCATTCTAATGGTTTCGAATTCCATTTATTCAAGATAGGCATGGTTTCGCATCCAACATGATACGAAATGGCTTGATTTCGAACCCTACATGATTCGGATTCATTGATTTCGGACCCTTCATGATTCGAATTGTCTTGATTTCGAACCCTTCATGATCCGAATTGTCCTGATTTCGAACCCTTCATGATTCGAATTGAGTGATTTCGAACCCTTCATGATTCGAATTCCATGATTCTGAACCCTTCACGATCCGAATTCATTGATTTCGCACCCTACATGATTCGAATTCCCTGATTTCGCACCTAACATGATCCGAATTGAGCTGATTTCGCACCCTACTTAATCCGAATCCATGGTTTCGAATCTGCCTACAATTCTGATGGTTTTCGGATCCAAGAAATTTATTGAAAAATATTTCTCATTAAAATATATAAAAAAAACCGCTAACCGGGTAGCGGAACCCCCGTGCTAAGTCTCAGGAGGGGGACATTGTTCATGGATTTTAGCATAAGGCGTGTGTGACATCATTCTTATATTCAGTGTGCCACATACATTTAGCAACTGTCAAAGTTTAAAAGAGCTCAAGTCTTTCAAGATTTTCAGAAGTAGATTGTTGGAGTTCAGTCTTTGATTGGATTGGAAGAGACGCTTGAATATTTGCAATCATTATTCTGAAGTTTTGTTGACGATGCTAGACCTTTGAGTGCTCTTTATCATTCTTCTGACTTGATCAACCAGAATTGTGAGAGCTTGCAATCATTGTTCTGGTGCTTTGGTTGTGATTCAGACTTTTGAGTGCTTATAATCATCCAGCTATTTCTTGAAGATTGAAGTTCTGGATTCTCTTCATTCAGTGGCTTGAAGTATTTTGAAGACGAGCATTTCTCTACAGTTGCTGAACAATGTTATTTGCTTGGGTCGTCTCATCCCTACCTAGTAGTGCGTGCTTATTACCGTTCCTCCTTCAAGAAAGACGGATTCTTTGTTTTTCACTAAATGCATACACTTTGAAGATGATTTTAGTGCATTTAGTCGAGGCTAAGAGCAACTTTCAAGGGGGAGCCAAGCCTACATTTGAAGAATGCACCGGTAAAGTTTTTACAAGGAAATCAAGGGGGAGAGGAGCTAATGATTTGAAGATGATTTGCTTTCCAAAACTTTAGGGGGAGAATGTTAGGACACTGAAGTTGTCCTTTATAATAGAAAGTTTTGTAAAGCAATAGCTGTGTTAAAGGGCTTATGCTTAATTGTTGTAGCAAGTGATGAAGACTATAAATAGGTCTTTACTTGTAGTTTGTAAGAAGTGAATTCATTAATACAAGATGTAGATCTCAAATCACTTTGTGTTCTCTCTAGGTTAGATTTCCTTTTCAATAATGTTCTTCATCTTCTTGTTACACAATACTTGGATTGTATGAAGATCATGGACCTAACAAGTGGTATCAGAGCTAAACAGAAAATTCAAGCAGATCAAAGAGCAAATTGAAGATTTTTTACACTGTTCTTGAAGATTTCGGATCCTTCATTCATCACTGTTCATGATGATTTCTTACCCTTCATCGATTACTGTTCATCTAGAATCATCATCTTTTTCATTTTTTGATCTTTTGGATTGATTCTTGACATCATTGCACTCGATTTTCATCCCTGAACATCTTTAATTCAAGGATCTATACCAAAATCTGCACAGAATTTGCAGATCTGATCATTTTATATCTGTTTTTGTTCGAAAAAATTTCTTACTATTTTGGATCATAATTCGATTAAATTGATCGAATTAGGATTTGTGTTTAACTAAGAAAGTGTGAGGAATCAAATTTCGAACAAATCTGTGCAAATTTCATAACAATTGATCAAGAATTGAAAAAGTTATGGCTGATTTAGTGATTTTCGTGTTCGAAGTGCAGAATTCGGATCATTCTTGGTGAATTCAGATCATTCATACACAATTCGGATCATTCAAAGGGAATTCAGAGTGTTTTTGGCATCACAAGTATAGAATTCGACTCAAGAAGCATTCGAATTGAGTTGAATTCGAACCCTTATGGATTCGAATTGAGTTGAATTCGAACCCTGTTAGATTCGAATTGAGAAGTTGTGGATTCATCTGAGTTGGTTTAATTTTCCAAGTAAAGAATTCGAACCAAGTTAAGTCCGAATTGGGTGAATTCGAATCCTTCAGCATCCGAATTCATTCAATTCGAACCCTTCAGCATCCGAATTCATTGAATTCGAACCCTTATTCATTCGAATTCATTGATTTCGAATCCTTATTCATCCGAATTCTTGTGAATTAAAAAAAATATACCGAAATTTTTGAGAAGGATTTTGAGGAATTTTTTGAGAAAATGTTTTATTCCGAAATTTTTTCTATAGTGTATTTCATACACTTTAAGAGCTTTTCAAAAAAAAATTATATAAAATTTTTATTATCATCGTAGTTCGTAGATGTTCGGATTAGTTTTTTTATTCTGACTAATTTTAAAGGGCATGAAGCTAAGTGTACGAAAACCTTCAATGATCCTAACAAGAGTAGAACTGATAACCAATGAAAAGTAAATCCAAAACATGACCAACTAGAAATCCACTGGAATTTAGGTCTCGTTTGATTTAATGGAATAATTTTGAGGAATTTGTATTTTGTGAAAACATTTAGAAATGAGGGATTTAAAAGGATTTTGAAACTTTTGGTGTGTTTGGTTTATAATATTTGGAATGAAATTGAATTTCATTCTATATGAAAAAATCATGAAAAAATTATAAAAAATATACAAATTGAATTTCATTCAACATTATCATTTACTTACTAGGTAAGATTTTATTCCGCTAAAATGGCATCGTATGCAACATTTTACCGGGTAAGTGCTAACCATTATCAGGACCGGTCCTGAGGTTTTTGATGCCCCGTGAAGGAAGGCTAAAAAATACCCCCTGTGGACTTTTTAGCAAACGCAACATTAAGTACAAGGGGTCTGGAACATAGTTAAACCAGTCCGCTCACCTTCATGTTGATTTTTATTAAATGAAATAAATAAAGACATTCCAATCTTTTGGAGGCTTACACCAAAAGTTTTTATTACACCTAAAATTTTATATTCGATTGCAAATTAGATAACAAAGATGCTTATATATACAAATTACAGAGGCGATGGTGAGGCATATTACTTTTATCTTTTGATAGAAATTAGAGAGACACTAAGGTGGATATAGTTTTACATTCATTGATGAAAAACCTTAAACAATGTAAAATTGGACCCCCAAATTTTGGAGTCCTTATTCAAAATCACACATTTAACATGCTAAAGAGCGACTCTGATAATAGAATAATACAATTAATGGAAAAGATGGTTTCTTAAATGTATGAAATTTGAATCTCTCACAGGTATTTATGGAAAATATTTTTTTTATAAATATCATTTTGAATATAATGAAAAAATGTTTCTTAGAGTAATATAAGTGTTTTTCTTACGAATATCATTTTTAATATAAAGAGAAAAATGTTTCTTAATAAGATGAGTGTTTTTATAAATATATTTTAAGTATAAAGAGAAATGTTTCCTAGAACAAGATAACCTATTAACATATTTGGGAGAATAAACATAGATAAGAGAAAGTGGAGGGAAATGTGAAAAATAGAGAAACGATTTTTTGATTTTAGAATTATTGTTTCATCACCGTTGTTGTCGGTTGAAGATGGAACGTCTTTCAAGCCTTGAACATCGGAATAGTCAATCTCGAATAGATGAAGAACAAAACAAACCGACTTAGTTGTTTAAACATTTTCACGATGCCATTCTCCATTCATTCTCATTAATGGACCAAATACTGATTAGCCGCTTAGTTGATTACCTTGGCGACTTGGGTATGAGCTACTTATAATATGGTACTAAAGCTATATCTAATAACATATCAAAACTTGATGCCTCTTAGGCTTATGATGCCATGTGCCGCCGCACGGGCTGCACATGGCTAGGGTCGGCCCTGACCATTGTATGAGTCATCACACTCATTTACTGGGTAAGACTCTCGGTCCTTGCCTAGCTATATATGTATTGAAACGAAATCGACCAACAAACTGAATTTAGATGAGATTTTAGAGCAAATTTGGCGTGCAATCGAATACCCAATATCGAGGTTCCGGAGTATAGTTCCGGATTTGAGTGGATCCGGTATGGGTTTCGAAAATCGAATAAGGATCCGGAATTTAAGTTGGGAATCCGGAATGGGACTATTCGGAATGAATCCGGAATTGATCCGGAATCGAACGTAATCTGGAATGGATCCGGAATTGGGTGGATCCGGAATTGGGTAAATCCGGAATTGGGTGGATCCGGAATTGGGTTGGATCTGGTTTCAATTGGAACCCCCGTGCTAAGTCGCCGAAGGGGGAACAATTGAGGATGAGGATACGATAGGATATCTAGTATTCTTAGAGTTAAGAATATGATACGAGATGGGCGTGATATGTTGTTATGCATATACGCTAGTAAAGTGTAATGGATCCATAGGCACTGGTAGTATTTGTAACGTGGAATAGGCATAAAGTAATTTGTAATTCCCGTTGACCTGAAATGTGGAATAGGCATAAAGTAAATTGTAATTCCCATTTCGTAAGGTGATGTGAAATAAGGAATAGGCATAAAGTAAATTGCAATTCCTATTCCATAGTGTGACGTGAAACGTGGAATAGGCATAAAGTAAATTGTAATTCCCGTTTACGTGGAAATGAGGAATAGGCATAAAGTAAAATTGTAATTCCCATTTCGTAGTGTAGAAATCGAGGAATAGGCATAAAGTAAATTGTAATTCCTGATTTCTATGGGAAGGTAAGAGTGTAACGCCCCAAATTCCGGGCTAATTTGAACCTCAAATTTCCACAAGTTATGATACTATAAACTTCCAACTTATATAAATAGCAAGGGAATTAACCATCAGGAGTACATTTATAGATACAGAATTATTCAAATAACCTATTAATCTAATTATTTCACTATAATCAGATTAACTAAGTTATCTAAGCAATCTATCAAAATCTCCTTCTATTAATTGACTTCTTTGCTATTCCAAAACGCTCGTCCCACAACCCTTTATTTTCCCGAGCCGGTACCTGGTAAGAAAACATCATTTGAAACGATTAGGCCAACGCCTAGTGAGAACATTCGTTTCCACAATAATATTTTCAAAATCAATGTAAACACGTTATAACCAACCTGATTACCCTTTTCTTACCATACGTGTAACTCTTTTCCGTTAACACGATTTTACCGAAGTCCATGAATATGACTGACACACATTCCATCATCATATCATGTCTCAGAGCCATACTACGAATCTTCACTAATTCTAGATTGTGCTCTTATTCCGGAAATCGCAATATACACATGGCCATTTCCACTTATATCATTTTCCAGAAATCGCAATATACACATGCCCATTTCCACTTATATCATTTTCCAGAAATCGCAATATACACATGCCCATTTCTGTTCATATCTAAGAAATAACAATATACACATGCCTATTTCTTAGAAAGGAAATAGAGATTACAATATACACATGCCAATCTCTTTCTATCCTTAGAAATCAGGAATTACGTTTATTCCATGCTTTCTTACACACATCAAAATAATGATTAATCTTCATTTATTCTAAGTGTATATAACCATTAGTGCCTATGGATCCATTACACTTTACTAACGTATATGCATAACAACATATCACACCACATCTCATATCATATTCTTAACTCTGAGAATACTAGATAACCTATCGCATTTTCATCCTCAAATGCCCCCCCTTCGGCGACTTAGCACGGGGGTTCTGCTAGAAACAGCATCCAGCCATCAGAACCTAGCATTCTCAATTTCTCAAAAGTGTCCGGACAACAGGGGTTTCCGGATAACTTTGACTATCCGGACAACTAAACTTTCTGGACCATCATCTAATCCGGACAACACCCGGAAAACTAATGCAACCCGGATACTATCTGGTAACTATTTTTATCCGGAAACTTACGATAAAACTAAAACTTACCGGATACTCTTCTGCGTCCGGATACATTCTTCACAGGGGTTTTCGGATACGACTTTTCATCCGGAAACTTCGGTCTGCATCCTAAAATTCGATCTAATTCGACACTTGTTCTATTCAGCTCAGTCCAGACCATTCCATACAGTCCACAAATAGTTTATACAGCTATTACAAGGTTTAATTTAACATATAAACATTGATTTAAGCAAACAACAAATGAACTCACCTTTTAAAGGAGATAACCCACTTTTGCACAATCTGATGCTCAAATTTGTTGTTAATGATTCTGAAAACCTATTCAACAACCAGATTCGTTTACAATCATACATCTACAACAAATTTATCAGAAACCAAGATCAATTCCTTACCAATTTTGAAGACCAAAACCCTTGTTTTCCTTCTTTCTCCCTTTTCTCCTTCTCTGGCTTCTCTCTAAACCGACTCAGACCAAAAATGAGATATTATTCTCAATCTTTCAGCCTCTTATCCATACACACTTTCAAAGTTGACCAAACACACCTCCAAGTTCCAATATTTCCAAAAGTAACATCCTAGTTTAATCTCTTGTATTTTAACCCTATTGAATTATAAAACTTCCATATAATCCAGGGTTTAAACCAAAATACTAATGGATCCCAATTCTCATTAAAATAATATTATTGAAAATTCAGGATGTTACAAAGAGATAGGCATAAAGTAAATTGTAATCTCTACTTCCACTTCAAGAAATAGGCATAAAGTAACTTGTAATTTCTTGGATATGAGCGATGATCTAGAATCTGTAATGATTCGTAGTAGGCTCTTGAATGTGATGATATGACTTTCTGAACGTTAGTCATACTCATGGGATCGGGTATGCTCCCGTCATTGTGAGATGATTATGAGTACGGTAAGAATGGTGGCAAACCAGGTTTGTTTATATGCTTTGAATATCTGAGTTTCCAAAGCTGTTAAAGTTTTAATTTGAAATTGGATGTTCTCACTAGGCGTAAGCCTAATCGTTTCAAATTAAATTTTCTTACCAGGTACGAGCTCGGGGAGGTAACGGGAAGTGGGACGAGTGCTTTTGGTATTCAACTTTTGGTGCTAAGTGGAGAAGTTAGCTTATGCGAGGATGCTTTTCATGAATCGCCTAGATAACCAACTTAATCTAATCATAGTTGACAGGATTAGATTAATAGGTTATTTTGAGAATTCGAAATGTGTATATATGAACCCTCATAGTTACATTATGATTAACCTTTGGATGTGTATATATGATTAACCTTTGGATGTGTATATATGAACCCTCATAGTTACATTATGATTAACCTTTGGATGTGTATATATGATTAACCTTTGGATGTGTATATATGAACCCTCATAGTTACATTCGAAATGTGTATATATGAACCCTCATAGTTACATTATGATTAACCTTTGATTAACATTATGATTAACCTTTGGATGTGAGAATTCGAAATGTGTATAAAAGTTTGGATGATATTATGATTAACCTTGTTAAACTTTAAGGTTTAAATTGGCCCTGATTTTTAGGGTGTTACATTAAAGTAGAGGGCATAGGCGTCTTTTTGCCATTTTTCTTTATTTCAGTTTTTTAAAATTAAACTTTTCAAATTAGGGGTTATAGTGTATATATTAGAACTTAGAGGGCTAAAAGCAAACTTCGTCTAATTTACATTATAAAAAGAGTGAATTACAGATTTGGTCCCTGTGTTTAACAAAAATTCTGACTAATGCCACTAAACTCGAAAAATTATGCACTTGGTCCCGGTGGTTTGCAATTTGTTATGGCTAGAGTCCCTCAACCAAACGGCCATCCACCAGCCTTGGTTAACTTGGGGGCAAAATTGTCACTTTCAACTTTTCACATTTAATTTCTTGTCGTTTAGTGTCTATTGTCTTCTTTAATCCAACATATAAGAGAGAGAGAGAGAGAGAGAGCACCTCTTCTTTTAACCATCGACTCCGGCAACAAACACCACTACAGGCGCCCTCCGTCTCCCCCCTCTCACCGACCTCCTTCCTCGGCACCCCTTCTTGAAGTTGTGAAATCAACACTACCAGTGCCTTCCTTCCTGAGATTTCACTATTGTCTTCCTGAGATTTCATCACCGGAGCCTTCTTGCGATTTCACCACCACCGTCCCCATCCTTCTGTCACATCGATTTACTACCTAATCCAAAACCCGACAAGTGAGCAATCCATCACCACCACGCCCTGCTGAAATCTTTACTTTCTCCATCTCCAAATTATTCTCTTGTTTCTTTAAGCTAATACTAGACCCCTTAATTAAAAGATTCAAACCAATCCATTCTCCTATTTGGTGAGTTACAACCAAACCCATCCCTACCTCACCCATGAAGAGCAAGACTTTGATTTCTGCAACTTGCATAAAATTTAGTTTTGATTTAGATTTAAGGTTTTTGATATACATGGGTTTTGTATCAATAGTTTTTTTAATGAATTTTAATAAATTATTGATGGCAGTTCTTAAATCTAGAAATAGGGTTCGTGATATTTTAGATATGGGTTTGCTCCAAATCGTTTTTAAGCCTTCATATTTTAGCGAAATCTTTATTTTTTGTGTCTGGTGATCACCCGATTCCCCCAGGCCCGTTCCATTGATCGCCTCCATCATGTACCAGGTCGTTGCTGCTCACATTCCAGTAAATTTGTATGCCTTTTAATGTAAATGGAGGAAGGAAGGAGTGAGAGAGGTCCGATCGAGAAGGCAATATCTTTGTTCGATGCTAGTATATGTGTCTATGTCTCTCTCTCTCTCTCTCTCTATTGTTGATCCAAACCCTCAGTGATTTGATAATGACCCTCTCCATTCTACTTAGTGAAAATTGTAAGTAAACAATATGTATTAGAGTTTCACTATCGCTGATAAGTACTAAGACCTTACAGTACCGCTGATAGGAACTCTTGTTCTTTAGATTAAACATTCAGCGAACACTGTTAACCATAATGCTCTGAGCCTGTTCAGTCCTTATGGTGATCGCTGATAAGTTAGTTGTTTACTTTTGATCCCTGAAGACAAGTTTCACGTCAACATAGGTTCTACGCTGAAGTCGAAGATCAAGCTCAAGAACCAGTGACAAGTCTCCTAATGAACTGATGCGAATCAGCGAAGACTCAGATTTGTCCACTCAACGTGAAGTATCAAGTACAAGACTTCACCTATCGCTGAACTTTGTCATTCACTGATAAAGAATGATAAAGCGCTGAATCAACGTAAGATGATCATGAAGTCCTCCATACAAAGTACTTTTGTCTTAATCACCCTTGCACGTCTCCGTACGATATGTCAGAAAAGAACCTCCTTATTGTCTGAAATCGTACAACCACTCAGATACTACACTGTTCAAACATGCGGCTACTAAGGTTGTCTACAAAGGTCAATGACATACAACCAATGAGTTGCTGCCACGTGTAAAGTATAAACTGCCATGCATTAAATGCATGCAGTATATAAGAAGGACTCCGGCTTCATTTTTGAAGCACTTGCTAACTCTGGTCAAGTCATCTTCTTATCTTGAGATAGGTTATTATTAGTAATTTCCTTCTCTTTCATAGTGCAAGAAAACTTAGTGTTCCAACTTGTTTAGATTTAGGCTTATCCTTAATCTTGTTCCGCAACAAGCTGTAAATTGTTAATGATTTATCAATAAACAATTTAGAAAAGTAAAATATGTGTGTTTGTATTCAACCCCCCTTCTACAAACTTGTATAGCCCTTCGGGACCAACAAGTGGTATCAGAGCGAATTTGTTTAATCTCATAAACAAGATCTAATCTATACTAAGATTTCTCTTCCTTGCTATTTCTGAAAATGGCTACCAACACAAACACAAACTATATTGACAACGGTTCTCTTGCAAAACCCCCTAGATTCTCCAGAGATAATTTTAATCAATGGAAAAAAAGGATGATTCTCTTCTTAGAAGGTGTAGACCCTACTATGCCTTATTATCTTGAAAATGGCCCATATATTCCTATAAGAATTGATGCTGCAGTTCCAGCCGCTGAGAATAGACCTGCTATTCCAGAAAGGCTGATACCCAAGGAAGTTCATATATGGACTGACGAAGATAAGAAGAAAGTGGCTATCGACACCAAAGCCAGATCCATACTCTCCATGGCTCTTCCGGACGAAGTCTACCATTCCGTCATGAACCTGAAAACCTCAAAAGCTATGTGGGACACAATCTGTGTTCAGTATGAAGGTACTTCTGAAGTCCAGGACTCTCGAAAGATCAACCTGGTAAGACAGTATGAAAGCTTCATTTGTGGTAAGAATGAATGAAGTACACCAATGTTTTAACTGTTTAATAATAGATCTGAAAACTGTTGGTAAGGAATATTCTAACTTTGAAGTGCTGACAAAGTTTTTAGAATGTTTACCTGAAAGCTGGGACAGTTATTCTATGTGTCTCAAGCTGTCAAAGGATCTAAAATCAATGACCCTTTCTACCTTATATGGCACGATGCTGAATCATGAGCAATCGAGTCATCTTAAGAAGAATCTTATAAAAGATTCCAAAAGCACCCCTGTTGCTTTAATCTCAGAGGAACCTTCCACTCAGCGACCCTCGGTCACTATCACTGAGTTGGAGAGTAACTCTGAAAGGTCATCAGATTTAGACTCTTCAGATCTTGATGAATCTTTGGCTCTCCTCACTAAAAAGTTCAGGAGATTCGCCAAAAAGAAAATGTTCAGAAAGAATAAACCTCTTTCCATTACTGACAAGCCAAGATCATCAGCTCCTGTTGATAAGGCTACTGCTACTTGTTTTAACTGTGAGAAGATAGGACATTTCGCTAACGAGTGCAGGTCAAAGAAAGTCTCTAGACCCTCAGCTTTTCCCAAGAAAAACTTTATTCCCAGGAATAGAGATGACAAATACGCCAAGCTGAAAGAAAGGTATGCGAAGTTGAAAAGCTTTAAGAAAAAGGCAAAGGCCTGATGGCTGACTATGATTGGGCTGACTCTGATGAGGAAGAAACATCTGACTCTGAAGATGATGAAGCCAATCTCTGTCTTATGGCCAAACTTGAAGATGAGGAAGAAAGATCAGACATTCCCTCCACTTCAACCTCTGCTACTCAGGTATCACCTTCTTTCTTTACCAATATTGCAAATATTGATGAAGCTGATAGTCTTCGAAAGATCGATCTCTTGACTAGAAGTTTATATGAAGCCATGAATGGCAAAACTGTAGTTGAAAATCAAAACCTTGATCTCGCTGAACATCTTAAAAACTGTCACCTTCAAATAGAAAATCTTTCTAAAATTGAAGAAGATTTTAAAGATCAAGTTCACCTAAATCAGCTAGTCAAAATCGAACGCGAAGAAGCTATCGCTGCTTTGAAAGCTGAAAAAGCTACTGTTGATGGATGGTATAATTCCTCAACAAAGATCACTGAGATAATTAAGTCTCAGATTCCCCTGAGTGATAAACGTGGTCTTGGTTACAAAGCTGATACTCTAGAACCAACCACTGATCGTTCCATGCTCTTATTTGGAACTTTCGTATCCTCAGTCGTTGATACTTCATCCTCTCAGTGTTCCTCTTCTAAACCGCCCATCCCTGAGGAAATTTCTACCTCTTCAAAAGGTAAAGAGAAAATGGTTTATCCAAACCTATCTCTGTCTCTAAAGATAAAGGTAAAGGAATTGCTTTTAACCAAAATCCTCAGAAGGGTATCTTTATACCTAAGCTGAATGCTTCTACAGCTTTAGCGATTCATCCATCTGGTTCAGGGAACAAGAACACTGGATATGTTCAGCGTGGATTTATTCAGCGATCTACTCCCAGAATCAAAGTGGATGTTACTGGTAAGAAATCTAAAGAACTGATAGTTCCTCCTATTTCCAATACCAAAGGTGTACTTGATGCTGGTCCTTCTAATTCAAAATCTAAAGCTCAGCATGCAAATGGTCATAGAACTACTTTTGGTTATAGGAAATGTTATCATTGTGGACTTACAAATCATATTGCTAGTAAGTGCCCCACAGCCACCAAAGCTGAAAAGATAGCTAAGGTGAAGATCATTGCCCCCAAGGCAAAGAAGACCACTGAGGTTAAGAAATTAACCAAAGTGAAGACTGATAAAGCTGAATCTTCAAATGCTGCGAAGACTGCTGAACCTTCCATTCCAACTACCCCCACTGACAAGTGTGTACACATGGTTAAGTGGGTACCCAAGAAAAACTAATCTTCCTTTGTAATGCAGGTTAAGAAGGGTATCTGGTATCTCGATAGTGGATGCTCTAGACACATGACTGGAAAGAAAAGCCTGCTCGCTGAATACAAGGAAGAGAATGGTCCCTCTGTGACTTTCGGTGGAAATGGAAAAGGACATACCCGAGGGTTTGGTGTACTCTCAAATGGTACAACAACCTTCAGAAGAGTCGCATATGTTGAAGGGCTGAAGCATAATCTACTAAGCATCAGTCAGCTTTGCGACATGGATAACAAGGTAATCTTTACCAAGGAATCCTGCTTTGTCGCTGACAAAAAGGAGAAGACAGCTCTCAGCGGTTATCGTTGGGAAAATGTTTATGTAATAAACATGGACTCAACAACCACTGAGAACTCCTGTTTCTTCTCAAAAGCCTCATCTGATGTCAACTGGCTATGGCATAAGAGGCTCTCGCATCTCAACTTCAAGACACTGAACACTCTTTCTTCAAAAGAGTTAGTCACTGGTCTACCTCAACACTCATATGCCAAAGAGTCTTTATGTTCAGCGTGTGAGAAAGGGAAGCAGACCAAAGCAAGCTTTAAGTCAAAGCAAGTCTCCTCAGTGTCATCTCCTCTACAACTTCTCCATATGGATTTGTTTGGCCCTGTTAACAAACAATCCATCGCTGGAAAGAAATATACACTGGTCATAGTTGATGAATTTTCTCGCTATACATGTGTCATGTTTCTCCATTCTAAGAGTGACACCTCTGAAGAACTTATCACCTTTGTTCGGAAGATGGAAACCTTGAACAACTAGACCGTTCGCTCAATAAGTAGTGATCATGGGACTGAATTCAAAATCAGTTCTCTTGATTCCTTCTTTGAGAGTAAGGGTATTTCTCACAACTTTTCATCAGTGAGAACACCGCAACAAAACGGAGTCGCTGAAAGAAGAAATAGAACTATTATTGAAGCTGCACGTTCAGTGCTCAGCGATTCTCACCTGCCTACTCAGTTTTGGGCAGAAGCTGTCAACACTGCTTGTTTTACGCAAAACAGGTCGCTGATAGTCAAAAGATTCAATAAGACAGCCTATGAACTTTTTCATGGGAGAAAGCCTTCAATTAGCTTTCTTCACATCTTTGGATGTCAGTGTTTCATACTGAATAACATAGATGCCCTTGGAAAGTTTGATCCTAAGGCTGATGATGGAATCATTCTTGGATATTCTTCAATTTCCAAAGCCTTCAGAGTCTTCAATCGTAGAAGACAAACTGTAGAAGAAACTATTCACGTCACGTTTGACGAATCCCGTTCAGCAAACTCTAAACCGTGTGCTGATACTGAAGAACTGAATCAATGGATGTTTTCACATCTTGGTGATTCAGAAGATATTCCCACTCCTCATACTCATACAGTTGAAGATGATAGTCCTACTATCATCCCAAACATGCAGAATAGTGAAGCTGAAACATCATGGGTCTCAGCAGTTCCTTTAAACACTATACCTGCTTCTGAACCAAATGTCTCAGACATTCCATCTACTTCTCAGCAATCAGTGAATGAAATGACATCTGCACCTACTCCTCTCTTGGCTGATATTCCAGAAGTTGCTGAAGCTTCATCTTCAGCTCCTCTAGTTTAGGTTGAGTCAGCGTCTCACGCTCCGGCTCAGCGATGGACTGTAAATCACCCAATTGATCAAATTCTTGGTGATCCAAACGCTGGTGTTCAGACTCGACGAAGTGCAGGTAATATTTGTTTATTTGTTAACTTTATTTCTATGATTGAACCAAAGAAAATAGATGATGCCCTCAAAGATCCAAGCTGGGTCAGCGCCATGCAAGAAGAGCTGACTGAATTCGAAAGAAACAAAGTTTGGAAACTTGTTCGAAGACCAACTGACAAAACAGTGATAGGCACTAAATGGGTCTATCGAAACAAGTTGGACGAACATGGAACTGTAACCCGCAATAAGGCTCGACTTGTTGCTTAGGGATACAGACAAGAGGAAGGCATAGATTACGACGAAACATTTTCTCCTGTAGCAAGACTAGAATCTATTCGTCTATTCTTAGCATACGTTGTACACAAAGACTTCAAAGTATATCAGATGGATGTTAAGTCAACATTTCTAAATGGAAAGCTAAATGAAGAAGTCTATGTGGAACAACCTCCAGGATTCTCAGATCCTAAGCGTCCAGGTTATGTTTATAAACTGGATGAGGAACTTTATGGCTTAAATCAAGCTCCACGTGCATGGTATGACACTCTCTCTACTTATCTCCATATTGAAAAATTTGAGCGTGGTAAAATCGATAAGACTCTATTCTTCAGGAAAGTAAAAGGTCATATTATTCTTGTTCAGATATATGTTGATGACATTATATTGGTTCTACTAACCCTAACCTTTGTACTCGTTTCGCTGATAGAATGAAAGAAGAGTATAAAATGAACATGATGGGTGAGCTAACATATTTCCTTGGTCTTCAGATAAAGCAAAATGAAAAAGGAACTTTCATTAATCAGGGAAAGTATGTTAAAGATATGCTGAAGAAATTCGATTTAACACAGACTTCAGCTATGAAAACCCCTATGGCACCACCGCTGACACTAGACAAGGATTTGAATGGAATACCTGTTAATGTCACACTGTACCGTGGGATGATCGGCTCTCTCTTGTATCTTATAGCTAGCCGGCCCGATATTATGTACGCAACCTGTTTGTGTGCACGATATCAAGCTGAACCTAAGGAATATCATATGATCGATGTAAAGTGAATTTTTCGATACCTTAAGGGTACTGCGAACCTAGGTCTTTGGTATCCCAAAGACTCGGGGTTTGATCTAATCGCCTATTCAGATAGTGATTTTGCAGGTTGCAAATTGGATAGGAAAAGCACCACAGGAGGCTGTCAGCTCCTGGGTGGAAAGCTGGTGAGTTGGACAAGTAAAAAGCAAAACTCAGTGTCCACCTCAACTGCTGAAGTTGAGTATGTAGCCGCTGGAAGCTGTTGTTCTCAGGTCTTTTGGATGAGAAATCAACTACTGGACTATGACCTACAGCTCTCGAAAATTCCAATCTATTGCGACAGCACAAGTGCCATCGCTATAGCCAACAATCCAGTGCTACACTCAAAGACAAAACACATCGAAATCAGGTATCATTTTATCAGAGATCATGTGATGAATGGTGATATAGAACTTCACTTTATCCCAACTGATTATCAGTTAGCTGATCTGTTCACCAAACCTCTTGATGAGACAAGATTCAACTTTCTCATCAGCGAGCTTGGAATGCTGAACTTTGAAGAGTAAAATCTTCAGCGGTTCACATTTGATCAGCGATAGGATAAAATCAACTTGTATAACCCATTCTATCATTTTCTCTCTGAACATAATTGATTCGCTGATATCAAGGTATGTTTTTCTCTCGCTGACAATCGCATGTAAATGCAAGATTTCAAGACAAATTGCATCGCTGAATATCTCTTCCTTAAATCAACGATACTTTGAAATTTCTAAAACCAACACTGATATTTCTATTCAGTGCTTCATGTTTTCAAACGTGTCCCTGAGCTTTCAAAACCTCAGAGACATCCTAAAATATGAAAGGACATCCATGACGTCATCGCAACGGATAAGCCCTGGCACGTTCTCTTTCTGACACACGTTTGCACGTTTCGTTTACCAGCCAATCAAATGCAAACACGTGTCCATGTCATGATGAAAATCTTTTCCCGCTCGAGATTTTCTCTCTCTCTAATCTCACTATATAAACACATTTTGGGTTTATATTTTTCCTTTACGCGAACAACTTCTTCCTCAAGAAAACTACTGTTGCATTTTTTGCTCTCAAGTTTTCAAGAACTGTTCATCTTCTTCTTCTTCAACGAACCAGGTTAATATTTCTTTTATTTACCTGTTTCTTAAAACTTGTTAATGATCTTCTCATTGTTTTTACAAGATCAAACAAAAGAACTTTTTCAAAAATGAAATCATTTCTTTCATGGTTTTATGAACACAACCTTTCATGGTTGTTCTTCAAGTTTAATCGCAAATATCTTAAACTTGTTCTTCATACGTTTTTTCAGAATCCTAATCCTCAAAGGAAACTGGAAAACAATACTTTTTATTGGGTTTCCATTTCTTTTTCAAAAACAAGAAAACCCTAATCTTCATTAAGACATTTTTGTTTGAATGAAATGGACAAAATTCGAACCATCTTATTGGAAAATCTTTCCACATTAAGATTATTCTTATTTGTTATATCTTTGGTTGAACTGATAATACAGCAATGGCATCTACTGATATTCCTACTGCTGAGAACACGGCTGCTGATGAGGAACTGGAAATCACCAAGGCTACTCAGGTCAAGTTCACGCTTGAGGAACTTGATTGGACAAAAACAAACAATCTTTATGCGTTTTTCGAGTTTCCTCCTCGAAAGCAAGTCACACATCTGAATGATGATGTGAATTTCCTCAAAACCTGTTGCCTCTCTACAGCCCTGACCATAACACCCCCTGCTCATCAACTACTACTATCTCAGTTCTGGTATTCTGCCAGACACACTCAGCTACCATCGACCAAAGACCCCACGAAGAAAATCGATTGCATCCTCTGTGACACTGATTTTGGCACCATAAAAATCACGCCTACCATTATCCGAAAAGCACTGAGCCTTCCCTTCGCCACAAAAGAAAAACCCTTTGTTTCTCTCCCTGACCACAAGAAACATGCTGATAGGGAAGCCATCACTGCATTCTTTGATGCAATGGGTTATGTATGGGAAACAGGAAGGGACAAGAAGCCTGAGAAGAAACTGACCCTCATCAAGAAATCCAAAATGCCCAGCGAGATGAACTTGATCTTCGCACACTTGATAAGCTGCATGACTGCAAAGACCGACTCCTCTGATCAAGCCGCTCAACCTCAGCAAGCAATGGGATATGCATTGCCGAGAGGTCTTCATGTTGACTGGGCATCGATAATCTACGATGATCTTGTACTCAAAGTAGACTCTACTGCTGACCGACCATCATGGGTTCCATATCCTAGATTCATCAGCGTCGTCTTCCTCAAAGGACTTGGGGATAACTACCCAAAAGTACGAGACCTGAAACTCTCTCAGGTTGGCCCTAAGGTACTCGACTTCAAGCCAATGCCAAACGAGGTACGTCTCTCTACTCTCTTAACTATTCTCAATCCTCCTTCTTCTACTTCTGCAGCTCATTCAGTGGAAAAACCCACCGCTGATACCCCATCTGCAACCTCCACTCCTTCTAGAAAAAGGAAACACTCTACTACCCAACTTGGTTCCAAAAGAATCAAGAAAACTAAGGAGCAACCCCAGCAATCTCATGCTGAAGACTCCTCAGCTCATCTTGAAGAGTTGATGGAAAGTTCAGTGGTACGCTCTGCCACAGCTGAACAAGCCACCCCTTCCATCCCAGCTTCAGCGTCTCTAAACGCTGAAGTTATAAACTTGGAATCGACCCATCCTCCTTCAGTCTCTCATAGGACTGAAGAAGTGATTCTCAGTGGATCCAACACTGAATCAGCTCCACATAAAACCTTCTCAACCTTCGCTTCTCTGTCTACTCTATTGGACTCTAATCTAGTTTTCACCACGATCACTAGAGCAACCGTCATTCTTCCAGAAGCTAAAGCTGATACTATTCAAGGAATGATGGATGTAGGACCTGCAGGAATGTCCATGCGCACACGCACTCTAGCTGACGACATGGAACTTTTTTCAGGACACAGAAGTTTTGACAAATTCACCAACCCTCTTGCAGGTATACACCAACCCATATACACTGTAACTAAACCCGAAACTTCTGAGCTTTCCTTTGTTCATAAGTACTTATCTGTTACAGGTCCTAATTTGGGAGACGTCAACGCATCTCTGAAGAACCTGGATACAAAGCTGACAGGTCTCACCACTACTCTCTCAGACAACTCTTCAGCTGTAACAAACGCTGGAGAGAATCTCAACAAGCTGATAAAAGTGGTTGAACAGAATGCCTCCAAAGCTGATTTGGAGAAGGTTGATAATACTCTTGGTAACTTTGTTAAAGTTCTTGCTGACATCTACACAGACTACACCTCTCTCAAAACAACAGTTCAAACCATGTCCAGCGAGGTCATAACGCTGAAGACATCGGTTGCAAATCTTCAGGGAGAGATGTCTGTTGTAAAGACTGACGTAAGTTCAGTAAAGACTGACGTAAGTTCAGTGAAGACAATGGTGCAGCAGATCCTGAATCATATGACCGGCCCTGCCCCTGCACCTTCACATTTTACTCTGGCGGATCATGCTGAACTTTTCAAGATCAATCCTGCTATATCTGGCCTGGAAGACAGATTAACAGAGATTGAAAATTATATTGGGATCCCTGGCCAAGAAGACAGGGAACCAAGTCATCGCATTCCTCCCCCACTCATCATGAGGAAGGGTGGGAGAAGAACTCTGAAGACCTTCCCCATGATGAATCTATCGAAGGGGAGAAGACTGAAGACCTTCCCCTTACTGAAGAAGGGGAGAAGACAAATGAAGAAACAACTGTTGGACCTCAGGGAGATGAAAACCCTGAGGGAACCGAGAAGCTTACCTCTGTATCTGAGGGGGAGCAACTCGAAGAAGCTGCTGAAGATTCTGAATCTGAAGCTGAAGATGAAGAAGTCGTCGACATCTCTGATGATGAACCATCTTCTTCTCCAAAGAATGATGATGATGATGACGATGATGATGACTCCTTTATCGTCAAGCATGTTCAGAAGAGAACAGCTCTTAAAGGGATCTTGATAAACGAACCTTCAGGGGAGCGGACCAAGACAAAGCCTTCAGCGTCTGAAGCTGACAAGGGCAAAGGAAAAGGTGTCGCTGAAAACGATGAAAATCTGATGATCTTGCTTCAAAAGCCAGTTCGTCAGGTACACTACATCTTACTTCCTTACACAGCATCCCTCCTCTATCTATACACATTATCAGCTCTACTCTCCACAAAAAGCCTATACACTTAAACCCATTTCTTTTCTCTGTTCTACCCAAGTTCTTATTCGTAAGATCGTTGTGTTTCAGCTAGTCCTCTCCCCTGTTTGAGGATATCGCTGAAGTTTCTACAGCTGCGACTTCACCAACAATAATCCCAGCTCCCAACGCTGAAGAAATAATCCCAGTCTTGGATTTGATCTCGGAGACTGATGAACCTGAAGAACAGATGCTCTCTCACAAAAACAGACCTTCCTTGGCTCCTCAAAAGCTGAGTGAAGAGGATCAGAGAAGAAGAGAAGAAATGATAAAGAAGCTTGAGGCTCAGCGAATCATCTTGCCGCATGCCAAAGTCAAAACTCCTAAGTTCACACTTACAAAGCAAGAATACGCTGATCACCTCAGAGTTGAACGTCTACTCGCTGATAAAAAGAAAGCTGAAGAAAAAGACAGAGAACTCGCCATCCAGCTTACCCAACAATCAGTGAAAGACCCTAAGCTGAAAAGAACTCCAATCGAAGTTCAACGTCAGTTATGGGAAGACGCCAAGAAGATCGTTGAAGAAAAGAGAACCGTGTCTCCATCTACTTTAATCTGGTGCAAAGAAAAGGTACACTTCAGATATCGACCTGCCAGAATCAACAAGGTACATATCACTGGAAAATCAACCCTCAAAGTTTCAATCGCTGAAATCGAGATATTCAGAGAGAACGGACAGTACAAAAAATTCTATGCTGAAGCCATCACGAAGTACGGTCTCTCTGAATGGTTAGAGATCAGATTAGCCATCCAGAAGTCTCAATCTAAGTACAAGGATCATTTCGAAAAGCTGATAAATCAACAGATCGACTTAGTCTCTTCTTGTGTGGATATTCCTCCTCCCCCTCCTCTCGCAAATAAGAAAAAGAAGGGCATCTGCAAAGAAAAAGTCTAAACCTTCAGACTCAGGTCCTCTTATACGAAACGAAACAGGTATTGGTTTTTCTCGTGCTGAAGTTCTTGGTCCAGAACCTGACCTTTCCTCACTTGACACATCTCTTCCTCCTGGTGAGACTTTCATCCCTGGAAAAGTCATAAGCAAACCCTATGGGATATTCTTTATTGACTATGGTGGACGACAACGTTTTCAACGTATCTCTGAGCTTCCCATCACTCCAATCGAACAGCTGAAAGATCTCATCTACTGGTGTGAATTCAAACGCGACATTCAGGCACGATATCTTAAACCCTTGCTTTTTGAAGAAGCTCTGAACAAAAGGAATCAAGGAGTAAATGTCCCTGACTGGATGATTCCCACATCAAAGACCCTTGATGAACTTCTCATTAAGGAAGAACCTCTATAAGCTGATAGGATCACCTTATTCTTCTATTTTATCAGTTATTCTTTTGTACTTGTAATTTATTTCGCTTGTACTTATAATCTTTCCACTTCCCTTTGTAATCTGATACGAAGTTTAAAGAAAGATTTCAGCGAAAGTACTTTACTCCATCAGTACAGAAAAGATCCCAGAAAACAGTCAAAGGGACAAATATTTTATGAGTTCTTTTTATCCTTATGTTTTCATTAAATAGCAATTTTCTCTGTTGCTATGTCATAATCAAATAGGGGGAGATTGTTGATCCAAACCCTCAGTGATTTGATAATGACCCTCTCCATTCTACTTAGTGAAAATTGTAAGTAAACAATATGTATTGGAGTTTCACTATCGCTGATAAGTACTAAGACCTTACAGTACCGCTGATAGGAACTCTTGTTCTTTAGATTAAACATTCAGCGAACACTGTTCACCATAATGCTCTGAGCCTGTTCAGTTCTTATGGTGATCGCTGATAAGTTAGTTGTTTACTTATGATCCCTGAAGACAAGTTTCACGTCAACATAGGTTCTACGCTGAAGTCAAAGATCAAGCTCAAGAACCAGCGACAAGTCTCCTAATGAACTGATGCGGACCAGCGAAGACTCAGATTTGTCCACTCAACGTGAAGTATCAAGTACAAGACTTCAGCTATCGCTGAACTTTGTCATTCACTGATAAAGAATGATAAAGCGCTGAATCAACGTAAGCTGATCATGAAGTCCTCCGTACAAAGTACTTTTGTCTTAACCACCCTTGCACGTCTTCGTACGATATGTCAGAAAAGAACCTCCTTATTGTCTGAAATCGTACAACCACTCTGATACTACACTATTCAAACATGCGGCTACTAAGGTTGTCTACAAAGGTCAATGACATACA
The DNA here is from genome assembly GCA_033807775.1 of Saussurea involucrata. Lineage (NCBI taxonomy): Eukaryota > Viridiplantae > Streptophyta > Magnoliopsida > Asterales > Asteraceae > Saussurea > Saussurea involucrata. The sequence continues at coordinate 61,099,164 of CM066319.1, read as the reverse complement.
ACCAATGAGCTGCTGCCACATGTAAAGTATAAACTGCCATGCATTAAATGCATGCAGTATATAAGAAGGACTCCAGCTTCATTTTTGAAGCACTTGCTAACTCTGGTCAAGTCATCTTCTTATCTTGAGATAGGTTATTATTAGTAATTTCCTTCTCTTTCTTAGTGCAAGAAAACTTAGTGTTCCAACTTGTTTAGATTTAGGTTTATCCTTAATCTTGTTCCGCAACAAGCTGTAAATTGTTAATGATTTATCAATAAACAATTTAGAAAAGTAAAATCTGTGTGTTTGTATTCAACCCCCCCTTCTACAAACTTGTATAGCCCTTCGGGACCAACATCTATATATATATATACATATATATAAGTATAATATGAAAAGCTTATATATTTTTTTACATTTTATTTTTTATTAAAGAAAAATCAGAACAGGGGCTTTTTGGTCTTTTTACCCTTGAGTTAACAAAGGTAACGGATTCTGTTAGTGAGAGGGACTCTAGCCATAACAAATTGCAAACCACCACGACCAAGTCCATAATTTTTTGAGTTTAGGGACATTAGTCATAACTTTTGTTAAACCACAGGGACCATGTAAAGTCCGTATCCCGGTATGTAATTTCTTTTATTAATTCTTTTTTTTAAAAGTTTTATTTAACGGGATTTCCAGTAACGGGGTTAGACGATCTGGACCCATTTGTTAAACATGTCGGAATTTTGGTTAGTTGCGAGAAGGTTTTAGTTGAGGGGCCATTTGTGTCAAGGGCCAAAACCTACCTTGGTTTCGGCCCATGCATCCAAGAACCCAACCCATATTGTTTTAGTTGAGTGGTGTCGTGAAGGAGAAGCAAAAGAGAAAGAATTTTAGAACAAAGCAAACCCTACGGCCTTTCTCCCTTTTCTTTCGTCGTCGCCGGCCGGAAAAAAGAAGAGAGAGAGAGAGAGAGAGAAACCGAGAGGGAGAGAGAGAGAAATCGAGGAAGAGAGAGAGTGCAGCGGCGAAGGAGAAGTGACCGGAGTAATTCTGCAGTCGCACCGTCGTTGTCGTCGCGAGGTAAGAACCGTTTTTCCCGTTTGTTGTTTCTCTCGTCGTTAATCGTTAGTGTGAGAAAAGAATCGCCGCCGACCACCACCGCCGCCGGAGGCGGCAGGGGGGTGGTGCACGGCTGTTGTCCGTCTTGGTATGATCTGTTTCCAGTAGGTTTTAGGATTCCCGGGGGCTGTTTGGATTAAGCATTGACTTAATGAGATTATAACCTTTAGTTATCATTTTATGTGAAAACGTTTGTCTGCCACTGTTTTGCGACGGCCATAACTTTTCCGTCGTAGCTCGGATTGAGGCGAATCCGATGCCCACGGTTCACATTCTGTGCCGGGCACACTTTTCATGTTTTAGCGGAAGTCTGGTTCGGCCTCTAACTAGGAGTAAATTGGATGTTTATACAGCAGGTCCGGATTTGACAGTCCGCGTTCCGTTTTAAAAGTCACAGTTTCTGCCACTGTTTTGGGAAAGCCATAACTTTTTATAGGAACGTCGTATTGGGGTGAAACCAGTGCCAAAGGTTCCCATTCTGAGTCTAGTAAGTTTCTTATGTTTTTCGGAAAAACCAGTTCGGACCGTAGCTAGTGTCAAACTGCTGTTTTATAGGGAAAGGTGCTGTTTTTCGCTGTGCAGTTAGCCAATTTTGTAAAATCTGTATTAAATTGTAGAAAAATCGTTAGGAGGTATATAATATGTCCTTGGAACCCTAACTCTGAGCACCTTCTGGTTATGTAATTTAATTGAGGATTTTCTGGGTTTATGGAGGTCGGAACAGGTCCCGAACAGACCTGTTTGGTTAGACCGAAAAGTCGTTTTAGTGACGATTTAAGGGTGCGCCGTGTTTTAGGGTCCGGGCCTCGTATTGATACGTTTTAACGTTCGTTTAGGTGTCAGGAAGTGATCTTGGATTTGTGGAGCTTGAATTATTGTTTGTGAGCTAGGCGCGCTTACGAGGTGAGTTCTCTCACTATAACTAATGTCGGTTATTTTTACATTACGATTTGTACGTGTGTGGTAGTTTTAATTGTTTGTGATGTGGGACTAAATAGTGGGGTGTCTAGTCGGACCTTTATTGTTATGACTACGCGGGTGGCGTAGGAGTTCGGTGGGGCCGAGGTTTATATACGCGGGTGGCGTAGTAACTCGGTGGGACCGAAGGTTGTATACGCGGGTGGCGTAGGAACCCGGGGGAGCCGGGTAATGCTTGCACGGTTATCGTGTGGTCGGGTGGACTAGCTTATGCCTTTGGGTGGGATGGTGTAGGTATGTAGGTTTATGATTTGTTCGTAGACTTGTATGCTGTTTATGTGCAATTATCTGTTTAGAGGTGGTGTGGAAATAACTGTGTTATTTATGGTGTCTGAATTCACTAAGCTTCGTGCTTATCCTTTCCCAATAAAATTGTGGTTTCAGGTACGAGTGGCTCCAAGGCGTGACGAGTACACACTGGCGCGTGGGAAGAGTTGATTACTTTTATGATTTTAATTTTAGACATATATTCCGCTGTTTATTGTTCGTAAGGATATTAATTATGAGTTTGCAAATGAGATGATTGAATTATTAAATGAGTTTTTATTAATGAAATGTTACTTTAAAAAATTTTAAATTCCTTGTAATTTTTGGGACGTTACAACTTGGTATCAGAGCACAGCTTGAGTGAATCAAACACATCTCGGTGTGTTTGGTCTCAAGTTGCGGCTATGAAATTTCAAACTCTTTTACTAAAATCTTTTTGAATGAAAGAAAAAGGAAAAACCCGTTTGGGAAACGGTGATCGAGGGCGCAGTGTGTACAGTCAGCCGGAGCCAAAGGGAAAGGTACAATACTTAGTGTATTTATCGCTTTCTAGATCATAGGGTATGCATGCTAGATTGCCTATGTGGTTTACACTGTACTGTATGATGATTGCTTGCTAGTGGGAATTAATGCTAGTTATAATAGGTTGTTAAGCGAAGGCCCTATAGGTTGTATGCAGTAAGAATCACATAGCCTTAGAATATTTGATTTAGTTCTATTGCGCAGCTCTTGTTTGAGTCCAACCGTTCTAGGATAGAATCTTGTATTCGAATGTCTATTTGATTCACGCTGCATGCGACTAGGTATTCGCGAGGCAACTCGTTATGGCTAATAGGGATTCCGTTGTAGTAAGGGTAGTGGGATGAGATGAAATTCCTAGTGAGCTGGGAAGAGTGTTTACATATGAGTATGTATGCGAGATTGCTTTCTAGAACATAGGAGTATGTATGCTAGATTGCTTGGTGCTTATTACACTGTATTGCATGTTTGTTGCTTGCTAATAGGAGTTTATGCTAGCCTTGATAGGTTGTTAAGTGAATGCACTATAGGTTGTATGCGGTAGGAACCGAATAGCCTTAGAATGTCGGATTTAGTTCTATTGCGCAGCTCTTGTTTGAGTCCAACCGTTGTAGGATAGAATCTTATATTCGAAAGTCTATCTGGTTTTACACTGTGTGCGACTGTGCATTCGCGAGGCGACTCGTCATGACTAGTGGGGATTTCGTTATAGCAAGGGTAGTGGAGTTGGGTGGAATTCCTAGGGAGCTAGGAAGAGTGTGTACATATGCCGGTGCGGGCATATGTGTGTAGTTATCGGCGAGAAACTACTTGGACCCATCGGATGGAACTCGGAACGAGTGATGTTAGGTGTGGAAGGTAGTAGTAGAGCTCCTACTATCGGAAACACAGGATCAATGCTCGAGTCGGGAAAAGTCTCGAGGAATCCAAGGAGTTAAGCGTGAGCGTTGTTAGTGTGAAATATTATGTGCTAATAACCCGTTGCAATATCTACCCAGAGTAGCCATCACAAGGAGGAACGACTATAGTAAACCTACTAGTACATGTGTGTACTTGTTTTGCTTTGATGGGATGATCGTTGGGGTAGTGACGAAGGGTATAAAATTAGTAGTTGTTGGAATAAAAGGACGATTCTAGTATTAGTCACTTGGAGTGACGATGAGGATGATGTTTGTTTCGGGCCAAGATGGATGATTGTGCTAGAATCATAGGCTTATAGAGCCGACCTTGATTTGAGGAAAAATCGTAGGGATTATTTGACGTAATTTCCCAACTTTCCTAAGAGGTTTAAATGTCCGGATGACGTTAGTGGATCGGAGAGATTTGGGGGAGTAGGAGTCGAGGCGTAGAATGCCGACTGGGTCATGCACAAAGTTTGATTTTTAAATAGATTGCATTAACAAATTCTTGTGTTTCAAATCATTTTATGGATGGTGTTTTGGAATTTTGGGAAATGTTCAGCACACACACAAGATTTTGAAATATGGTTTTGAAAGTGTATGAAATCGTTTTATCACGGGAGTGCAAACTTTGTTAGAATTTGTCTCATTTCTTTATTTTTCCAACGGTTCTTTCGGGTAAGATGATATCCGTGTTTTGTGGTGTTTAAAATGTCGGGCAAGTGACTACGGCTTGTGACTTTAACATTGGAACTCCTCCACATATGTTAGAGTTGAGACGGAAAGTTACATTCCACGATGTCCGTATAAAGCTATTTGAGTGATTTCGCTAAATAAGTTTTGTTTTACGGCATGTTGAGTCGCGTGGGTTTAATTTCACGAGGTGCATATCTTATTTGTTTATGTGACCATTTGGGGAAATCTTGGAAATCAATTTAAAGAAACCCACCTTTTGAGATTTTATGAGGTTTTAGTCGATATTTTCAAATGATGAAAACAGATTGGTTTTTATTTTTAAGTTTGAAACTTACACGAAACAGTTGTGTTTTAACAAAAGTATATTTGTAAACTGTTTCATCGTTTTGTATGACTAGCCGACGCGCGTAAGATTTGTTGGTGAACCCTGTGTCACGACATTTTATGTTGGAAAAAGAGGAATTTTGGGGTCAAATGTCGTGGAACTGATTTTGAAATTATGTGCACACTTTTGTCGCACCCGGTGTAAGGTCGAGCGGTTACTTTAAATGCATGTCATGAGTCAATTCATACTAGAACCGTGAAGGTTCATTTTCAAAGAAATTATTTATTTCGCTTACGTTTTGTGAGTAAACTAAGCTGCAATGAAATGATTTTCAACATGATTTTCATATGTGGGACGAGCGTGTCCATTTTTGCGTAACTACCGACCTGGTAATAGTAGTTTTATTGCTTACGGTCTTTTTGAAATGAAAAATCTTGACGTTGAGAATATTTTGTAAATGATTTTGTAAACCATTTGGGAAGTGCGTTTATAAGTGTTATGTGTCATTTTGAGAATTTTAAGGGTGTGAATCCTTTTGGAAAACTCTTTTGTTTAACTCGTGTCGAGTTTGGGACTAATGTTATTTAAGAGTATTGCTTGCTTAAACTTTATTTAAACGCGTTTTTGACGACTTATGGGTCTAGCAAGCGTGGAGCATTTTGCTCGGTTTTGACTTTGAGATAGTCATGGGTCAATTGCACGGTTTTTAATGGCTCGATGTGAAGTTTTGTTGATGGGTTGTTTTGTTGCACAGTTTTGCACTTATTGCACGTTGTGTATTTACATGTTGGGTGAGTGAGTCATTCTGGGATAGGCATGTTGTTGGTAGACTGTTTTGCATTGGATCCTTGGTCATGTCAGTCAGTCGTTGGTAATGGTCGGTTGGGTATTTCGGGGTGGGACCCCGGTATTCATGTGTTATGACCTTGACTTTCCAGTAGGCACTGGGAGGATATAGTCTTGGGCACTTACCTGAGAGGTAGTTCCGATGTGCCGGGCCTTGAGACGTACCTGGGAGGTAGACGTTAAGGTGTATCTTGATACGGTGTAACTAGGCTTCGTAGAGCGAGTGTGGAGGATAAGTAGACGGTGGAAGGTTGGGTATTCCACGCGTATTGGTAATGTAGGCCGAATAGTATTGGTTAAGGGAATGAAGCCTTTGTAATTAAGAGAATAAATGCGCAGGAAACTTTTTGAAGTAAGTAGTATATTTAGGTGTCGAGCTTTGGGCTTGAGGCCAAACACCTTTAGTGTAATCGGAGATTCGTAGCCGATTTTAAAATGATTATGGTGATGGTAGTAGTAACCCTAAGATGCTTAATTGTGATAAATGGTTATGGTGGAATGACCTTCGTGGGTGATTATAAGTTTACTGGTTTGATGATCCGTGTGAAATAAATTTGGGAGTCTATTAGAACTCGTGGAAATTAATTGGCAGTAATGGTAGGAATGATCGGATTCGAGTATCCTGTAGGGTATATTGGTGAGCACCTTTAGAATGGTTAGAGCTTGAAAGTTGAATCGGGATGTATGGAACATCTATGGTTGGGAGACAACCGAAGTCGTTTGACTAGGAATGAATCCAGTTGTTGGAGTGTTCTTCCGATCATAATTTCAGTGTCCTTGAAGGAGTTTTGTTAGTAAGAAAAGTATTCGAGAATTCTTGGCGGGGTGAGAAATTTAGATTCTAGTTGAGGAAAGTCCAGTAGCAACACAGAAAGGGCTCCGAGTGGACTTGGGAACCCGAGGTTGAGATGTGGTGAAACTATCCAGAGCTATTCGTAGGCAGAGACTTCGAGGACGAAGTCTAATCCAAGTGGGGGAGAGTTGTAAAGCCCGTATCCCGGTATGTAATTTCTTTTATTAATTCTTTTTTTTAAAGTTTTATTTAACGGGATTTCCAGTAACGGGGTTAGACGATCTGGACCCATTTGTTAAACATGTCGGAATTTTGGTTAGTTGCGAGAAGGTTTTAGTTGAGGGGCCATTTGTGTCAAGGGCCAAAACCTACCTTGGTTTCGGCCCATGCATCCAAGAACCCAACCCATATTGTTTTAGTTGAGTGGTGTCGTGAAGGAGAAGCAAAAGAGAAAGAAGTTTAGAACAAAGCAAACCCTACGGCCTTTCTCCCTTTTCTTTCGTCGTCGTCGGCCGGAAAAGAGAAGAGAGAGAGAGAGAGAAACCGAGAGGGAGAGAGAGAGAAACCGAGGAAGAGAGAGAGTGCAGCGGCGAAGGAGAAGTGACCGGAGTAATTCTGCAGTCGCACCGTCGTTGTCGTCGCGAGGTAAGAACCGTTTTTCCCGTTTGTTGTTTCTCTCGTCGTTAATCGTTAGTGTGAGAAAAGAATCGCCGCCGACCACCACCGCCGCCGGAGGCGGCAGGGGGGTGGTGCACGGCTGTTGTCCGTCTTGGTATGATCTGTTTCCAGTAGGTTTTAGGATTCCCGGGGGCTGTTTGGATTAAGCATTGACTTAATGAGATTATAACCTTTAGTTATCATTTTATGTGAAAACGTTTGTCTGCCACTGTTTTGCGACGGCCATAACTTTTCCTTTTCCGTCGTAGCTCAGATTGAGGCGAATCCGGTGCCCACGGTTCACATTCTGTGCCGGGCACACTTTTCGTGTTTTAGCGGAAGTCTGGTTCGGCCTCTAACTAGGAGTAAATTGGATGTTTATACAGCAGGTCCGGATTTGACAGTCCGCGTTCCGTTTTAAAAGTCACAGTTTCTGCCACTGTTTTGGGAAAGCCATAACTTTTTATAGGAACGTCGTATTGGGGTGAAACCAGTGCCAAAAGTTCCCATTCTGAGTCTAGTAAGTTTCTTATGTTTTTCGGAAAAACCAGTTCGGACCGTAGCTAGTGTCAAACTGCTGTTTTATAGCGAAAGGTGCTGTTTTTCGCTGTGCAGTTAGCCAATTTTGTAAAATCTGTATTAAATTGTAGAAAAATCGTTAGGAGGTGTATAATATGTCCTTGGAACCCTAATCTGAGCACCTTCTGGTTATGTAATTTAATTGAGGATTTTCTGGGTTTATGGAGGTCGGAACAGGTCCCGAACAGACCTGTTTGGTTAGACCGAAAAGTCGTTTTAGTGACGATTTAAGGGTGCGTCGTGTTTTAGGGTCCGGGCCTCGTATTGATACGTTTTAACGTTCGTTTAGGTGTCGGGAAGTGATCTTGGATTTGTGGAGCTTGAATTATTGTTTGTGAGCTAGGCGCGCTTACGAGGTGAGTTCTCTCACTATAACTAATGTCGGTTATTTTTACATTACGATTTGTACGTGTGTGGTAGTTTTAATTGTTTGTGATGCGGGACTAAATAGTGGGGTGTCTAGTCGGACCTTTATTGTTATGACTACGCGGGTGGCGTAGGAGTTCGGTGGGGCCGAGGTTTATATACGCGGGTGGCGTAGTAACTCGGTAGGACCGAAGGTTGTATACGCGGGTGGCGTAGGAACCCGGGGGAGCCGGGTAATGCATGCACGGTTATCGTGTGGTCGGGTGGACCAGCTTATGCCTTTGGGTGGGATGGTGTAGGTATGCAGGTTTATGATTTGTTCGTAGACTTGTATGCTGTTTATGTGCAATTATCTGTTTAGAGGTGGTGTGGAAATAACTGTGTTATTTATGGTGTCTGAATTCACTAAGCTTCGTGCTTACCCTTTCCCAATAAAATTGTGGTTTCAGGTACGAGTGGCTCCAAGGCGTGACGAGTACACACTGGCGCGTGGGAAGAGTTGATTACTTTTATGATTTTAATTTTAGACATATATTCCGCTGTTTATTGTTCGTAAGGATATTAATTATGAGTTTGCAAATGAGATGATTGAATTATTAAATGAGTTTTTATTAATGAAATGTTACTTTAAAAAATTTTAAATTCCTTGTAATTTTTGGGACGTTACAGACCAAATCCGTAATTCACTGTTATATAAAATTTCATTTAATTTATATACTTATACATATATATATATATATATATATATATATATATATATATAGGGGAGAGATCAAATGCAAACCACTTTAATTTTGCAGACCGTGCAAACCATCGATTTCATTGGCTAAATTAATGAAAGTGGTTCATGAAGTTGTTTAATTTGATGAAATTGTTTCTTATAATTCTTTTCTTGATGAAATTGCAACTTTGATTGGTAAGTTAATTTACCTGTATGCACAAGTGCATACCGTCCAGATGAAGAGCTACCAGAGTGTTCCTTAGTTTTCCGTTTATTTGAGGCTTTCCCTTGAACCTGACCCTATATATATATATATATATATATATATATATATATATATATATATATATATATATATATCATAAGGACATAAGTGAACCCATCACCGTGAAATCGTCGTGAACCCATCAAAGTACGATGAATGCATCCACCCTTCCCACTGAAATCTCACGATACCGATTAACATCACCCTCCGCCCTCCCCACTTTTCTGCACGAACGTCGGACACCTTCAAGACACACACCACTGCACCACTTTCTCCCACTCACTGTAAGCACGTCTCCTCTATCTCTCTCTCTCTCCGTTTTGTCTCTCCCCCTCGGTTGTTTGTATGTGTGGCGTCGAGGAAGAAGAAGTGTGTGTGGGGTGGGGTTAAGGATAACCGGAGTTTGGGTTGCAGACTTGTAGGTTGGGGTCGACCGGTCACTGGAGTTTGGGTTGCCTGAGAAGACTGGTTTGTGGAAGTGTCGTCGGAGAGATCCGTTGATCGTCGGAATGATTAAGGGAGATGGGTTTGAGAAGAAATAAAATATATTTATACACGACCCTCCAAGTTTTAGTTCCTACATTTTGGTCCCTTATTTTAATTAGGTTAATTAAAAATATTAAAATACAAGAAAAATTAAAAAGACCATTTTGCCTTTAAATTTAACTGACCGACTAGATGGCCGTTTGGTCTAGGACTAAATCCAACAAAAATTGCATACCACATGCACCAAATCCATAATAAGTGAAGCCTAGAACGAAATCCGTAAAAATCGGCAAAGCATAAGGACCAAATCTGTAATTTACTCTATATATACATATATAATATTGTAATTGAATATTTATGAGCTAAATTTCCAAACATAATTCAAAATATCTCTATCATATTAGTCTCATAATTATCATGGATGGGATTAATCACATATCTCGTGATCGATGTCTGAGGTCGAATCCTAAACCTTCCGGTTATTTTGATCAATAGTGACCACCTCATAATATTTTAAATTATACAGTTTTTTGTGTAAATATTAAAATACTTTTTTTTAAAAAGTGCTACTTAAACGTAAAAAGAAAACCAAATTTCACTTAAGTTAACAAAAAACAAAATTAACGACATATACAAAAGGGATCGAACCTTTGAAAAATGCAAATCATGGGGACATTTCAAAAAAAATTAACGACATATACAAAAGGGATCGTTCATCACATCCATTCCATTGTTCTTTCTTGCTTTCTTTCTTCAACATTTCAATTTTTTCTTTCTGAGAGTCTATTGAAAAAATGAGTTCAGCTGTTGAAAAAGCTAAGCTATAATTCTGTTGCGATGGTGAATGGGTGCAAGACAACAATGAGTGGGATTTTGCTTATAAATCTAAGCGTGTAAAATTGGCAGTAAACATTACACATAAGAAGTTTCTTGCTTACGCCATGCAAAAATGTGGAATCAAATGTTCTGCCGTTTGCATGTTAGTGTACAAGAATGATGGCTCAATCTTTGAGTTAACCGACGATGGAGATGTTTATGGTTTTATGCAATTTGCAGCCCAGTCAGAAAGACCTCCGGCACCTTTTGTGTACGTCGATTCATCGATGTGCGACGAAGGTGATGACGAAACCCATGTCGGTGGTAATCAATTGGAGCCTGATTCTCAATTTCAGGCGTCCTACGACCCAACATTTTATTCGAATCATACATATGGTGTTAACGCCTGTTTTCCCGATTTTGTTCCGGATATGCAACCAAAAGAAGAAGAAGAAGAAGATGATGTTGGAATAATCATGATTTGTATTTGATAGATAATAAGATGACAAGAAAACATACCCGATGATCCTGAGGATCCAGTGAAAGCATTAAACATATTTGCCATTGATTGTCGGGTTCCCAGAACGAGGTGATCGTATTATGATGGGATGATGATCGATTCCTTTGAGAGAGTCGATCGTGGGGAGGCACACGGCTGGATGTGATTAGCCGATATCTCATTAGGGTTAAAAGAAGGATTAGGGTACTCTATTTATAATAAGAGTATCTTACACTTTTAACCCTATGGTGTTTATTATGTGCAGTATAATTCCCCATAGTTCCAATCACCTAATGGGAAACCCTATAGTATGTCAATAATAGTAAATACGCCCATCATATATTTACCAGACATAGGGATTTCAGTTATTGTCAATCATCATATCAGGAATGATAAACGATCAGTGACGGTCACTTTTAAGGTGGTTCCAACATTCTCCCACTTGACCAAGCGATCTTTTATCTATGAGTACCAATAAGTCCGGCCGGGATAATACTCATTTTGTTTTAAACTGAAATCATAGCTAATAAGTACAGCCGTAGAGAAGAATATCAACTCAGGACCCCCACTAGTCAAACTATGACTCAAATTTAAAACTGAATAAGCAATGATCAATTGACTGAGACAGATTTCGTTATAATAATGTCCATACACCATTATGAGCTCAAAGCGTAACTAATAGACAAACAAAATCTGAATATAGAGGAAAATTTTATTAAGATAATAGTAATGACCAATAAGTACAATATGCTATTAAATTAAGTCTTTTGTAAGCCCCATCTTCGACACGTGTCCTACGAAGACATTAGGAGGAAGACCTTTGGTCATCGGATCCGCTAGCATATTCTTTGTACTTATGTACTCGATACAAAGGACATTTTCCTCAACCCGTTCGCGCACAAACAGATACTTTGTATCAAGATACAGCCCAGCGCCAGTTGAACTGTTACTGTTCGAGAAAGTTACGGCAGCTGAGTTATCACAGTAAAGCTTCAATGGTCTAGAAATGGAGTTGACGATTTTGAGTCCACTGACCAGGTTCCTTAACAACATCCCATGACAACTGGCATTATAAACGGCAACGTATTCAGCCATCATGGTGGACGTTGTAGTCAGCTTTTGTTTATGACTCCGCCAGGAGATAGGTCCACCAGCTAACATAAATATGTACCCAGAAGTAGATTTCTTATCTTCCTTGCATTTAGCAAAATCGGAATCAGAATATCCTACTACTTCTAAGTTGTCACTTCTTCTATAAGTTAATTTGTAGTCTTTGGTCCCTTGCAGATATCGTAGAACCTTTTTAGCCGCTTTCCAGTGTGCTATTCCGGGATTAGATAAGTAACGTCCCAGCATACCAGCGATATAAGCGATATCCGGACGAGTACAGACCTGAGCATACATAATGCTCCCTACTACAGACGAATAAGGTATCATCCTCATTTCTTCCTTTTCAATCTCAGTGCTCGGAGCTTGGAAAGAACTAAACACGTCCCCTTTAACTACTGGAGCTACAGTGGGTGTACAGTGCTGCATGTTATAGCGTTTTAAGATACGCTCAATATATGCGTTTTGAGAAAGTCCCAAAACACCATTATGCCTATCTCGATGTATTTCGATACCAATGACATAAGAGGCATCACCGAGATCTTTCATGTCGAAATTTTGCGAAAGCATCCGCTTCGACTCATGCAGCATATCCAAGTTGTTACTTGCTAGTAGGATGTCATCTACGTACAAGAAAAGGATTATAAAGTTACTCCCACTGATCTTGAGATAGGTGCATTGATCCACTTGATTCTTTAGAAAACCTTGCCCTTTTACGATTTTATCGAACTTGAGGTACCATTGTCGTGATGCCTGCTTCAACCCATAAATGGATTTCTTCAACTTGCAGACCATATGCTCTTTACCTTCTGGAATGAATCCTTCAGGTTGTCGCATGTATACGTCTTCTTGCAAGTCTCCATTCAAGAATGCGGTCTTGACATCCATCTGATGTAACTCTAAATCATAATGAGCTACAAGTGCCATAACAATCCTTAAAGAATCTTTACGAGAGACAGGAGAGAAGGTCTCTTGATAATCGATTCCTTCCTTTTGAGTAAACCCTTTTGCAACCAGTCTGGCCTTATAGCGTTCGATGTTTCCTTTCGGGTCTAATTTGGTTTTGAAGACCCATTTACAACCGATAGTTTTGGATCCTTCAGGAAGTTCAACCAAGTCCCAAACATCATTGCGTTGCATGGAATTAAGCTCTTCAATCATGGCTTCATTCCACTGAGTGGCCTGATCACTATTAATGGCTTCTCGATAAGAGGTAGGATCAGTAAGCTTTCCAATGTTCTCAACTTCAGATAAAAAGGTTACGAAATCATCAAAATTTGTGGCCCTGCGTGCCCTAGATGATCTCCTGAGTTGATTTTCCGGTTCAGTGACGGGAGGAGTAGGATCAACGTTGGGTACAAGAGGCGATGATGATGTTCCCTCGGTGTTTTGATTAGGAGGAGTTGGATCAGTGATATTAGGAGCAGCGGTGGGTACAAGAGGAATTATCGGAGGAATAAAAATAGCGGTAGGATGGTTTCCCCCCGCTTCTTGTACTTCTTGCAAATCTGAGTCATGATTTGTCGTGCTCCCACTGATCTTTGAGCTCTCAAGAAAAGTGGCATGTTGCGTGTCAATGATGCTCGTAGTGTGGGAAGGACAGTAAAAACGATAACCTTTTGAGTTATCAGGATAACCGATAAAGAAACATGTAAGGGTTTTAGGATCCAGTTTCTTTAAGTTAGGGTTATAGACTTTTGCTTCGGCGGGACAGCCCCATACTTTCATATATTTTAGACTCGGTTTCCTACCTGTCCAGATTTCATAAGGAGTTTTAGGGACAGATTTTGATGGGACCCTATTGAGTATATGAACGGCTGTTTTTAATGCCTCAGTCCAGAGGAAAGAAGGTAAGTTAGTGTTAGCAAGCATACTTCTCACCATGTCCATTAAGGTTCTGTTTCTCCTTTCAGCAACACCATTTTGTTGAGGAGAACCAGGCATGGTGTATTGGTTAATTATGCCTTGTTCCTTGCAAAAGTTATAGAAAGGACCAGGAGCTTGACCAATATTAGTATGTCTACCATAATACTCACCTCCTCTATCTGATCTCACAACTTTTATTTTATGATCAAGTTGGTTTTCAACCAAAGTTTTAAAATCAATAAAAGTTTGTAAGGATTCAGATTTTTCCTTAATCAGATATAGGTGCATATAACGCGAATAATCGTCAATGAATGTAATAAATGATGTATGTCCTGTGATTGATGCGGGATAAGGACCACTAATATCAGTGTGAATTATTTCCAACAAGTTGGAACTTCTAGTAGCTCCTTTCTTATTCCCTTTCGCCATTTTGCCTTTGAGGCACTTAATACATGTTTCAAAATCACTAAAATCAAGAGAAGGTAAGATTCCATCCTTTACGAGTCGAGTCATTCGATCTCGTGAGATGTGGCCAAGACGTTTATGCCACAACATGGAGGAATTCTCTATTTGTTTAGGTGATTTTGTTGTTTTAGTTACGTCATCAATATTAAGAGACAACAAAGATTGTGAGAAATTATGATCTAGTTCTAATCTATACAGCAATCCATCCAAGAAACCTCGACCAAGCAATTCATTATTATGAGTAATGGCAATCTTGCCGCAACCATGAATTATTACATAACCTTCAAGGTCTAGTCTAGATATGGATACAAGGTTCCGAGTAATTCTCGGTACATATAAGGTATCCACTAGTCTAATACACTTTCCGGTACTCATATGTAAATTTAAAGTTCCCATGGCTTCGACATCTAAGAGATCACCGCTTCCAACTCTAAGTTTTCTTTGGCCCTTTGGTAGCTTCTGGATTGTAAGGAATCCCTGCATTGAGTTTGTCACATGGACCATAGAACCAGAGTCACCCCACCATGTATTAATAGGAACATCAGTAGTAAAGGAATCAAATATTGCATAAAGAATGTTACCTTTCTTAGCTAGCCATTCCTTGAACTTAGGGCAATCTTTCTGTCCGTGCCCTTTTGCACGACAGAATTTGCAGTTAGGTTTGCCTGTCAAGGGTTTAGAGCTAGAGGCAACGGCACCATGATGATTATCCTTTTGGACTTTATTTCCAGTCTGATTTCCGTGATTACCCTTCCTTTTATTAGAATTACCCGTGGTTGTCAGGTGAACGGCTTCAGGTTGTACCTGCTTTAGGCGATCCTCCTCTTGCACACACATTGCAATCAGTTCACTTATCGACCATTTATCCTTCATAGCGTTGTAGTTAACTTTGAAGGTGTCGAACCGAGCAGGCAAAGAGGTCATTATGAAATGCACAAGAAAATTATCAGAGACTTCCATCTCAAGACTCTTAAGCTTATGAGCCATATCAATCATTTTCATAATGTGTTCACGGACACTGCTATTTCCTTCATATTTTAGAGTGAGCATCTGTAGCATTAAACTACTTGCATGAGCCTTAGACGATCCCTTGAAGTGATCCTCAACAGATTTGAGGTAAGTTTTGACTTTATCAGAGTCAGGGATAGCTCCTCGGATACTGAGGTTAATGGAGTTCTTGACCATCATTAGTGACAAGCGATTTGCCCTTTCCCACTTTTCAAAATCCGCTTTCTGAGCTGCAGTGGACGCAGCAGTAATAGCAGTGGGTTCATCATGGCGAATAGCATGGTCAAGGTCTAGCATCCCCAGAGTAAGAAGTAGCTGATCCTTCCATGACGCAAAGTTCGCACCAGTAAGTGGCTCAATGCCAAAGTTAGGTACTGATTAGGAAAGGAGGAGGATATAAGTTATAGAAGATTATTATAGTGACGTAGTTAGCTATAAAAGGCAGACAAAGTAATGTTTCTTAAAGTAATGGAATCAAAGTAATGTTAAAGTAAGCAGGCCTAACAGTAATATTCCTTAGAGTAATGAAACTATGACCATTTTAGTGATGAAGCTAGTGACGAGTATACCTATTGTAAACACCAAAAACAATAAGTCAAAGTCAGGCTCTACTTAGATGTTACATCACCTTTGGGCAGAAATAACTAATATCTAAGTAAACATGAGCGTTAGGGTTATGCAACGCAATGCTTATCTTTTGACCTTTGGGCACAAAATAGAGCATCGTGTGAATTATGCATGTAAAAAGTCCTTTTGACACACAGGTATATTAAATCACCTTTGGGCAGAATTAGTATACTCAGTGTTCATTATGCAAAAGGAAAAAAAATGCATTATGAGAATCATATTTGACCTTTGGGCACAAATGATGAGACCATAAATATTAGTGCAAGGTTTTCGCTATGTACAGAAGCGAAAAGTAAGGTTTTCGCAATGTACAGTAGCGAAAAGTAAGGTTTTCGCTATGTATAGTAGCGAAAAGTAAGGTTTTCGCTATGTACAGAAGCGAAAAGTAAGGTTTTCGCAATGTTCAGTAGCGAAAAGTAAGGTTTTCGCTATGTACAGAAGCGAAAAGTAAGGTTTTCGCAATGTTCAGTAGCGAAAAGTAAGGTTTTCGCAATGTACAGTAGCGAAAAGTAAGGTTTTCGCTATGTACAGAAGCGAAAAGTAAGGTTTTCGCTATGTACAGAAGCGAAAAGTAAGGTTTTCGCAATGTTCAGTAGCGAAAAGTAAGGTTCAACCGAAAAAAAAAATTCTATACATTGATCAATTCGGGATAAATAACATTGATCAATTAACATGGCATAATTAGGGTTTAATACGATGGAAAAATAGCATTATAATCGCAGATGATAAAATTGCAATTCAATGCAGTTTTGATGTTTGCGGCGACATACATAAACACGAACTAAACCGATAAATTAAAGCCATCAAAAAACTAATACAAATCATGAATCAATTTTGAACCTGGGGCTCTGATACCACATGTTGGAATAATCATGATTTGTATTTGATAGATAATAAGATGACAAGAAAACATACCCGATGATCCTGAGGATCCAGTGAAAGCATTAAACATATTTGTCATTGATTGTCGGGTTCCCAGAACGAGGTGATCGTATTATGATGGGATGATGATCGATTCCTTTGAGAGAGTCGATCGTGGGGAGGCACACGGCTGGATGTGATTAGCCGATATCTCATTAGGGTTAAAAGAAGGATTAGGGTACTCTATTTATAATAAGAGTATCTTACACTTTTAACCCTCTGGTGTTTATTATGTGCAGTATAATTCCCCATAGTTCCAATCACCTAATGGGAAACCCTATAGTATGTCAATAATAGTAAATACGCCCATCATATATTTACCAGACATAGGGATTTCAGTTATTGTCAATCATCATATCAGGAATGATAAACGATCAGTGACGGTCACTTTTAAGGTGGTTCCAACAGATGAAGACAAAGAAAGACGATTTGTTGGACTTGCTGATGACGAAACCCCATGTTTTCACAATGGGTATATCTGATATGGACAAATCAGATACTGATAATGGTGAGGACGAAGTAGTAGAAACATATACCCCTAGTAATAAATCATTTGGTGAGTTAAATGATTATTTTGATATGCCTCCTCCCTTTCCAACCCCGGAGACCTATATACCAACCTACCAACCCTCACCTTATAATCGCAGTTCAAGGATACATGAAGATCAGGTATTTGATACGAAGAATGAAATGGCCATACAGCTCGGAATTAAGTTCATGGAAGAGGGTTTCGTGTTTAAAACGAAGAAATCCGACAAACTCAAATTTGAGGCTGTATGTGGGAGAGAAAATTGTAATTGGCGTATGACGGAGAAGTCCATGGGCCCTAAAGGATCGATGTTTACCGTTAGAAAGTTGCACGGTGTACACACTTGTTCGAGGACGCAACTGAATCCCAACCACCGACAAGCCAACAAAAGGACTTGGGGCCACATACTGAAAGGGAAATTTCTTGATGCTAGCAGGGCATTTCGGCCAAAGGACGTCGTCAACAATATAAACCTGCAGTACGGGATCACAATTGGTTACCACCAAGGTTGGCGTGCGCGATGTAGGGCACTACTACTGGTGAAAGGCACTCCTGAGGAATCGTATGAACGAATACCTACGTATTTATATAATTTGGAGCTGCAGAAACCAAGTACATGCACCAGAATAAGGACGGCTTCAAATGGACGTTTTGAGTTGTGTTTCGATGCCCTTGGATGTGCGGTACGTATATTAATACGTCATATGTTTATATATTATAAAGTATAACATTTACAAAGGGAAACCACCTACGTTTTTGCAGATCCACACATTTTTGGCAAATCTTCGTCGTGTCCTTGTAATAGACGATGCCCATTTAAAGGGACGTTACTTGGGTATGATGTTCTTGGCGGTTGCCATGGACGGAAATAACAACATTGTGGCAATAGCTTTCGAAATAGAGAAGTTCGAGACCGGGGAGGAGTGGGGTTGGTTTTTGTCCTTGTTGAGAGAATGTATTGGAGACCCGGCAGGGTTGGTGTTTATGTCCGACAGAGCTCCTTCCATAAGCGCCGCAATTTCTGCCGTGTACCCAACGACCCCTCATACCCTATGTTGTCGACATTTGGAGATGAACGTGAAAAGCGCGGACAAACGTATTACAACATACGACACGACCTACTGGAAGGCATGCAAAGTGTATACGGTTCGGGAGTTTGACCGGTACCTGAATGCACTACGAGTTAGTGTAGATCGTGGAGCACGAGTTATGGATGATGCTGGTAAAGAGAGGTGGTTAAGGGCCAATTTTCCTGCACAACGGTATAACACGATGACCTCTAATAGTGCAGAGTCGGTGAATGCACTCTCTCGTTTTGCTCGTAGATTACCGATTGTACAATTTATGGAGTACTTCTGAACCTTTCAACAAGAGTGGTACCTACTTCGACGGCAAAAGGGAGGTTAATAAACTATGAAAATTTGAACTTATATATTAGTTGCTTTTTCGTGTTCTTTATAAATCGTAAAACAATTAACACATATTTGTAGATCAAATGCATAATAGACTCACACTAGTGGCGGAGAAGATAATTCTTGGAAGGTAAACGGAACTGGATATGAGAAGTACCAGGTTCGGGATAACCGTTTTGATGCGACTGTCGATATGATCAACCATGTTTGTTCATGTCTGCAATGGCAATATTCTGGGTTACCGTGCGGTCATGCCATCGATGCTACAAGGCGTATGGGTCGTAGAGATTGCAGCAATTTGTCTATATGTTACTACATGTCCGAAACTTACTAGGCAACATATCGGGAGGTAATCAATCCAGCTGGACCCCCTGACTCATGGGTGTCTCCACACGTCCCCCTTTCGCCATACTATCCACCGTTAATAACTAAGAGAAGTGTCGGGAGACCAAAAAAGAACGATCGATGTCCATCTCGGGGTGAAGGTCCGATACAGAGAAAATGTGGTAGGTGTGGAGCAGTATGACATACTCGTGGAGAATGTCCAACAACTGCCCCTTCAAGCATGCCTAGGAGTAGAGGTTTAGGTAGCCAAAAACGTCGCTCGCAGGGCCCATCGGAGCTAGAACCACATGGAACTCTAAGATATGATATCATTGACCTGAACATTGATTTCCCTTGATTTTATCGACTAAATCTTGTATGCTAAGTGCTCCTGTTTTTATGTTAAGTGTTTATTTTATCTACTTTATCGTGCTTGTTAAGTGTTCTTGTGTGTAAAATAAAGTAAACATTAAAGCATCATTTTATTGATACGCACATTTTGAAGAAACATGGAAAACGGATATAGTGCATCTAAATAAAACCAACAACCACCCTTGGAGAAATCTACTACGGGTATATTTCCTGGATTTTGATGATCCAGTCAGACTTTTCCCTAATCATGTCCTTCATTTCGGTGTAGCTTTCTTTGATTTCTCTTACTTCATCTTCTATTTCAGAGATCTCTCGTTGCAGATCCCTAATCTCGCGCTTCCTTGGTGCAAGGTCTTCTTTCTTCTCCGCTATCACCTCCTCTTTTTCTTTCTGAATTTTCTTGTTGTGTAGCCACATCCCTTTTATCTTTTCGATATCGGTGTTCGCCTGATCACAGGACTTACAAAATCTGTCAGGCATTTTTTGAGACATTGTAAGACCCTCCGGCTGGGTAGAATGATACATTGGTGGTTCATTGAAGCCATGATCATGGAAGTATGTCTCCCATGCAAAGTCCAATTGTTCTTTCTCCTCCTCCATGATTGGCCAATCAGTCGCAGTTCTCCCAAACTGTGACCACTCCTCCATTTTTTCAGGTACCCTCCAGTTACTCTGGAAAGTTCCATCATTCAATGGTTGGTTGTCGGTGGAGCGTGAAGTGCCATCCCATTCGCTGACTTTTTCCTCTTAGAGCATGAACCTCCAACCATAATGTTACGAAAAAGGTAGAGAATGTTTGTAAACGGTGTAGAGGCTAGAAAGGATAGATAGCAAGTTGTGAATTACTACTTCATCAGAACATCTACTTATAGTCGTGAAAAGGTAGGTTTGTGATCACGGATGTGGATATGGTCAAAGGATTCGTCTGAAAGTCGCAAAAGATTCGTCTGCAAAGTTCTGCAAGATTTGCCTGAAAAAGGCTGCCAGATTCGCCTGCAAAGGCCTGCAAGATTCGTCTGCAGAGGCCTGCAGGATTCGCCTGAAAAAGGGCTGCCAGATTCCCCTGCAAAGGCCTGCAAGATTCGCCTGAAAAGCTGAAGGTTTCTGTTGAACCAATTGCTCCTGGTGGCTATAAATAACCGTGTTAATACCAAATGTAAAAGTCACAACATCCATACAACATTTTGATATCATAATAGTCTCGTCTTTCACTAAACACATGGCTGGAAATGCATCCTCTTCAAACCCACCGTCTTCACAAACAATGCTGGAAAGGATGAAAAAATGGATAGAAAAAAATGAAGCGGAGATCGAAAAACTCACTGAAAGGTAGAAACAAATGATGGCCAAGAAGGATGGACACCTGAAAAGGATCGAAGAGAAAGAAAAGGAGATAAAAAGGTTGAAGATGGAAATAAATTATAAGGAGTTCCGTATTCTTCGAGAAAACTTAGAAGTCCACTAGAATGTACAACACTTCGCAGTTCTTTAAGCGAAGGTAACCGAAAAGCAAACCTGGATTGATCAATGTAAAGCACTTTATCCTTAGGTGGGCTAGTGTTGTTGGTTTCGTACTTTGCTGTTTCTATGATGTTGTTTTGTACTTTGCAGTTTCTATGTTGTTGTTTCGTACCTGGAGTTTCTATGTTGATGTTTCATGTTGTAGTTTGCTCATGAATAAAGGATTTTGGGTTTTATGAGTGTTTATTTTAATACTAGTGCAAAAGGTCTATAAGATTCGTCTGAAAAGGAAGACTGAAAAGGTCTTTAAGTCGTCTGAAAAAGTAGTCTGCAAAGTAGTCTGAAAAAATAGTCTGATAATTACTGCAAGATTCGTCTGAAAATGATTCTCATTAAAAATAACAACTCATACCAACTTAGTTGTTATACAAGATTATTTCATAATAAACACTAATCTGTATAAGAACTTATTCAAATGTCAAAGTACGACTACACGATGCTTGGGTTTTTGACAATCCCCGTCGACTTATATGCTCTGGCGAGACGTGTCTGGAAGTGTTAAGATCCACTTTCTCGTTGTACACTTCAATCACAGTATGGTCATCAACATAATGACGTATATTGGCTACATCTTCATCGGTAGTCAATTCTACCAGTACGGTCAAGAAGTCTGCATTCGGCCTTTTAAAATACAACCTATAATATTTTGGTTCGTCGTAGTCTAGCTATTTCATGATCTGCTGAAGCAGGTGCATGGAAAGATCGTCCACATCTAACATGTCAACATAAATTTCTAGACCACGAAAGTAATGTCTTCTAGGTGGTTCCGTGAAGTACCCTTGATGGTGGGCTTCCATGGTGAACAATTGTGGATGTGCATATGTTCATGAACATTAACAAAGTTAGCCATACACAACATTTGACACAAGCAAAACCCAAAGAAACATACATACTAACCATATAACTCTTTGGCAGTGGCTGGAAACGATTGAGATAAACACCTAAAGTTCCAGACATGAAGAATTGGGGATGCCATGTATGAAAAAATTAATGAATACTATGTTCCTGTATATGTGTTTTACGACTCATCTAGCAGGGGTATTTATAGCCAAGGGTAGATGTCGGTTCGCATTGAAAAGTATGAAAACGTGGATTACCATAGTCTTGTCCCATCATGCTTTCCTTTTGGTTAAATTATTCATATGGGTCTTTTAATATTTACTTTGTTATAAAAAGTATGAAAACGTGGATTACCATACACTACTTTGGTGATTAATTTCTCATTCAAACGACGTTCGATGTGGACTAAATAATAATAAACAAAGTTAACACTTCAAGTACACAACTTTAACAAGTATTGAGGTAAAAACTTAACACTATAAAAGATTAATGTTACATTCCGAAAAAGTTTGCGGACTACATAATAAATAAATAAAACAACCTACTCATCTACGATGGAGGGGGGGCTACTGCCATCGTATAAAGGACCTCCGCCATATGGTACCGTTCATGGCCTCATCTTCGGCGACATCTGGAGCACACGCTGGGAGCCGCTCTGCAGTCGACGCGGATTGGTTACTACATACCCACACATCGCAATCCCCATAGCGCCCCGACTGTTGTGGTGCATTTTCTGCGAAGACATATTTGAATGCATGGCTAGCGTCATAACGTTTACGACTGTCTTTGATCAACTTAAACAACTTCGGCAGGTGCTTTTTAAAGGTGCCAAGCAGTTGTTCCAATTGTAGGTCATGTAGGCCTACACGGAAGCTGTCGTATATGACCATGACCATATCATTCAGCTTCAGAACCCCGAGCACCCAATTACGGGGTCGAATGCATATGGGGATGTACACCTGAATTTTACATTAACAGACTAATAGTTAGTAACAAACATGAAATAAAATAGATGTAAATTGATTTCCATACTCGGTCGAGGTTCTTCGAATGCGGCTCGGTCTCATCTTCCTCAGCATTGCACAACTTGTAGACGCACGAAGCATCTTGCCCCCTCCCTGACTAGCATATAGAAAAAATTACTTATCATCACC
Organism: Saussurea involucrata; assembly: GCA_033807775.1. Taxonomy (NCBI): domain Eukaryota; kingdom Viridiplantae; phylum Streptophyta; class Magnoliopsida; order Asterales; family Asteraceae; genus Saussurea; species Saussurea involucrata. The sequence continues at coordinate 61,076,217 of CM066319.1, read as the reverse complement.
CCCCACCTCGCATGTTTAGGGCGACCCTCTTGGATCATTTTGACCCAAGAGTCGACGTGCTATACACAAAACATAGATTGTTAGACCTGTAATTAGAGATATATTTTATTATATGACTTTTTTAAATGTTAAACTTCAATACTAACCAAGTCATCCAGTTCCCCGTCGGCCTGTAGCGCCAGCAGTACTCTGAACCATCTTTTACATGGGCATCATAGCATATAATGGTAATAACAACGGGGGGGGGGAGTTGATCATTACGATATCGGTCAATGATTTAGGTAGCCAAAACGGGCGTCAAGAGCGCCCCTGAAGTCATGGCCGCAAATGAAGAATGCATGGTGGAGTTCATCTTAGTCTTTCCTTTTGCCTTCACCCTTGCCTTCGTCTTTTTCGGAGGGACCAGTGTTGTCGGCAGTTGTTGTGTATATGGGCTACGCCTGAATTTCCCCCACCAACTCGTCCGTTTCTCCTAAGCAGGTGCTGCCACCTTCGTCCGTGGTGCTACCACATCCATCGGGTCATCTTCGTCATCTTATAACGTCAGTACCACATGGCCCCATCGGACTGCTAAACTGCGTTTGGATGGTGTCAATCCCCAACCCCATCGACTGGAAGGTCGCGAACCCCGAAGACCCGTGATTTGAACCAAAAAATTGGTCCACGATAGAGGACAGGAAGTTTGAATTGGGCATCTTGCCCGACGTCATAAGCAGATGTCATCTGAAAGTTTAGATTGTTTATTTTAAGTACAATTTCATCATGTTCGCAATTAAACGAAAACTACCAAAAAACTTACATTTTGCATGTACGCTGGTGGCGTCACGTACGACTGCCCGGGCAGCGTGTAGGGTGGCGATGTGACGTAGGACGACCCCGACATATCGTAGGTCATCGTCATTTGGGGTCTGTAACACCCTGCCTCCGACATCCCAAACTGGGTGACATTGGTCATTATAAGATTTTCAAACTTAATAACGAAAATAGAACTATAATGAGTACTCATCGTGACTTACACTTTGCGGGAATGATGGGGTCGATGTAGTGGCGAACGTCGCCGGTGCGGCCTGCGTGTGTACGAACCCAGACGGGATGTAGGTCGGCTGCGTACTCAACACTTAATACAAGTATGGAACGTAATATCAATACACAAACTAAAATACTGTGGGCGACAAATTAAGTTAAACACTAACCTGAACAGCGCAAAACTGTGCGGTGAGGTCCCCGAGAGATTTTATGTGTTTCTCCTGATCCTCGTGTATGTACGTGTGCAACGCCTCCAGGTAGTCCCACCTCGCTTGATATGGATCGGGAGGCGGCATACCATGATGGGAGGAGCGAGGGGGCGCCTCATATCGTTCGTTAGCCCCGAAAGAATGGTCATGTCTCGCTTCATCTTCGTCATCTTTGTCGGCTGACGAATTGGAGCCAGATGGGGAAGGAGAGGATCATTGGGACCTCTTCGTCGGTCGCCTGGACGCCTCTCTTTCAAAAAAGGCAACGCTGTCTCGAAACCAACTCGTCTGCCCCTTGGCATCCGTAGGCAAAAGGCGCCCGATAGGCCAAAACTTCGTCTAAATATATTGTAAAACATATAACATTTAATATGCATGACTAACTTAGTCAATATTGTTTTAATAACTCGAATTAAAAAGATAGTAAAAGAACTTACACTTGTAACTGAGTTGAAGATAGCAAGGCAACTACTCTTATTCAGTCCAACACCTCAGTCCCAACGGGTTCCCCTAATGAACCTGTCGGAGCGCAGGGTGAAATTCTGATGGCAGATGGGAAACATCTCCAAGATCCATATCTGGAATTACATAACAAAAACAAGTACGAAAAAAAAGCCAAACAGAGACGATTTATTATTTATGTTATACTACTTATCTAACCTTGAAAGTGTATGTAAACCCAGACATCGTCATCTTGCTAAGCTTGTCGGCACGTCTGGTGATGGCACGGTGCATTTGTTTGTATGTTCCCAGATGTGGCTACCCCACGGATAGCTGATAAATGCATCTAAGTCCTCGACGGCCCTAAGGACTGTGTCGGTGACAACCTGACTCAACTCATGGCCCATAAACATCATCTCCACCATCACCACTAAACACACACGAACAACATCCTCGTCGGATAGCGCCCACAAGTCATCTTTCATCGTCTGAACCACCATTCTAATCTTCAAATCCACTGGTGGACGGCCGAGCCAAACTCTACTAACGAAGGACTCTTCCGGTAAGGGAGGAAGGGAGTGTGTTGGTCTGAAACGGAGTCCTGTAAAAAGACAGAACTCAAACGCCCAAAGCACATGGAATGCCCAAACACATCATAATACAGCTCATCTGGATCTGCATTGTCGACCTGGACCTCCGTCTGTAGATACATGTGAACTAGCATGGGGTCACCACCAGTATTGGTAACGTCCAGCCATGGACCGAAAGGTGCCCGTCCAAATATTTTGAGTAAATTATGTTCCCGTTCAGGTATACCTTGAATTTTTTTTCTAATCTCTGGCGCGAAGCTAAGGCGGCACTTGAGCTTCAAGTCCGTGTAGTAAAAATCATCCTACATAGTAATTCAGAGATGTTGTCAACGCACCTAACTTGTAATTAAGGAATAATATATAGTTTATGTTTGATAAGACAATGGATTATGGTTATAGTTATTATTTTATGTATGAACTTTCATTATCACTCAATCTATTGGACTTCCAGGTAGTAGGGGAATCACATGGATTTCATAAGTCCCTACAAACCTTAGGGCTATTTACACCCGTTTGACAAAATCCAAATCGATATGTTCGATTTAATTAATTTGAATATAACTTTATTGGCTTTTTTCTTGTATGCTTACATTTTGTTGATAACTCTTCGTCTATTTTAATTTTCGAAAAGAAATCATTCAATCTATTGGACTTCCAGGTAGTAGGGGAATCACATGGATTTCTTAAGTCCCCACAAACCTTAGGGCTATTTACACCCGTTTGACAAAATCCAAATCGATATGTTGCGATTTAATTAACTTGAATATAACCTTATTGGCTTTTTTCTTGTATGCTTACATTTTGTTAATAATTCTCGTCTATTTTAATTTTCGAAAAAAAATCACTCAATCTATTGGACTTCCAGGTAGTAGGGGAATCACATGGATTTCTTAAGTCCCTACAAACGTTAGGGCTATTTACACCCGTTTGACAAAAACCAAATCGGTATGTTGCGATTTAATTAATTTGAATATCACATTGTTAATTATATAGCTTTTGGCAAGAGGCCAAAATGAATATGACATTGTTTTAACATCTTAATAGTATTTAGGAATCTTTTGGTAAAATATCAAATATAAGGGGGTTTGGAAGTTACTTATAAAGCTTAAATTTATGAGTAGGAGCTCACAATTACTTATAAAGTTTCAATGTTCCTAAGTTGTAATTTAGCAAAGTTAGGGGACCTAAGTTGTAATTTAGCAAAGTTAAGGGACCTAAGTTCTAACTATGCAAAGTTAAGGGACCTAAGTTGTAAGTATGCAAAGTTAAGAGACCTAAGTTGTAATTTAGCAAAGTTAAGGGACCTAAGATGTAATTTAGCAAAGTTAAGGGACCTAAGTTGTAATTTAGCAAAGTTAAGGTCACTAAATGATAGTTATGCAAAGTTTGGGGACATAAGTTGTATTTAGAAAATTTAAGGGATCTAAATTGTAATTTAGCAAAGGTAAGTGACCTAAGTTGTAATTACGCAAAGTTTAGGGACCTAAGTTGTAATTATACAAAGTTTAGGGACCTAAATGATACTATCTTTTTATGTAATTATTATTTTTACTAAACTATCTATACAATTGAATATTTAACGATTGTAAATAAACACAATACTCTAAATTTAACACAATACTCTAAAATATTTTCTAAATAAACACAATACTCTAAAATTAACATATACTCTAAAATATTTTCGAAATAAACGCAATACTCTAAAATTAACACAATACTCTAAAATAAACACATACTTTATTATATTTTCGAAATAAACACAATATTCTAAAATATTTTCTAAAAAAACACAATACTCTAAAATTAACACATACCCTAAAATATTTTCAAAAAAAAACACAATACTCTAAATTTAACACAATACTCTAAAATAAACACATACTCTAAAATATTTTCGAAATAAACGTCATACTCTAAAATTAACACAATACTCGAAATAAACACAATTGTCTAAAATATTTTCTAAATAAACACAATACTCTAAAATTAACATATACTCTAAAATATTTTCGAAATAAACGCAATAATCTAAAATTAACACAATATTATAAGATAAACGCATACTATAAAATATTTTCCAAACAAACACATAGTCTAAAATAAACACATATATAACAACATGTATAAACACATAAAAATATAAAACTACAACGGGGTTATGAAAACTTACCTGACGAGCCATGTCCGACTTCTAAAAACACTCACGAACCGAGTTGAGATCTGAGCGTGTAGGTTGCACGAGCTCTTTGAGAGAGTAGAGACAGAGTTTGAGAATTGTGGGGTTTGTGGTCCAAGACGCGCGGGGGGGGGGGGGGGGGGGTAGTCGGCATTAAAAACTAGGGTTTCACCCTAAGCCGACACGTGGTGCGGTAAGTCCTTAATCGCGACCTGGGGTTAAAAATGTAATTAATCTTCGTGGACTCCAGGGACCAAAGTTGTAAACTTTACATTTTCAGGGGGCTTCGCGGCATCCGCGGACAAATATCGCAGACTCGAGGGAGTAAACTGGTTTTTTTTATTTTGAGTCCACGATCACAGGATATTTCACGATTTTTTTTAGGTATTTTGGTTAAATTGGAAAGAGTTTAGGTATATCTGTAAGTTAAAAGTCAAAGTTAGGGTATTTTAATTTCTCTTTTTTAAATACACTTGCTTTGATGTAAAAAAAAAAAGATAAATCTTATTTATTTTATTTACTTTAAACAGTGACGAAGCACTAACAAAAAAGAGTACCGCGTAGCAAAAAGAGAACACAACACGTAAGCTGCAGGACACGTATTATATGTCCATATAACCACATTCCTTTTATAACCGGAAATTTGCATTTACATGCTTAACAATGTTCCTTATATTAAAAATATATTTCAATGTTTAATTATTTAAAATATATACTTTGTAGTTGTACTTCAAAAGTTAGAAGTCACATATCTGTGTGAAGGGTTAAATCAAATGAGAACAACAAATATGTTACAAACCAGTGAGAATCGATATAAAAATATTTTTTTACATGATATTTTTTCATAAAATGCTTGGATTTAAGATATTTTGCTTCACATATATTTGTTTTATAATATGATAGTTTCACATGAATTTGTTTCACAATGTAAATATTTTTTACGTGAATTATTTATTTTACTAGGTGAATCAAAATTTCTTTTTCACGTATAATCTTTTCATAAGGTGAACGCGAACATATATGAAACAATATCTTAAATCATAGGGTTTAATAAAAAAAATCATGTAAAAAATATTTTTATATTGGTTCTCAAGTGTTTATAACATTTTTGTGGTTCTCATTTGATTATCGTTCTATCTGTCAATAATTCTACGTTTTATATTTACATCTTATCGACATACCTGCTATAAATTTTGCTACTATCAACTCATTTAAAATTTACACGTAGTGATATTTTAATTTGAATCAATTTCCTTATACTTTACCCTCAACTAACATTTTTACTAAATTTTAATTAATATTAATTATAAAAATATAACCAAGCCGAGCAGGTATGTTCATATTTTCATTTCTTTTGTCCATCTTAACCCGTTAATCTTAAAGAAGCAATTTTAGGTCGTTCAACTCTTTAAAGTGGTTGTTCAAACTCGATTTTCTAACTGACCGGATAGATCGGTTCTAACAAATCTTGATATCAATAAACAATGCTTACAAAAACTCAAATTTCCCTTATATATTTAATATTTGATTTATTATATATGTTTACAAATTTTAAATTAATATACCATCGTATTAAACTAATCTAAATAATGATAATAAATTAACATGTTGTATCACAAAAGATAATAGATGATTAAATTCAGTTTCACACATAAGATGTGTGCCAATTGGTTTTTAACTGTAACAACCATAAAGTGACATTGTTGTGAATATTGTTGGTGTCATGTTCTAAATGACGTGAGATGTGGTATCACGACGATTTCAAATCTCAAATCGTATAAAGCACGAGATTTTTCAAAGCACAACTTAATTATGACATTTTTCATATCTTGTATTCAAATTTATCTTTGATGATTAAAACGAAATCGAAGATCTTTTTCTTACTTATTAAAGCCTTTTTAGAACTGTCTCGGGAAAGGGTATGCTCCACAACATGTCATAGCGGCGTGCCACCATAAACAACCAACATGACTGACTGTAAACAGGATGTGAGGGTTGCATCTCGAAGCCGTGTCATGTTTAAGCCATGTTTCGACATTGCAGATCATTAGGTTTTAGTATGATAGGTCGTTTTGTTAATTTCAGTTATATATATATATATATATATATATATATATAGAGAGAGAGAGAGAGAGGATACAAATCAAATACAAACCATGTATTTGTTGCACCCCCTTACATACCAATGTGCATATATGAACAATGTGTGCATAATCTGAGATGCATATATGAATTATTCCATATGAATGTATATGTTGGAACCACCTTAAAAGTGACCGTCACTGATCGTTTATCATTCCTGATATGATAATTGACAATAACTGAAATCCCTATGTCTGGTAAATATATGATGGGCGTATTTACTATTATTGACATACTATAGGGTTTCCCATTAGGTGATTGGAACTATGGGGAATTATATGGCACATAATAAACACCAAGGGTTAAAAGTGTAAGATGCTCTTATTATAAATAGGGTACCCTAATCACACTTTAACCCTAATGACTTATTGCTAATAAACAATTCAGCCGTGTGCCTCCCCTAAGATCGACTCTCTCAAGATCGATCATCATCCCATCATAATACGATCACCTCGTTCTGGGAACCCGACAATCAATGGCAAATATGTTCAATGCTTTCACTGGATCCTCAGGATCATCGGGTATGTTTTCTTGTCATCTTATTATCTATCAAATACAAATCATGATTATTCCAACATGTGGTATCAGAGCCCCAGGTTCAAAATTGATTCATGATTTGTATTAGTTTTGATGGCTTTAATTTATCGGTTTAGTTCTTGTTTATGTATGCCGCCGCAAACATCAAAACTGCATTGAATTGCAATTTTATCATCTGCGATTATAATGCTATTTTTTCCATCGTATTAAACCCTAATTATGCCATGTTAATTGATCAATGTTATTTATCCCGAATTGATCAATGTATAGAATTTTTTTTCGGTTAAACCTTACTTTTCGCTACTGTACATAGCGAAAACCTTACTTTTCGCCACTGTACATAGCGAAAACCTTATTTTTCGCTACTGTACATAGCGAAAACCTTACTTTTCGCCACTGTACATTGCGAAAACCTTACTTTTCGCTACTGTACATAGCGAAAACCTTACTTTTCGCCACTGTACATTGCGAAAACCTTACTTTTCGCTACTGTACATAAAACCTTACTTTTCGCTTCTGTACATAGCGAAAACCTTACTTTTCGCTACTGTACATAGCGAAAACCTTACTTTTCGCTTCTGTACATAGCGAAAACCTTACTTTTCGCTACTGTACATAGCGAAAACCTTACTATTCGCTTCTGTACATAGCGAAAACCTTGCACTAATATTTATGTTCTCATCATTTGTGCCCAAAGGTCAAATATGATTCTCATAATGCATTTTTTTTCCTTTTGCATAATGAACACTGAGTATACTAATTCTGCCCAAAGGTGATTTAATATACCTGTGTGTCAAAAGGACTTTCTACATGCATAATTCACACGATGCTCTATTTTGTGCCCAAAGGTCAAAAGATAAGCATTGCGTTGCATAACCCTAACGCTCATGTTTACTTAGATATTAGTTATTTCTGCCCAAAAGTGATGTAACATCTAAGTAAAGCCTTACTTTGACTTATTGTTTTGGTGTTTACAATAGGTATACTCATCACTAGCTTCATCACTAAAATGGTCATAGTTTCATTACTTTAAGGAATATTACTGTTAGGCCTGCTTACTTTAACGTTACTTTGATTCCATTACTTTAAGAAACATTACTTTGTCTGCCTTTTATAGCTAACTACGTCACTATAATAATCTTCTATAACTTATATCCTCCTCCTTTCCTAATCAGTACCTAACTTTGGCATTGAGCCACTTACTGGTGCGAACTTTGCGTCATGGAAGGATCAATTACTTCTTACTCTGGGGATGCTAGACCTTGACCATGCTATTCGCCATGATGAACCCACTGCTATTACTGCTGCGTCCACTGCAGCTCAGAAAGCGGATTTTGAAAAGTGGGAAAGGGCAAATCGCTTGTCACTAATGATGGTCAAGAACTCCATTAACCTCAGTATCCGAGGAGCTATCCCTGACTCTGATAAAGTCAAAACTTACCTCAAATCTGTTGAGGATCACTTCAAGGGATCGTCTAAGGCTCATGCAAGTAGTTTAATGCTACAGATGCTCACTCTGAAATATGAAGGAAATAGCAGTGTCCGTGAACACATTATGAAAATGATTGATATGGCTCATAAGCTTAAGAGTCTTGAGATGGAAGTCTCTGATAATTTTCTTGTGCATTTCATAATGACCTCTTTGCCTGCTCGGTTCGACACCTTCAAAGTTAACTACAACGCTATGAAGGATAAATGGTCGATAAGTGAACTGATTGCAATGTGTGTGCAAGAGGAGGATCGCCTAAAGCTGGTACAACCTGAAGCTGTTCACCTGACAACCACTGGTAATTCTAAGAAAAGGAAGGGTAAACACAGTAATCAGACTGGAAATAAAGTCCAAAAGGATAATAATCATGGTGCCGTTGCCTCTGGCTCTAAATCCTTGTCTAACAAACCTAGCTGCAAATTCTGTCGTGCCAAAGGGCACGGACAGAAAGATTGCCCTAAGTTCAAGGAATGGCTAGCTAAGAAAGGTAACATTCTTTATGTAATATTTGATTCCTTTACTACTGATGTCCCTATTAATACATGGTGGGGTGACTCTGGTTCTATGGTCCATGTGACAAACTCAATGCAGGGATTCCTTACAATCCAGAAGCTACCAAAGGGCCAAAGAAAACTTAGAGTTGGAAGTGGTGATCTCTTAGATGTCGAAGCCATGGGAACTTTAAATTTACATATGAGTACCGGAAAGTGTATTAGACTAGTGGATACCTTATATGTACCGAGAATTACTCGGAACCTTGTATCCATATCTAGACTAGACCTTGAAGGTTATGTAATAATTCATGGTTGCGGCAAGATTGCTATTACTCATAATAATGAATTATTTGGTCGAGGTTTCTTGGATGGATTACTGTATAAATTGGAACTAGATCATAATTTCTCACAGTCTTTGTTGTCACTTAATATTGATGACGTAACTAAAACAACAAAATCACCTAAACAATTAGAGAATTCCTCCATGTTGTGGCATAAACGTCTCGGCCACATCTCACGAGATCGAATGACTCGACTCGTAAAGGACGGAATCTTACATTCTCTTGATTTTAGTGATTTTGAAACATGTATTAAATGCCTCAAAGGCAAAATGGCGAAAGGGAATAAGAAAGGAGCTACTAGAAGTTCCAACTTGTTGGAAATAATTCACACTGATATTAGTGGTCCTTATCCCGCATCAATCACAGGACATACATCATTTATTACATTCATTGACGATTATTCGCGTTATATGCACCTATATCTGATTAAGGAAAAATCTGAATCCTTACAAACTTTTATTGATTTTAAAACTTTGGTTGAAAACCAACTTGATCATAAAATAAAAGTTGTGAGATCAGATAGAGGAGGTGAGTATTATGGTAGACATACTGATATTGGTCAAGCTCCTGGTCCTTTCTATAACTTTTGCAAGGAACAAGGCATAATTAACCAATACACCATGCCTGGTTCTCCTCAACAAAATGGTGTTGCTGAAAGGAGAAACAGAACCTTAATGGACATGGTGAGAAGTATGCTTGCTAACACTAACTTACCTACTTTCCTATGGACTGAGGCATTAAAAACAGCCGTTCATATACTCAATAGGGTTCCATCAAAATCTGTCCCTAAAACTCCTTATGAAATCTGGACAGGTAGAAACCGAGTCTAAAATATATGAAAGTATGGGGCTGTCCTGCCGAAGAAAAAGTCTATAACCCTAACTTAAAGAAACTGGATCCTAAAACCCTTACATGTTTCTTTATCGGTTATCCTGATAACTCAAAAGGTTATCGGTTTTACTGTCCTTCCCACACTACGAGCATCATTGACACGCAACATGCCACATGTCTTGAGAACTCAAAGATCAGTGGGAGCACGACAAATCATGACTCAGATTTGCAAGAAGTACAAGAAGCGGGGGGAAACCATTCTTCCGGTATACTTATTCCTCCGATAATTCCTCTTGTACCCACCGCTGCTCCTAATATCACTGATCCTGCTCCTCCTAACCAAAATACCGAGGGAACATCATCATCGCTTCCGAACGCTGAACCTAATATCACTGATTCCACTCCTTCTGTTACTGAACTGGAAAATCAACTCAGGAGATCATCTAGGGCACACAGGGCCACAAATTTTGATGATTTTGTAACCTTTTTATCTGAAGTTGAGGACATTAGAAAGCTTACTGATCCTATCTCTTATCGAGAAGCCATTAATAGTGACCAGGCCACTCAGTGGAATGAAGCCATGATTGAAGAGCTTAATTCCATGCAACACAATGATGTTTGGGACTTGGTTGAACTTCCTGAAGGATCCAAAACTATCGGTTGTAAATGGGTCTTCAAAACCAAATTAGACCCGAAAGGAAACATCGAACGTTATAAGGCCAGACTGTTGCAAAAGGCTTTACTCAAAAGGAAGGAATCGATTATCAAGAGACCTTCTCTCCTGTCTCTCGTAAAGATTCTTTAAGGATTGTTATGGCACTTGTAGCTCATTATGATTTAGAGTTACATCAGATGGATGTCAAGACTGCATTCTTAAATGGAGACTTGCAAGAAGATGTATACATGCGACAACCTGAAGGATTCATTCCAGAAGGTAAAGAGCATATGGTCTGCAAGTTGAAGAAATCCATTTATGGGTTGAAGCAGGCATCACGACAATGGTACCTCAAGTTCCATAAAATCGTAAAAGGGAAAGGTTTTCTAAAGAATCAAGTGGATCAATGCACCTATCTCAAGATCAGTGGGAGTAACTTTATAATCCTTGTCTTGTACGTAGATGACATTCTACTAGCAAGTAACAACTTGGATATGCTGCATGAGTCGAAGCGGATGCTTTCGCAAAATTTCGACATGAAAGATCTCGGTGATGCCTCTTATGTCATTGGTATCGAAATACATCGAGATAGGCATAATGGTGTTTTGGGACTTTCTCAAAACGCATATATTGAGCGTATCTTAAAACGCTATAACATGCAGCACTGTACACCCACTGTAGCTCCAGTAGTTAAAGGGGACGTGTTTGGTTCTTTCCAAGCTCCGAGCACTGAGATTGAAAAGGAAGAAATGAGGATGATACCTTATTCGTCTGTAGTAGGGAGCATTATGTATGCTCAGGTCTGTACTCGTCCGGATATCGCTTATATCGCTGGTATGCTGGGACGTTACTTATCTAATCCCGGAATAGCACACTGGAAAGCGGCTAAAAAGGTTCTTCGATATCTGCAAGGGACCAAAGACTACAAATTAACTTATAGAAGAAGTGACAACTTAGAAGTAGTAGGATATTCTGATTCCGATTTTGCTAAATGCAAAGAAGATAAGAAATCTATTTCTGGGTATATATTTATGTTAGCTGGTGGACCTATCTCCTGGCGGAGTCATAAACAGAAGCTGACTACAACGTCCACCATGATGGCTGAATACGTTGCCGTTTATAATGCCTCTTGTCATGGGATGTTGTTAAGGAACCTGGTCAGTGGACTCAAAATCGTCAACTCCATTTCTAGACCATTGAAGCTTTACTGTGATAACTCAGCTGCCGTAACTTTCTCGAACAGTAACAGTTCAACTGGCGCTGGGCTGTATCTTGATACAAAGTATCTGTTTGTGCGCGAACGGGTTGAGGAAAATGTCCTTTGTATCGAGTACATAAGTACAAAGAATATGCTAGCGGATCCGATGACCAAAGGTCTTCCTCCTAATGTCTTCGTAGGACACGTGTCGAAGATGGGGCTTACAAAAGACTTAATTTAATAGCATATTGTACTTATTGGTCATTACTATTATCTTAATAAAATTTTCCTCTATATTCAGATTTTGTTTGTCTATTAGTTACGCTTTGAGCTCATAATGGTGTATGGACATTATTATAACGAAATCTGTCTCAGTCAATTGATCATTGCTTATTCAGTTTTAAATTTGAGTCATAGTTTGACTAGTGGGGGTCCTGAGTTGATATTCTTCTCTACGGCTGTACTTATTAGCTATGATTTCAGTTTAAAACAAAATGAGTATCATCCCGGCCGGACTTATTGGTGCTCATAGATAAAAGATCGCTTGGTCAAGTGGGAGAATGTTGGAACCACCTTAAAAGTGACCGTCACTGATCGTTTATCATTCCTGATATGATAATTGACAATAACTGAAATCCCTATGTCTGGTAAATATATGATGGGCGTATTTACTATTATTGACATACTATAGGGTTTCCCATTAGGTGATTGGAAATATGGGGAATTATATGGCACATAATAAACACCAAGGGTTAAAAGTGTAAGATGCTCTTATTATAAATAGGGTACCCTAATCACATTTTAACCCTAATGACTTATTGCTAATAAACAATTCAGCCGTGTGCCTCCCCTAAGATCGACTCTCTCAAGATCGACCATCATCCCATCATAATACGATCACCTCGTTCTGGGAACCCGACAATCAATGGCAAATATGTTCAATGCTTTCACTGGATCCTCAGGATCATCGGGTATGTTTTCTTGTCATCTTATTATCTATCAAATACAAATCATGATTATTCCAACAGTATATACATTATATGTATATGCTTGCACGTATGCATATGCATATGTATACACACATTATTCAATGCATAATGGCTTGTTCACATATGCATACTAGTTTGTAAGGTATGCAACAAATACACAGTTTGCATTTTACGAAGCCTATACATATATATATATATATATATATATATATATATATATATATATATATATATATATATATATATATATATATATATATAGAGAGAGAGAGAGAGAGAGAGAGAGAGAGAGAGAGAGAGGGATAATAAATTGTAAACCTCTAAATGTATGTAAACTTTGTAAACTTTGGATTTCATAAATTTTCTTGATGAAATTGTTTTATGAAATTGTTTATTTTGATGAAAGTGTTTCATATCATTCGTTTCATGATGAAATTGTTTCATATATTTGTGTTTTACAATAAAAATATCTTTATTAATGTTTAATTAAAAATAAAAATATAATCATTATTAATTATAATTATTAATAATAATTTTAATTTCCTAACTTAATATATTTATTATCAGTAAATAATTTTAGTTAAACGAACATAAACGAACATAAATGAACGAACGTTCACGAACGTAAATGAACGAACGAGACATTTGTTCATGTTCGTTCGTTTAACTAAACGAATGAAAAAACTTGTTCATGTTCGTTCGTTTATTAAATAAACGAACATGAACGAACTTTCCGCTGAACGGTTCACGAACGGTTCGTTGGACGTTCGGTTCGTTTACAGCCATGCACATAACTATTTAGTAGTGAAAATCTTTTAAATGTTCCAAAAAAAACATTGAAACACGGAGGATACCCGTATCCGTGTTCACTTTTCCACCACCAGGCACCAGCTGTATGGCTTGTTCCATATAGACCCCTTGTATTTTAAATAATGTCAAAAGGTTCACTAAAGTTTTGGTTATTAAACTTGTATCCCCATGGGCCATGTTTCTCCCTTCCACTTTTCATGGATCCCATTAGGGGTGCTCACGGGTTGGGTTGAACGGGTTGAAGACATTTCGACACATCAATTCAATGTTGGCGGTTTGAACAAATTTCAACCCAACCCAACCCAAACAAAGGTACAACCCAACCCAACCCAACCCGTTAGGGTTGGTCGGGTTGTGTTTAAACAAGGTAAAATTAAAATTATAAACATAAAAATAAAGGAAACATGTTTTTAAAATACAACCGATAATTCACACAATATATAGATACTACATATAAAAATGTCAAAACCAAATATGATCAAATAACTTGATGTCCTCAATTTGCATATTTCTTAAATCTTAAATATATCACCATCAACTCTTTTTCTCAATTTGCATATATATGTTAGCATTTACTATATATATATATATATATATATATATATATATAGCCTATATATATATATATATCGGGTTAATCGGGTTGGGTTGGTTTCAAATTCTTCTAACCCGATATCAACCCAATACATACGGTTTGAGGATTTTACAACTCGATTGGACATCGGGTTGCTTCGGGTTGGGTTATTTCACGTCGGGTTGGGTTGGGTTGATCGGGTGTTTGAGCACCCCTAGATCCCATACCATTTTATCATTCTCCACATTAATTAAGGGAATTCAGAGCAAGGGTTTTATTTATTTTTTAAACATTACATTCACATAAATGTTCCAGGTATATTATAATAGTTTTTCAGCAAAATTCATTTGTTTATATACTATTTATAATACTAAGTAAACATTTTTTGAGTTAAATTTGTATCTTAAAAATTAATAGAATATGAGGTCTAATAATAATGTGCGAGAGGAAATTTGTAAGAGTGGGGTTTATTTAACATGTAAACACAGGATTGTTTAAAATTGTCTTTCTTTAAATTAAGTATCAAGTCAAAGTCATAATTTTGATGGAATTAAATCATTTGAATGTTGGTATTGGGTTCGAGTGAAAAGTTGAGGTTAACGTGAGAGGCATAAGAAATAGTTATCAACCATTGGATGATAAATGAATGCACATTTGAATGATATGCAGTACTCCACCATATCAATTCTCTTTTAAACCACAATTCATGGGAGAACATTTGATTAAAAGTGATCAACCGTTCAGATCCACTCCTCACGCTCCTCACGTGAACCTCAAATTTTCACATAATTCTTCGCCTTGAATATTGAGGGGTTAAAACTTTAAAACTGATAATGTTGAGGAATGTCAGTTAAGCAAGGCCACAACATAAAAGGTCTAAATGCAAATACTTTTATTTTTCTTTAGATATCCCCAATTCGAAATCGTAGCCGTCCACTTAGATTCAGCCAACAAATCCTAAAAAAAAGTCATTTTGTTGAAACCCTCGAGGAAACCCCCCTGAGCCCTCATGGAAACACAACACTCAAATCTATAAATACAACCACTAGAGCACACACTAAAAACACCTGTATTTACCCAACAAAACACACACAAACACACACACAAAGAACATCAAGATTTCCCCAAAACACACACACACACACACAATGGAATACCGAAAAAGACAATCGACGGTGGCAAACAACTGCAAGAAACACGTGAAACACCAGCAATCTCCGGGAGTTTGTTCATTGTGCGTAAGAGAAAGAATATTATCAAAAATATCGACTTCTTCAATCACATACGTTTCTTCTTCATCGTCTCATTGCTCATCCAATGCTGAATCTCACATGGCATCTCCCATGCATACTGATGGAAATCCACATAAAACCAGTTATGATTTTGATGCTTTATTGAAAAAGAGTCGATCAGTGGCTTTTGTTAGTGAGAAAAGTGATGGGAAAAAGAAGAAAAGAGATGGGTTTTGGTCAAGGTTGATGATGGGTTCAATTTCAAAGAGAAGGAATAATAATATTAATACACACAAGAGATCAAAGGAATCAGAGGGTTCTTCAACACTCGTGCATTCAAGAGCTATGAGACAAATGTTGAATCAATGGTGACTTTTTTATATTTTCATTTTTCTTTTTCTTTTTCTTTTTCTTTTTCTTTTTCTTTTGGGGATAGAAGATTAGAAAACCACCTTTTTGAATTAATTATGTATTTAAATTGTAGACATATGACAGTTGTTTTTGCTGATTTTTCTTGTGAACTGATTTATAGTTATTTTATAGATTACAAAATCTCAAAATTTTGTTGATTTATCTATGTGTTGTTAAATGAAATAAGCCATCATCACATAATGTTTGCAAAAATATTATAAATTGGAAAAAATAGATAATGGTGTCAAGCATGATGATTTTTTTAAATTATGTTTTTATTTAAAAGTTAGAAAATAATTTGCTTAAAATAATATTTTTTTAAATAATTAAAATAGTGTTTGTGGTACGGGCAGAGAGAACTGGAGAAGTGGTTGGGACTGTGGAAGCATAAGTACTGGAGTCCAGCTGTCCCAATGGGTCCATAGTCGGTTTCCTGGGAACCCCGTGTGCACCTAGATATCGTCCTCATCGTTTAAAAATTTCAAATTGTTTTTGGTTTCGATTTTGCTTTGGTCGAGGAACTAGCTCCCAATTGTCTTTTGATTTTACGGATGCAATTTCTTCGTCTATAGCATGCATCCACTCTAGATGTTTGGCAACGATTTTAACATTTTATAACCATTGGGAATAGTAGTATTTAGGAGTGCAGTGAGAAGGCCGCCATGATGTTCGGTAAGTAGGGCCGAATATTTGGGTTTGAAAATTCCGGATTTTGCCCGAGTTTGCATTAGGTGTGTCGAGTTTGTTGAGGGTTGTAGTGGAGTTTGATCCTGGGTGTCAGTAGAGGGTGGCGGGTTTGGGTTTGGGTTTGGCACGATGTTGGCAGGGGCGTGTTGCGGTTTAGTTTAAGTGTCGTGATGCATACACGGCATGGTACATTAGTTGGTTATGGTGAATGAGACGTTCTTGGTTGGTGGTGTGGGTTCATGTTTGGTAGTGATAGGTTCGAGAAAAGTGCTATAGTCACGCTCGTGCGTTTTATGGGGATTGGTTTTATTGTTGAACACGAAATAAGACTCATGGAACTTTGCATAGTGAGAAATGTATATTCGTGTGGTTGAATCGTCAAGACAAAGATACCCTTTGTAACGCAAACTATAGCCGAGAAAGACACATGGTCGGATTCAAGGATTGAACTTGTGTTGCATATATTCTCGAAGATACGGATATGCACGACATCCAAAAGGGTAAAAAATGGCATAGTTTGGTGGTGTGCCAACTAGAATTTTGTAAGGTGAGATGTTGCTTAGAAGAACCGTGGGTAATCGGTTTATGATGTAGACCGCTATTGAGAAGGCATTGAACCACAGTTGCATCGTTGCATAGGTGCTTTGGAATGAAAAAACATAGCAAGATCCATCTCGGTAATGCGATGGTGTTTTCGCTCGACACAACCATTGTACATGGGATGGTGTATATGGACACGATTATTGATGAAGAATGTCATGTGAAGATAATAAATTATGAAATTTGTGGCTGGTGAATTATGCACCACCACCGCTATGAAAATCTTTTAGTCTACGATTAATTTGGCTTTCTACCATTTTGTGGAATTTGACAAAAACGTCGTACATATCCGATTTTAGATGCATGGGTAATAGCCATGTGAATCTTGAAAAATAATTGATAAAGGGGATATAATATTGATAGCCTTCGGTAGAGATTGTCGGAGCAGGCCCCATATGTCACAATACACAATCCACATAATGTTGGGTTTGGTACAATAGAGGATACATCTAACTTCCCCTGTTTCTTAAGCAAAGAAATTACACCATTATGAATATGTCCTAAACTGACTTTGTTTGGGTTGTACTGACTAAGGATCGGTTTTCGACCGGGGAGTCTAACAAGCTATCAGCCAAGAAGATTGGACCGATGGAGATCGTAGAAAAGATGAATCCTAATGCTTATCGACTAAAGCTGCCAAGTCACATTCGTTGTGCCGATGTTTTTAATGTGAAACATTTGTTGCCTTTTCACGGAGATTCGTCATAGGATGTGGTTGCTACACATTCGAGGTCGAATTTTTTCTACCCAAAAGGCAGTGATGTGGGCCTTAGAATGAAGGAGCGGGCCTTATTATTCTGGGAAACCCATTATCGGGCTACCAAAGAGGGTCGCGCTTAAACGGTCATAACTTGGGCTACGAGGCTTCGTTTCAGGCCCACGACCAGTTTATTCAAAGCCTGGAACGAGACGCACGTCGTGGCTAGGCCGAGTTTTGAAAGCAAAAATAGTTGTTTTACTATTGTTTTTGGACCTTTTCGAATTTTTACTCCCTATTTGGCATTTTCGTTGGTCTTTTTATGTTTGGCCCATAATCATTTTTAGGTCCGTTTTGTTTTGGCATCCTATTTATATGTTTCTCATGTAATCTGGATGGTCACGGTGGATTTTCAAAGACTTTTGATTTCATCCCAAATTCTGAGTTCTGCGAACTTGAATTTGAAGCCTAGGTTCGGTATTCTTTGAATCAACGAATCCTAGAAGAGATTAGTCACGGGTATTCCTAGCGAATCAACGTGTTTAGTCTGTTACTCGAATTACCGCTGCATCAGTTTGTGTATTGATATTGAGTATGTCAATTATTTGGATTACTAGAGAGTAGACACTAAAGGGTCATTGAGGTTCTTGAGGTCTAAGGTTCATCTAGACGGAAACTAGTCTACCTTGTCATCGGAAGTGTAGGTTACGTATATGTTTAGGTGTGGAACATCTTTTAAATTTGTGGTTCACAGTAATGCGCTAACATGGCGAAACGGGTAACCTTAAAGTATGTATTTGGTTACTTTAATTATGTATTCTGTTAGATCTCACTAGGCCTATAGCCTAATAGTTGTTCTTTGTGTACTTGGTCTCCAGGTCCCACTAGTGGCGGTTCTAAGACCATTTAAGATTTCGGACCGGTGCCGCTAGGAGCATCAAGGGCGTAGATTTTTGGGAACCTTTTGAGAGAATTATTCTTTTAGAGTTATAATAACACTCATCATAAAATAGTTGTGTATCAAGTAGATTAATTAGGTTACTATGTCCTTTTCATTCATTTTGATTGCACATGATGTACAAACTTTCCCTCCTTATGTTTAAGTTGTGTTCAAACTATGGAGGTTTTTAGTAAATAAAATTGTGTTTTTCTTGTTTCAAATTTTAGGGTGTTGCATATGTTTTGAGTTTTTAGAGATTCGAAATGTAGAAGGGCCATACGCATCATTGAAGTGGGAAGTAGTGTGTTAAGGCAAAGTTGTTATGCATCGAGTTATATCTGCTTCTTGATCAAACTTCCAGAGCCTCTAATATGAATGTAAGTCAGAGCCTCTGGAATGAAGGACCAGATGATCTGAAGAATTTTGTGTATTAGAGTAGAAGGGATTTTCTATCAGAAGCTAACACATTGAACCAAAAGTTTTTGGACAGGTCTGCATAACTGTTGTACATTGATCATATCTTAGTTGTCTGAGCTCCAAAGAAGTCGAGTTCAAATTCTCTAAACATATAAGACCAATCTACACTTTTTATGTTTTGAGTTTTTGCAAACTCAAATGAAATTGATTGCTCTAAAGATTTGAAAAACAAAACCACGGAAAAAGTGAAAAAGACCTAGATCTTTGTCTTCTCCTGTAACTTCAATAATGAAAAGCTGAATAAGAAGAGGGGTTATGAAGTGGGTTGCTAGAGGTACAATGAGATAAAATTTCTTCCTGCCTACATCGACAAAATCCAGATTTGTTGCATTCCTTCTTCAATAGTTTTTTGTTCAGTCGTTTTCTGAAGATGCAACAGAGTTGCAATGGATGTGTGTGTATAAAAATCTATTAGTGTTTTGTATCAATCAAAATCAACCATGCGATATTGTTACCAAATAATTATTTAATGCGGTGTTTAAAATAAGTTGAAGGGTAAAATGGTCATTTCTAATATCCATATGTTTTATTCAGCACAACAACTGAACACTAGAAAATTTTGTCAATAGACACAATTTTTTTTCCATACATGCCTTGATGAAAAATGAACCAAACAACTTTTTAATTTGTTTAACTATTTCTTGTATGCGATTTCACTCTAATCATATTATCTCAATATATATTAGTTTTCACTTCAATAACTTTTTATCATTTCAAAGAAAAATGTGTTAAAAATTTATGGAAGGGTTGTAATTTAATTAAAACACTTCATAAAATAGTTTGTATTGACAAATAATATAATGTTTCATAAAACTAAATGGAAACAGTATAATCTACTAAAGTTGTACATGAAATGGTAAAAAAATTGGTCTATGTGATAAAAAACACTGACTAGTTATTGTTCCAGATCTAGCAAGATAAAAAGCGAATCTGGATTGAAGTCTGCAATTGTGTAGGACCATCCCTATCTAAAAAAGTCCGCCTTGGTCGAGTTTCTTTAGGGAGCGTTTGGTTTGCAGTCTAGGTGGGACGGGACGGGACAAAACTAAATAGTCCTATGTTTGGCATGCCATGGGACAGAAACGAGGTTGGACAACATGGGACAAAGACTTAATTTCATGGGACTATTCTTGAGATTTTTTGTTCCACCAAAATAGGTGGAACAACGTGGGACAAACTATAAAATGACTATGTTACCCCTTAACTCCAACCTTTTTCTCTAAACCATCACCAAATTTATGGTGAGTCGTGACCACCTTCCCAACTCCGGCTCCGACCACCACCTCGAGTTCCGATGACCACCTCCGGTTCCGACCGCCACCACCTCTCTTTTCTGACCAATCCGCCATTTCAGCTTAGATTTGCATTCTCCAACATAATCTAAGTAAAACAGAAGAATATCATTAAATATGGAGATGAGTTTTTTTTTCTGAAGAAGAAAAGAGCGAAAGCGAAGGTCAGATTAATGTGTTGAAGAGATTATGGAGGTGGGTGGTGGTGGAGATTAAAGCGTTGAAGAGAGAGGATGTCTCCTGGAAAAATGATACTGGAGGCGGAAGTTAGAACATGAGGAGATAGGTATTTAGGTTAACAATGTAAAATAATATATAATATATTTTTTATTCTTTTTAAAAATGAAGGAAATTCATAACAACCCAAATAATACCAATATAAAATATAATTGAATCTATGTTAACATAAAAAATGAATATATTTTTAATCACATTTAAGGGTATTTTTGTCATTTAACATTTTTAGTCAAGTGTTGTTCTAGTCATACCAAACGTAGGACAGACTAAAAATTCAATTTTGTCCCGTCCCGTCCTGTCCAGTCCTGTCCTGTCACATCCAGTCTGCGTACCAAACGCTACCTTAGGAAAAGGTCTGTTTGGTCTGAGCCTTTGGTTCTATCCATTAAAAAAGGAAAAATATTGAGAAATTCAGACCAATCTTAATCCGATCTAAACAAAAACCATTAAAAATATAAGTCGATGGAGTTAAAAACAAAAACCATCCTCAAAATCAATTTTAATTCTTCAAAGCTTTCAAGTTCCACAAACCCCACTTCAGAACTACAAAAATCCAAAAAAGAAAAAATTAAGGGTTGTTTGGTTCATCGATTTTAAAGAAATTTAAGAAATCTAAAATGAATAATTCATTTAATTAAATTATAAATCTTATGTCTGGTTCACATAATAAAAACTATAAAATCCTTTGAATTCTATTGAATTCCACAATTTAGAAAATTCATCATTCATTGGCATAAGTGAGAGAATTGAATTTCTACCAACCAAACGCATGGTCGAATTACATGCAAATTCCTTCAAAGTCAATCGTTTCGATGGAATCCATTCTACGAACCAAATGCTTCCTTTGTTTTTTTCTTTAAAAACGCAGAAACCCTACGTAAAAACAAATCCACAAAGGGAGAAACAACCTTCAAAAAGTGTTAGAACGTAATTGTCTACCAAATTTTTGAAAATCAATTTTTAAATATGATTCACAAAAACATTTGTTTTTAGTTTTCATAATTCATAAAAATTCCATTTCTTTTAATACATTCTCCGGGAACTCACTCACCACGGGAACATTCTCTATTCCCTTCTTCTCCTTCTTAGCGTCTAACACATACGCTAGAAATCCCTGACACCCCTTCTCTAAACAATGCCTCACCTTCATCACCAAGATAAGGCAAGACTTACACTCACGCCTATCCCCATAGATTACCACCTCGGACTTATCAGGCAATGCGATACGGATCATCTTCTTATTGCACACGATGCTAGCACTATGACTGGCCAACCAATCCATTCCCACGACAATGTCAAACACTCCCATACCCATTGGGTACAATCGCAAGGGAAAAGAGTGACCTTCTATTTCGATACTACACCCCTCATACACCTCTCCCACCAAGACCCGACTATCATCCGCAATTTCTACTTCAAAACCACACTCTAACCGCTTAGGTTTAACAGGCAGACACTGAGCAAAAATCGGCGATACAAAAGAACGATTCACACCCGAGTCAAATAACACTTTAGCAAATTTCGAATTAACAAGTAAGGTACCTGTCACCACATCCGACACATCAACCGCCTCCTCCGCCGTCATATGAAAAGCTCTAGCTTTCGCTCGAGTTGGGTCCACTTTCCTTTCTCCACCCTCAAAGCTACCCGAATACCCCTTCTTTAACTGCGGGCAGTCCGTCTTCAGATGATCTGGAGAGCCACACTGGTAGCACGCCCTTGGGTTTCGACAGTTACGTGCCATGTCCCAACTTTCCACACTTGAAGCATCCATCAGGCTCATCTGCACACTCCCCACGATGCACTTGATTACACTTTCCACAAGGCTTCTCTCCAAACCTTGGTACCCCTCGCAACTCGGGCTTGAACACCTTAGTCCGTCTCGAATCATGCATTGGCCCTTCCCATTTTCTCTTGTCCTTACCTTTCTCCTCATCCAGACAGTTGTTTTCCTTTTCAACTAACTCAACCGCGTTGATAGCTGCTTGAAACGTAGTCGGGTTCCGGGCCGATGCTAGTTCTCGCACGCTACTCTTTAGTCCAAATAAATACCTTTCAACCCGGCGCTCTTCGTTCGGTACATACAACTCAACAAACCTTGCTTTCTCCATGAACTTTGTTATGTATTCCCTCACTGACATTCCACCTTGCTCTAAGCCTATAAATTCCTCCTCCAGTCTTTTCACTACCGCTAGCGAGCAAAACGATGCCTTGAATCTTGAGACAAAGGTCTCCCATGACATACTCCTTGCAACTTTCGACCCTTCTCATGCTGTCTCTGCGTCCTACCAAAACACTGCATCGGACTTCAACATGGATAAGGCGAACATCACTCTGTCATTATCAACACATTTACAGGTGTCAAACACTAGTTCCATCTCCCTTATCTATTTTAAATTCTTACACCCAAAACTGGGTTATCAACACCTCCATAAACAAACCCATAAAATTTCATGTTTTATGAGTTTTTTCACGTTTGTTTTGCATGCATTTCACGAAATATACTATTTTTTCCACAAGTTGTCTGATAACTGTACTATTGTCATTCAATGTTGCAATTCATTTTGCCCATCCAGCTTTCATCTATAACGATCAGTAAAATGTAAACCCTAATCGTTCATCACATCCATTGTTCTTGATTTCTTTCTTCACCATTTCATTTTTTTCTTTTTGAGATTCTACTTAAAAAATGAGTTCAGCTGTTGAAAAAGCTAAGCTATTTTTCTGTTGCGATGATGAATGGGTGCAAGATAACAATGAGTGGGATTTTACTTATAAATCTTAGCATGATGTAAAATTGGGAGTGAACATTACACATCGGAAGTTTCTTGCTTATGCCATGCAAAAATGTGAAGTTGAACGTTCTGCTGTTGGTGCAACCAAGTTAGTGTTCAAGAATAATGGCTCAATCTTTTAGTTAACCGACGATGGAGATGTTTCTGGTTTTATGCAATTTGCAGCCCAGTCAGATAGACCTCCAACACTTTTTGTGTATGTCGATTCATCGATGTGCGACGAAGGTGATGACGAAGATGATGATGAAACCCATGTCGGTGGTAATCAACTGGAGCTTGATTCTCAATTTTAGGCGTCCTACGACCCAACATTTATTTCAGATCATACATATGGTCTTAATGACTGTTATCCCATTTTGTTCCGGAGACGCAACGAGTAGAAGAATAAGAAGTAGAAAAAGAAGAAGAAGAAGACGAAGAAAGACGGTTTGCTGGAGTTGCTGGTGACGGAACCCATGTTTTTACAATGGGTATATCTGATATGAACCTATCAGATACCGATAATGAAGATGACGAAGAAGTAGAAACATATACCCCTACTAATAAATCATTTGGTGAGTTAAATGATTATTTTGATATGCAAAGTTAAGGGACATAACTTGTAATGATGCAAAGTTCGGGGACCTAAGTTGTAATTATGCAAAGTTTGGGGACCTAAGTTGTAATTTAGTAAAGTTCAGGGACCTAAGTTGTAAGTATGCAAAGTTCGGGTACCTAAATGATACTATTTTTATGCAATTATTATTTGTCTAAAAATCTATCTAACACATTCTTTAAAATTGACAAGAAAAAAAATTGATATTGGGTATTTTTTAGACAACTTTCTACTCCATTATTTGAATTTTTAAATTTTAAGGAACTCTTCAAAACTTATTACCAAGACACAAAAGATAATTTCACATAGTCTAAAATAACCCACCATTATATTATTAAATATTTTCGAAACAAATAACAAATATATAACACGTATTTTGTAAAATATAAAACAACAACGGGGTTATGAAAAAACGAGTCACCATCGTCATGTTGTCCGACATAGAAAAACACTCACGAACCTCGTCGAGATTCTAAAGTGCGTAAATTGCACAATAAACATAAGAGAGTAGAGAGAAAGTTGAGAGAGGGGTGGGGTTTGTGGTAGGTTTTGGTGGTTTTTTATAGCATCCGTGAAAGGGGGGTGTGGCAATTTATGTGTGTGTGTGTGGGGGGGGGGGGGGGGGGGGTTTGGGGAGGGGGGAGGGGTTGGTCACGGGTTCCACGACAGTAAATGGTAGGGTTTCACCACAGCCCGACACGTGGTGTGGCAAGTCCATGATCACGGACTGGGGTGGTTTTGGTAATTATTTTCACGGACTCCATGGACCAAACATGTAACTTTCACGGATTACAGGACTTGCCCGTGATCACGGACTGGTTTCACGGACTCCAGGGACCAAAATGCAATTTTTTGGGTTTGTTTATAGAGAAGTTTGTGATCACGGACCCTTTCACAAAATAATTGGTATTTCGTGAAAGTAGGGAGAAATTGGACATTTCACTGGATGATGGTCAACGATTGATTGAAACCTTTAATTAATCTGTGTATAATAATTGTTATAAAATTAAACTAAAAAAATACAGAATTGCAACTTTTCTATGGGTAAATTCCAAAGTGGTTTGATAGTACCCAAAAGGTACAACCACTTCACGACTTCAAAATATAGTTTTAATTTGAACATCCTTCAAAAAAAAAAAAAAAATTGAACACAAATTCCACATGCAACGTGGCGACTTACCTAATCAAGTAATCCTACTTTTTTGAGTTTTTCTAAATCATTTACTTTTAAACGGATAGTTTGCCGACATGGATGTAATTCTACCAAAGATGATTATTTATTTTGATAGTACCTACACTTAAAAAAGATAAAATATGGTTTCTTTTATTTTGACTAATTTTATAAGGCATGAAACTAAGACTACCAAAACCTTCAATTGATCCTAAGGTAATCTTTAATGAACCATCTATTTTACTTTTTATTATACGACACTTTAGACCAACTAGAAATCCAATATGACTTGGGTCTCTTTTGATCTGATGGAATGTTTTTGAGTGATTTGGATTTTTTGGAGAGATTTAGAATGATTTTAAATCTTTGTTGTGTTTGGTTTGTAGGATTTGAAAATGAAATTGAATTCATTCTTTACAAAAAAAAACCATTAAAAAATTATAAACATATACAAATAATTAAATTACCTTTTATTTAACTGATTATTAGAGGAAAAAATGTTTTTAACATATTTTTAAATTTTATTATAAACAAATCTTACGAAATCCCTTTAAATTGTAGCACCCCCTTGGGATTTCAAAATCCTATGTTTGAGAGATTTCAAATAAATCCATGATTTCAAATCCAAACAATTTTGAAAACCAAACATTGGATTGGGATGGATTAAAAATCCAAATCCCCCTAAATCCATTTCATTCATGCAAATCAAACGGATCCTTCTTTTACTAATTGAAATTATTAAAACTTTATGTAAAATCGAATACAAAAATTAGTTAACAATTGGTTGGTCTAAATATATTTAATTTTACGGACATTCAAGGGCCGTTTACCTAATCACTTACCCGATAAGTGTTCACGTGAAAAATTCAACACTATCATTTACTTATTGGGTAGGATTTTAGTCCTCTAAAATTGTATCGTATGCAACAATTTACCAGGTAAGTGTTAACCATGGTAAGAGTCTTCACACTCATTTACTGGTAAGACTCTTGGTCTTTGCCTCTCTCTATCGGGTAAGATTATTTATCTTTACCATATTCAAGATTATTTATCTTTACCATATTCCTCTAGTAAAGTAATGTGACTTGATAAACACTTACCCGAATAAACATTTGGTAGACCACCCTTAGTTCCAATGTTAATTATTGATAATTTTGATGAATATTTTGTAAAAAATAATGTTTGGGTCACTTTTCAGACATTTGTATGTCATAGTTTGCTTACCTTTTCAGTAATCATTTGGATGCATATAAATTAGTTTATCGAAAAGTTAGAGCATCTCTAATGATGGGGTTTATAAACCTCCACATCACCTTAAGAACCACTTCACAATTTTTAGCACCATTGGGGAGAAACGATCTCTTCTCAACGTAAGAGAACCGCTTCATCTGCAAGAACCACTTATTAGAGCAAATACGTGGGATCCACTTTATAAAATAATAATATTTATTTATTTTTCATTTATATATTTGCATGAACCACTTATAGAATTTTATGTTGAGGCTTTTAGTATATTCAAGGTTCTAAAAAACGCGCCATGGCGTCGAGGCGCCACCTTGCCGCCACGTTAACCCCCTAAACGTCGATGTAAGGCGTCGATCACGTTATGGCGCGCCATGGCGCGTTATAACGCGTTATGCCGTTAAGTTACGTTATGGCGTTATAAGGTTTAGGGGGAAAATTGTAAATTTTTTAAACTTGCAAACTTACTGATTTAATACACGGTCAAAATTTAGAAGTCAAAATTAAAAGTTTTAAACCCTAAAATTACTTTTCACTCTCTTCTTCCCTCTTTTTCTTTCTCATAAACGATCGCTGATTCCTCTTGGTTAATTGAAGACGAAGACTGATTTCTCTTTCTCACAAGTCACAAATCAATTTACTCATCAAAGAGACAAAGACTCCAAGTCGATTTTGATTTTTGATAATCGAAGACTCCAAGTCGAAGTTCGATTGAAGAACCCGGTACAACTTTTCTATCTACACTCTACAGCTGTACTTCGAGTTCGATTGAAGAACTTCGAGTTCAATTTTATTCTTTCTACTGCTTTATTGCTCGATTAATTTTAGACTTTAGTTCAATTTTAGACTAATGTAAACAATTTCATGTCTACTGCTTCGAGACCCACAGTCAATTTTAAACTAATGTAAACAATTTCATGTCTATTGCTTCAATGTTAGTTCAACTTTTCTATCTACAACTCCATATGTATTTTGATTCTTTGTATATTTAATATTTAATT
Organism: Saussurea involucrata; assembly: GCA_033807775.1. NCBI lineage: Eukaryota > Viridiplantae > Streptophyta > Magnoliopsida > Asterales > Asteraceae > Saussurea > Saussurea involucrata. The sequence continues at coordinate 61,048,338 of CM066319.1, read as the reverse complement.
ATTTATTCAATGTTCGATGTTTTATTTTGTATCTACAACTTCACTTTTCTATCTACAGCTCCAATTGCTTCAATGTTCGATGTTTTATTTTGTATAATCATCTAGGTTTACTGTTTACATTAGTTTAGTAAATATTTTAGGTGTTCTTGGTATAAATTTAGTTTTTCACCTACCGTTGTTGTATAATTTAGGTGCTATTGGTATAATTTTAGTTTTTCACCTACTATTTCAATATTAAATAATGGAAGGTTTTCAATTCTTACAATCTTACTATAATTTTACTACTTTTAGAACCAACTAAATAATTGTACACCTTGTTGATTACCTACTGTTGTTGATTACCTACTTGGCTACTTCACCTTGTTTGATCTTTTCTGATTTGGTTTGGTATTGTATAGGTTCTGAAAATGTCCATATAGTTAGATAATGGCTAGTGGTAGTGGGGGTTCGGCCAGACCGCCTTCAACAACAGAAGCAAGTTCTCATACAGAATCATCCTTGAAACGAAGTTCGTGTGACGCGGGATGGATCTATGGTACTTTGTGTGATCCTGCAAATAAAGATGCGGTCAAATGTAACCTATGGTTCTTTTGTTTTTTATATGAATTTAAAGCGTTAAACTTAATCATTATTATAATATATATATATATGTATATAATTAATTATATATATATATAATTATATATATATATATATATATATATATATATATATATATATATATATTTGCCGCCATGGCGCCGCCATGACCTCGCCGTAACTCGTAAGGCTTGAGGCTTGACCTCGCCGCCACGCCACGCCGCACGCCATTTAAAACCTTGAGTATATTATATAACCCGTAAAATAATAATATTTATTTTCTTTATTTTTTATTTTTATTTCTACATACAAAAGATAATTTTATCTGTTTTTATACTTCTTGTTGTTAATTTTAATTTCATTATAAGATTTATTATTGTAATATTTAATTACAATGAGTAATTTTTAATTATTATATTTTTAACTATAATAACTAAATTTTAATCATTATAATTTTATTATTATATTTTTATCATATAAATCATGAACCGTTCCATGATTGAGAGTGAAAGATTTATAAAATGAGTAGGAAAGAGAAAACTAACGTGGCAGAGAGAGAAAAAGCTGATGTGGCAGAATCATGAACCTCTGAAGAAATTCATGACTGCGGATGCTCTTACTTGAACTAAGAGTTTTATGACCTTTTTTCAAGTATATATGTTGGTCCCGAAGGGGTTATACAAGTACAAAGGTTTGTAGAAGGGGGGATTGAATACAAACACAAGATTTATAGTTTTCTAAAATGTTTATCGATAAATCAAACACAATTTACAGTTTGTTGCGGAATAAGATTAAGTAGAACCTAATCTAAACAAACTACAGAATCACTAAGTATTCTTGCACAAGAAACTAGAGAGAAAAGGGGATATAGAAAAATAAAGATATTTTTCTATGCACTAAGTAGTTCAGGGAAGACCACCTTCAAACTGAAGCGGTATTCCTCCTATTTATACCCAATGCATTAAATGCATAGCAGGAGGACTTTACACGTGTCATCATATGGTTGGGCGCATGGTTCTGACTTTTAGCACAACATGCTTTGGGCCGTTTGGTGAACAGTGTAGTGGCAGAGTGGTTGTACGATCTTAGACAAAAGCATGTCTCGTCTGACAAATCGTAAAATGTGTGCAAGGAGATAAGACAAACATTTCTTGAAGTAGAAGCTTCATGATCAGCGATCGCTGAATAGGTCTTCCATCAGAGAAGAGCTGATGTTAGTCAGCGATCGTTGAAGTCTTCTTCTTGAAATGTCGCGTGTGTGGACTTGTCTTGGTTTCACTGATGTCCGCATCAGATCATTAGTAGACTTGTCACTTGTTCATTCAGCTTCGTCTTCGATGTCAGCGATGAACTCCGTGTCACGAAACTTGTTTCGGGGATTACATTTAACTTGTTACAAAGAATACTATCAGCGATACTGAACAGACTCAGTATGCTTATCGCTGATGGAAAAACATTAATGCATAGGATATCATCATCGATACTGAACAGACTCAATGTGATTATCGCTGATGGCAAAACACTAATACATACAAGTCAAATGCAACTTTTACTAAGTAAGTCTAAGGGTCATTTTCAAATCACTGAGATAATTTGGATCAACAATAATACATAGGATATCATCATCGATACTGAACAAACTCAGTGTGATTATCGCTGATGGCAAAACACTAATACATACAAGTCAAATGCAATTTTTACTAAGTCTAAGGGTCATTTTCAAATTATTGAGAGAATTTGGATCAACAATATCATTGATTAATATTGATTACTTATAAATACATACTAATACTTATCAATTATTATTAATTGTCACAACGAAATTGAGTTTATATGACGCCAAAATTTCTAAGCATCCTGATAGACTATTTTATGGGACTTAATTTATATAACTTAATTTATAGGATCAAAAAATAAAAATCATACCTAAAGACATTGTAATAAGTTCACAGGACGTTTCTGAAATCGTACCAAGTTTTTTATGAAACTTTTATAATAATAATAATAAAAAAACGACGTATTAGTTATTTTTTTATAACTATATTTGAAAAAGTGTCTTGTAAAAACAAATGTCCTATAAAAAGATGAGTTATATTACATTTTCGCAAAACTATCCTATAAAATAGCTAATACGACGTTAAAAGTGTACTAAAAAACTTGTTAAGAAGCACAAAAACAGACTTATTACAACACTTTTAAAGATGACAATTTTGTTTTTGGTCCTATTAACAAAATCTTATAAATCGGGCTATTATGACACTTCAAATTTGGTGGCGTCTTATAAACTCATTTTATGTTGTAATGTATAAATAAACATTAAGTATTCATAAATAAAAATTATTAGTAAATATTAATATATAAAAATAAAAAATTATTTAGATGTTATATATTAAAATAATTATTAATTATTTATAAGTGTTATTACTTTTATCTATTATCTTTAATGTACTATTCAATATATTTAATTATATGGTTGGGCGCATGGTTCTAATTTTTAGCACAACATGCTTTGGTCCGTTTGGTGAACAGTGTAGTGGCAGAGTGGTTGTACGATCTTAGACAAAAGCATGTCTCGTCTGACAAATCGTAAAATGTGTGCAAGGAGATAAGACAAACATTTCTTGAAGTAGAAGCTTCATGATCAGCGATCGCTGAATAGGTCTTCCATCAGAGAAGAGCTGATGTTAGTCAGCGATCGTTGAAGTCTTCTTCTTGAAATGTCGCGTGTGTGGACTTGTCTTGGTTTCACTGATGTCCGCATCAGATCATTATTAGACTTGTCACTTGTTCATTCAGCTTCGTCTTCGATGTCAGCGATGAACTCCGTGTCACGAAACTTGTTTCGGGGATTACATTTAACTTGTTACAAAGAATACTATCAGCGATACTGAACAGACTCAGTATGCTTATCGCTGATGGAAAAACATTAATGCATAGGATATCATCATCGATACTGAACAGACTCAATGTGATTATCGCTGATGGCAAAACACTAATACATACAAGTCAAATGCAACTTTTACTAAGTAAGTCTAAGGGTCATTTTCAAATCACTGAGATAATTTGGATCAACAATAATACATAGGATATCATCATCGATACTGAACAAACTCAGTGTGATTATCGCTGATGGCAAAACACTAATACATACAAGTCAAATGCAATTTTTACTAAGTAAGTCTAAGGGTCATTTTCAAATTATTGAGAGAATTTGGATCAACAATATCATTGATTAATATTGATTACTTATAAATACATACTAATACTTATCAATTATTATTAATTGTCACAACGAAATTGAGTTTATATGACGCCAAAATTTCTAAGCATCCTGATAGACTATTTTATGGGACTTAATTTATATAACTTAATTTATAGGATCAAAAAATAAAAATCATACCTAAAGACATTGTAATAAGTTCACATGACGTTTCTGAAATCGTACCAAGTTTTTTATGAAACTTTTATAATAATAATAATAAAAAACGACGTATTAGTTATTTTTTTATAACTATATTTGAAAAAGTGTCTTGTAAAAACAAATGTCCTATAAAAAGATGAGTTATATTACATTTTCGCAAAACTATCCTATAAAATAGCTAATACGACGTTAAAAGTGTACTAAAAAACTTGTTAAGAAACACAAAAACAGACTTATTACAACACTTTTAAAGATGACAATTTTGTTTTTGGTCCTATTAACAAAATCTTATAAATCGGGCTATTATGACACTTCAAATTTGGTGGCGTCTTATAAACTCATTTTTTGTTGTAATGTATAAATAAACATTAAGTATTCATAAATAAAAATTATTAGTAAATATTAATATATAAAAATAAAAAATTATTTAGATGTTATATATTAAAATAATTATTAATTATTTATAAGTGTTATTACTTTTATCTATTATCTTTAATGTATTATTCAATATATTTAATTATATGGTTGGGCGCATGGTTCTAATTTTTAGCACAACATGCTTTGGTCCGTTTGGTGAACAGTGTAGTGGCAGAGTGGTTGTACGATCTTAGACAAAAGCATGTCTCGTCTGACAAATCGTAAAATGTGTGCAAGGAGATAAGACAAACATTTCTTGAAGTAGAAGCTTCTTGATCAGCGATCGCTGAATAGGTCTTCCATCAGAGAAGAGCTGATGTTAGTCAGCGATCGTTGAAGTCTTCTTCTTGAAATGTCGCGTGTGTGGACTTGTCTTGGTTTCACTGATGTCCGCATCAGATCATTAGTAGACTTGTCACTTGTTCATTCAGCTTCGTCTTCGATGTCAGCGATGAACTCCGTGTCACGAAACTTGTTTCGGGGATTACATTTAACTTGTTACAAAGAATACTATCAGCGATACTGAACAGACTCAGTATGCTTATCGCTGATGGAAAATCATTAATGCATAGGATATCATCATCGATACTGAACAGACTCAATGTGATTATCGCTGATGGCAAAACACTAATACATACAAGTCAAATGCAACTTTTACTAAGTAAGTCTAAGGGTCATTTTCAAATCACTGAGATAATTTGGATCAACAATAATACATAGGATATCATCATCGATACTGAACAAACTCAGTGTGATTATCGCTGATGGCAAAACACTAATACATACAAGTCAAATGCAATTTTTACTAAGTAAGTCTAAGGGTCATTTTCAAATTATTGAGAGAATTTGGATTAACAATATCATTGATTAATATTGATTACTTATAAATACATACTAATACTTATCAATTATTATTAATTGTCACAACGAAATTGAGTTTATATGACGCCAAAATTTCTAAGCATCCTGATAGACTATTTTATGGGACTTAATTTATATAACTTAATTTATAGGATCAAAAAATAAAAATCATACCTAAAGACATTGTAATAAGTTCACAGGACGTTTCTGAAATCGTACCAAGTTTTTTAATGAAACTTTTATAATAATAATAATAAAAAAAAACGACGTATTAGTTATTTTTTTTATAACTATATTTGAAAAAGTGTCTTGTAAAAACAAGTGTCCTATAAAAAGATGAGTTATATTACATTTTCGCAAAACTATCCTATAAAATAGCTAATACGACGTTAAAAGTGTACTAAAAAACTTGTTAAGAAGCACAAAAACAGACTTATTACAACACTTTTAAATATGACAATTTTGTTTTTGGTCCTATTAACAAAATCTTATAAATCGGGCTATTATGACACTTCAAATTTGGTGGCGTCTTATAAACTCATTTTTTGTTGTAATGTATAAATAAACATTAAGTATTCATAAATAAAAATTATTAGTAAATATTAATATATAAAAATAAAAAATTATTTAGATGTTATATATTAAAATAATTATTAATTATTTATAAGTGTTATTACTTTTATCTATTATCTTTAATGTATTATTCAATATATTTAATTATATGGTTGGGCGCATGGTTCTAATTTTTAGCACAACATGCTTTGGTCCGTATGGTGACCAGTGTAGTGGCAGAGTGGTTGTACGATCTTAGACAAAAGCATGTCTCGTCTGACAAATCGTAAGATGTGTGCAACGAGATAAGACAAACATTTCTTGAAGTAGAAGCTTCATGATCAGCGATCGCTGAATAGGTCTTCCATCAGAGAAGAGCTGATGTTAGTCAGCGATCGCTGAAGTCTTCTTCTTGAAATGTCGCGTGTGTGGACTTGTCTTGGTTTCACTGATGTACATCAGATCATTAATAGACTTGTCACTTGTTCATTCAGCTTCCTCTTCGATGTCAGCGATGAATTCCTTATCGCGAAACTTGTCTTTTGGGATTACATTTAACTTGTTACAAAGAATACTATCAGCGATAGCGAACAGGCTCAGCATGCTTATCGCTGATGGCAAAACATTAATATATAGGATATAATTAGCGATACTGAACAAACTCAGTGTGATTATCGTTGATGGCAAAACACTAATACATACAAGTCAAATGCAATTTTCACTAAGTAAGTCTAAGGGTCATTATCAAATCACTGAGAGAGTTTGGATCAATAATCTCCCCCTATTTGATGATGACAAAGCAACATAAGAAAATTGTTAAGTGTAAAAACATAAGGATAAATTAGACTCATAGATGCGTGTCCCATTTACTGTTTTTAGGGATTTTTCTCTAGTACTGATGGAGTAAGTACTTTCACTGAAACTTTCATTAAATTTGTAAATAAGATTACAAGGGAAAGTTGAATGTTACAAGTACAAGTGAAAGAAAAAAAATACAAGTACCGAATGAACCACTGATAAATTACAAAAGATAACAAGGGAGGAATCTATCAGCTAAAGAGGTTCATCCAAAAAGAGCATTCGTCGAATGAGTCAGTTTCACGGATCATCCAGTCAGGTACCTTCTCTCCTTGTTGTCCTCTGAGTTTTGCTTCACTGAGCATGTGAGTCTTAAGGAAGAGGCCTGGTCTTGATTGATTGCACCAGTGGACTAGATCCTTGAGTTGTTGGACTTGGAAGATAGGAAGTTCTGAGAATCGTTGAAAGCATATATTTCCATTCCAGTCAGGGAAGATGATACCATAAGGGTCACTTATCACTTGGCCAAGTTTGAAAGGTCCACCTGGGGGCAGTGATAAGTTTAAAGCTGAAAGCTCAGGTGGAGGTCCGAGCATTGCTTCCCTTGAAAATTCAATACTTGTTTCATTTCTGTGGGCAGGCTCTACAAAGGTCGTGGCTCGCTTTGTCTTAAATGGGGAAGGTCTCTGATCTGACAAAGGGTTGGAGGAAGAGGAAGATCCATTCTGGATGTGACTTTATTGATGTGCAGGTTCAAGAACTTCTCTACGTGGGATTTAAACTTGGACTTGGATTTTTGGATTGCACTCCTGACTTCAAGCCATTCATTGAGACCGAAGAGCTCCAACTTTGACATGAATAATCTATGTGACGAGTCGTTTTCTCTTAGTATGGTGAGTTCCACCATCACTGACTTCTTTGTTGTTTTTCCCCTAAGGTTCACATTAATGATTCGACTTGGATGAAATCTATGATCTACCTTATCTCTGCACCATTCCATCATTGAATCACTAACGGCTCTTTCTTTGCAGGCTTCCTTCTCAACATTGTTCAGGAGTTGTTCCTGAACCCTGATCGGATATTTCTTTAGTTTCTTATCAGAGACTGAGCTCTGCGCTACCTTAAGGGCAAATTGTTCGTCCATTTGGCATACAACGAGTAACTGCTCAGCTATGATTGATTCTTCTAGTTCTTTTGGGGTTAGGAATTTAATACCTGGTTGAGGAGGGGCTCAGAGGTCATGACTCTCTAGTTATTGAACCATTGATGATCTTCTTCTTTGTTCTTCATCCTCAGACCTTTGAGGTGGTCGTGAGGGTCGATTTGGGTGACTCAACAATGTTTCTTCTTCCTTCTCTTGTTCATCAGTCTCCATCACCGAGACTTGGATTATTTGAAGGTCTTCAGTAGTGGTTGCTGGAATTATATGTTGTTCATCTTGTCTCCTTAAGCTGGGGAGAGGACTAGCTGATGAAAAATGAAAAGTGAGTTATACTGGGAAGAAAAAGATAGAGAAAAAGGCTAAGTGTATAGAAGGGGTCTTAGATGAGATTGAATAGAGGCGGGGAAAGAAATTGTGGAGAGGCATACCTGAGACGGTTGCTCCCCCTCAGACGTGAAGCAGATCTTTAAGTTACCAGTGGCAGCCATTTCCTCCTGCTTCATTTATGACGACACCCTTAAGAGAAGGAACGCTGATGGGTGTAGGTTTGAACCAGAGACCTGATTCATCTTCATCCTCATCATCACCATCAGCGCTCTCATCCTTGGAGGGTTCATCGAAGATTTCTAATTCTTCCTCCTCCTCTTCTTCTCCCTCTTCCTCATTAGTGGGAATGATGTTAACAGATTCAGTGTTCCAGGGAGAAGAAGGAGGAGTTTGAGTTTTCTCTTCCTCCCCCTCATCTTGAGGAGGGTCTTGTTTATTTTCTTCGCCATTCTCCCCCTCTTTGTCATCATAAATAGGGGAAGGAGAGTTTGGCTTAGCAATTCTAGCATCAGCAGCTGCAGCCTCAGTATTCCTGTCTTCAGGGCCAGGAATCACTGAGGTTGAGGCAAGAGCGGCCTCAAGTTTGTCCACTCTGGCTTCTAGGCCAGGGATCGCTTCCGTTGCTGTTAAGATAAAGTGAGCCGCCATCCCTACTTTCGTGCGATCATCGTTAGTGAAGGATTAGGCGGGAGCCACTGGTTCATTCAATTTATTCACGATGGAGGAGATGAGCGAATTGGTGTTATTGACCTTGGTGCTGAGGTCGGTGACAAAAGTTGGTAGTGAGCCGACTGCAGTGCTGAGAGATGTAACGGTTGAGTTCAGCGACTGCATGGATGAGGAGTTGGTTTCCACATCCGTCTTTAATTTCGACATCTCATCCTTCAAAGCTGAAAGCTGAGAATTGTCATCCTTTGAAGAGAGAGACATGGAGAGTTCCTTCAGGGTTTCGCCGGCAAAGTTCACGACGATGGTGTTGTTGGTGAGGTTTGTGGAGAGAGAATATACGCGATCACTGACCTCTTTGATGGAGGTGGTGATCGTGCCCAAGTTTGGACCAGTAAGAGAAAAAGAACTTTGAGCAAAGGAAAGCTCAAAATTTGGAGAAAGGTGAGAAGAAAGGGTTAAAGAAGGTGGAAGAAGTGGTCAAAGTGACTACTTCCTCCGTAGAACTCCATATCATGCTCGAGAGGAATCAGTGATACGGGTGGCATGCTCTGAGAGCCCCCGAGAGGGAGACCATCAGGTCTTAGAACATTGTTGCGCATGAGTCCCTACAGCAATGTTTCCTGAGAGTCAGCGACCATTTTTGCTGGTACAGCAGTAGTGTTGACAAAAGAAATGGTGGGAGAAGCGAAAGTTGTAGAGAAGTCCGTACAGCGTGGAGGAGTAGCACTGGCGGTGCTACGAACGAACTCCTTAGTGCATTGAGGCACTGAGAGCAGAGAGGTAGTTGCCAGCGATAATTCAGCGATCGAAGAGGTCGCTGAAGTGGTAGTTGTTGCGGTGTCAGGTGTGGTGGAGTGTACCACGAAGGTGTCCAGGGTCGTCTGTGAAGAGGCGAGCCCTGATGATGTCGTAGTCGGTTGTTGTTAGGGTGGTTTCTCCTTAGAAACTCTCTTGGTCTTTTTGGAGTGACCAAGAGAGGCTATAGATTGTTACCTATTCGCTGACTAGGTGGTGGTGGCAACTAGGGAAGCTGTGGGGGGATTTGCCGCAGGCATTGTTGCCGTAGTAGGCGAAAGAAGTTGTTTTAGGGCAGAAAGACTTACCTCGTCGCCAGCCCTTGCTACGTCAAGAATTCTGTCTCTAAGGCGTGGGAGATTGTAGTCACCCTCAGCTGGGTATCCTTCCTTGAGAAAGAATTCGAGGAGAGCTGAGATGAAGCGTACGTAAGGAACCATCAGCTCTCGGTCTGGCTTCTCGGCTTTTGTCATCAGGTCATTAAAGATCATACGGGCATATTCAATTTTTCGTATAGTGATGAGGTTGTACCCCATCTGAAGTTGATACCGGTTTGCCTGATCAAGTGAGTCGGTCTTCCCACTCATATCTTGGATAACGTGGGAGGAGAGGTAGTTGAGCTCTGAAGGCATTTTGGCCTTCAGGATCTTGGTGAGTTTCTTATCAGGGACTTAGGTACTTGGCTTCATGTCCCATGCATATCCCATGTGATCCAAGAACTGGATCAATTCATCATCAGTGGGAGGTTCAACGAAAGGTCCCACTGGAAGGTGGAAAGCTGAACGTGTTCCGTTGGCAGTGATGCTGCCATGCCCTAGTTCAGTTTGGAAGGCTATGACCGTGACCTTCTTCTTGGATTTCAGCGTGACTTCAGTACGCTCAGCAGTATACCAGAACTGTTGAAGGAGGTTTCGGTGTGCAGGAGGTGCTACGGTCAGGGCGTAAAAGATGGGAGAATTTTGTAGCAAGTTTACTGCGTCAACGAGATGGAGGGAAGGTTTCTTTTCAAGGAAATGGAGTAGGGCCAGATGGTTATTTCCCACAAATTGTACTTGGGAGAGCTCGAACCTGACGTTCTTGGATTTCACCATAATAACTGCTTGGGATGCCATTTCTTAGAAAACAAAGAGCAAAGGAGAAGAAGAACATGCTTTCTTAGTAAGGAAAGATTTCCAAAAATAATATTTAGGGTTTTACCAGTTTCCTTTTAAGGAAAGAAACTTGTAAAGAAGATTTTCCAGTTTGAAAGATACTAAAACTGGTAGAAAACTATGTTTTACCAGTTTCCTTTGAAGGAAAGAATCCGGAAAACATATTTAAGAAAAGAGAGAAAATTTAAAGAACACTTTTAAACTTATGAAAACTTTTTAAGGTTTTTGTGGGAAAATCATGAAAGAAGATGATTTTTAAAGAAAAAAAATGTTTTTGATCTTTGTTGTAACATCCCGATTTTTGGAAATTTTAAGATAAATATGAAAAGTAGGATTTTGGATTAAATCCTAGATTTTATGGTCTTGTTGGATGGAGAATTCAATTACGAACCCAACGGGCCTTTCCGGAGCGAAAACATAGCTAAAACGAATAAGTTATGGTCAAAACAACTTTCGGTACAACCTCGACTAAAGTGACCGACGAAAGTGACACTTGTCACAATCGCATGTCACTCTTGCCGGTTTTGTGCCGAGAGTCATGGGACCACGGCGAGAGTGCTCAGCAAAAGTGACAACTTTCACTCTCGCACGTCACTTTAGCCGTCGGGTACCTGGAGCATAAAAACGCGATTTTCACCATTTCAACCCCATTTATCATTTCCCCACTTCTTTCCCTCAACCATTTCTCTCCAAACCGAAACCCTAAGCCCCCAAAGTCGATTTTGAGCCATTTAGCCATAAGATTCAAGATTTGCAAGTGATTTCTTCATCTACGATGGTTTTGGGAAACAAATCTTGAAACCCTTTCACTTCATCTTTTTCACCCAAAGCTTTCTAGGGTTTTACCCAACCCTCACCTAAACCCTTCCATTTCTTTGGATGAAATGAAGAAGGAAGCTCATATTGGTAACCCTATAGGTGTTTGGTTGGTGGATTCATGTGGTGGTTGAGGTAACCTTCTCTTTTCTAACGGAAATTAGGGTTTTGGTATAAGTTGAGGTTATTGATGAAAATGTTTGGGGAACGTTTTTTAAATGGTTGATTATGATTATTGATGGTTGTAAACTTATGGATCTAGGTTTTTAGAAGATTTGGCTTGAGGATTCAAGTTTCTTCAAAGGGCTCAAATTGGGGAAAATCTAGATTAACCTAAATCTAGCAAGGCGAGTTCATGTTGATTTGTGAAAACGTTGTACATGCCAAAAATGTTATTTTCCAAGTATTTATGTGTTTTACATAAAATTATCAATAGTTGAGTTAATTGGTGAGTTTTGATCATTTGAAGCATTTAACACTATAAACATTGTAAATTACCCATATTTGGTATTTTTGGGTAATTTGATAAATGAAACATAGGTGAAAATGTTTTGGTGATTTATTGCATAAATGGAGGTTATTTGGTAAAAATGCTTTTTTTGTATTTGTTGGAAATATGCATAATTTGTGTTATGGGATGTTTTGAAAATACCAACGTGTGGGTCATTCGATTTTGGTCATTCCCAACTTTGCGAACATTTGGAAATTGAAAACCCTTCGATTTTGGGGAAAGGTTGCATTTTAAGTATTTAGATGAGTAAATCTTGGGTTTTGATATGTTTAACGATTTATCTTACGAGTGTAAAGTCTCTTGATATAAATACACCTTGATGGGAGTTTTGGAAAATGATTTATCTTAACCTAGAGTTGTGTGGGATTATTTATGTTTATGAAGCATGTTTCGCATAAACGTATTTACGTTTTGTTTAATTTTATGACTTTTAACAAGAGATCTTTTGATTTGTTGAGCTTGTGTCTCGGAAGTTGACTATGTTGGGTTTTGGGGACAATTGCCCAGTTTTGATAGCTCAACGTAGAGCTTTGGACATGATTTATAATTATTTGAGAATTACATGTTTTGAATGCGCTAGTTCATTCTTTTGGAGTCATGTAATGTTTTAGACCTTAATGATATGGATCCATAGGCACTTGAGTTTTTATGTACAATGTTGGGACACTGGTTTTCCGCATTGTAGCACGAAATAGGCATAGGGTTTCATGATAAGTAAGATGTGGGCCTATATGGTCGGGCATTGTCTCATGAACAGTAAGGTGTAATTCCAATGTGCTTTCCTGGATTTCGATAGCTCAATGTATAGACCTAGAGGGGTTGAAGTTGATACTCCACAAGTGTAAGTTTTAAGTAGCCGAGCTTGATATGTCTTACGAATGTAATCCAAGTGTTTTGGTTTCATTACCATGGATATGTGTCCTACTCTTCCGTTCCGTCACATTCAATGGAACCAGGTCTCCCCCGTCGCCAAAATGTGTTGTTTTGAGTATTTATTCTCGTTCTTGTTTTCGGTGACGTTTTATATGTATATGGAATGTTTTCTATGATTTATGGGCAATGTATTATGCGTCATCCTTGTTTGGATGTTGTGAATAATAAAGTTGTAGCCACGTTTATATTATTTGGAAATCTAACTTTTATCCATGTTTTGAGTGAGTTTTGGATTCGTGTAAATATATTTGGGAAACGCTTTATATGAAAGTTTTCGTCACAAAAATGGTGTGCGTTGGGAAAATGGGTTGTGTGCATAATTATTACAAATCCTTTTGGAAAATATGTTTTCAAACTACATCCTTTCTGTTTAACGAATTATTTTATCAAGATGAAAACTCTTGAACTCACTAGGCGTTAGCCGAACCTTTTTATTTTGTCGGCATGTGCAACAGGTTCCGGTTGGGGAATAGTTATAGTGACTTTATGAATAGTGGAGAGCTAGATGCATGTAAAAGAAGTAAGTAAATTGGTGAAGAATTCCGCTTTTTGGGAATAGCAACTTTGGATTGGGTTGAGTAACACCCGACTTTTGTAGTCACTTAGGTTAAGGATGATGTTGGAGTTGTGATGTTTTTATTTTGAGGTAATTTCAAGGATGGTTTGTAGTAAGAATTTTATCCTAATTTATCTATTTCATTGAAGATTTTATTTAGTTACTTTTTTTCCAATTTTGAGGGTTTTACATTTGTTATCAAAGATTTAAGATCAAAAGAAAGTTTTTGTGTCCAAAAATGCATTAGAGTTAAGAAATAGGAACCCGTAGTCTTGAAGTTTTGAGGATCGAAGTCTTAAGTTCTTAGTTCGTTCGAATGCAAAGGAAATTCTTGCCTTTAGAGTGTTTTGTGCGCGTAAAGAGAAAAATTATAAACGAGGGTTGTTTATATAGGAATGAGGGAGGAGAGAGAAAGGTTGATGAGTTGGAAAGAACTCATCATGACCCGGACACGTCCCACGAAGGTAATTGGACGGGAAGTGTAACGGACGAACGTGTCAGAAAAAAGGCGTGTCGTGGTTTATCCTCTCGGATGATGTCACAAGAAAAGTTGTCTTTTCGTTTTTCAAAGGACATCCCTGATAGTGAAAAGTGTCAGGGTTTGGATTTTTGTTTTTCGAAGAATCACTGATTAGAAATATCAGTGATGAGTTTTTCTTTTTAAAAAAGAATCACCGATAGAAAGTGTAAGTGATAGGTTTTTCTTTTGAAAGACAACTCGCTGAATAGAACTTCAGTGAGTTTAAGATAGAGAACATACCTTAGTATCAGAGAACATTTACTTAGATATTAAGAGATGAATGTCAAAGATCGAACCTTATTGTTGACAAAATGTGTATCCGCTGAAGATTTATTCTTCAAGGTTCAGCATTCCAAGCTCACTGATGAGAAAGTTGAATCTTGTCTCATCAAGAGGTTTGGTAAATAGATCAGCTAACTGATAGTCAATTGGAATAAAATAGAGTTCTATGTATCCATTCATCACATGATCTCTGATAAAATGATATCTGATTTCAGTATGTTTGGTCTTTGAGTGTAGCACTGGGTTATTTGCTATAGCGATGGCACTAGTGCTGTCGCAATAGATAGGATTTTTGGATAGCTGAAGGTCATAGTCTAATAGTTGATTTCTCATCCATAAGACCTGAGCGCAACAGCTTCCAGCAGCTACATACTCAGCTTCAACGGTTGAGGTGGACACTGAGTTTTGCTTTTTACTAGTCTAACTCACCAGCTTTCCACCCAGGAGTTGACAGCCTCCTGTTGTGCTTTTTCTATCCAGTTTGCAACCTTCAAAATCACTATCTGAATAGGCAGTTAGATCGAACCCTGAGTCTTTGGGATACCGAAGACCTAGGTTGGGTGTACCCTTCAGATATCTGAAAATTCGATTTACAGCGATCAGATGTGATTCTTTGGGTTCAGATTGATATCGTGCACAAAGACAAGTAGAATACATGATATCAAGATGACTCGCTGTAAGATAAAGAAGAGAGTCGATCATTCCTCTATAGGCAGTGACATTAACAGGTTTTCCAGAGGGATCCTTGTTAAGTGTCAGCGGAGGTTCCATAGAAGTTTTCATAGCTGAACTTTGAGTAAGATCGAATTTCTTCAACATATCTTTAACGTACTTACCTTGGTGGATAAATGTACCTTTATCACTCTGTTTGATCTAAGTCCAAGGAAGTATGTTAGTTCACCCATCATACTCATCTTATATTCATTTTTCATTCGTTCAGCGAATCGAGTACACAGAGATGGGTAAGTAGAACCAAACATAATATCATCAACGTATATGTGAACAAGAATAATATGACCTTTAACCTTTCTGAAAAATAAAGTGTTATCGATTTTACCCTGCTCAAATTTTTTAGCGATAAGAAAGGAGGATAAAGTGTTATACCATGCACGGGCTGCTTGTTTTAAACCATAAAGGGCCTTATCCAACTTATAAACGTATTCTGGATGCTTAGGATCAGCGAATCCTGGTGGTTGTTCAACATAATCTTCTTCATTCATCTTTCTATTGAGGATGTTGACTTGACATCCATTTTATGAACCTTGAAGTCTCTGTGAACTGCATAGGCTAAGAAAAGTCGAATTGCTTCAAGTCTTGCCCCTGGGCAAAGGTTTCATCATAGTCTATGTCTTTCTCTTGTCTGTATCTCTGAGCAACTAGTCTAGCCTTGTTGCGGGTCACAGTTCCAAATTCATCTAACTTGTTTCGATACACCCACTTGGTGCCTATAACAGTTTTGTCAGATGGTCTGGGGACAAGATTCCAAACATTTCTTTCAAACTCAGTGAACTTTTCTTGCATAGCACTGACCCAGTTTGGATCTCTGAGGGCATCATCAATTTTCTTTGGTTCAATCAGCGAAATAAAATTAACAAATAGACAAATATTACCCGAACTTCGTCGTGTCTGAATACTTGCATTTGGATCACCTAATATTTGCTCGATTGGTGATTAATTGTCCATCGCTGAGCAGGAGCATGAATCTCTGGCTCATAATGGATTTCTGGAGGTGTTGAATAAGAGGCTTCAGCAGTGATAGTTTCGGGTATGTCAGGCAGGAGTTGCTAAGGTTCAAATGACATTTCATTTACTGATTGCTGAAGAGAAGTGGATGTGTTTTCAGAAATTGAGGGTTCAGAAGGAGGAAAAGTGTTTATAGGAACAACTGATACCCAAGAAGAGGATTCAGCTTCACTTGTTTGCATGCTAGAAATGATGATTGGGTCATCATCACCGATTGGGTTTTTGACCTGAGGGTCAAGAATGAAATTTGCTTCTGGTTCCCCATTATGAGAAAACATCCACTGATTCAATTCTTCGTTTTCAGCAGTGGGTTTTGAATTTGCTGAGGGATTCATCAAAAGTGACATGAATGGTTTCTTCAACAATTTGTCTTCTCTTGTTGAAGACTCTGAAGGCTTTATATACTGAGGAGTATCCAAGTAAGATTCCATCGTCAACTTTGGGATCGAACTTTCCAAGAGTGTCTTTGTTGTTTAAAATGAAGCATTGACAACCAAAGATATGAAGAAAGCTGATAGATGGCTTTCTCCCATGGAAAAGTTCATAGGCAGTTTTGTTGAATCTTTTAACAATCAGCTACCTATTTTGAGTAAAACAGGTAGTGTTGATAGCTTCTGCCCAGAACTGAGTTGGAAGTTAAGAATCGTTGAGCATAGATCGAGAAGTTTCGATGATCGTTCTGTTTCTTCTTTCAGCGACTCCGTTTTGCTGAGGTGTTCTCACCATTGAGAAGTTGTGAGAAATGTCCTTACTCTCAAAGAAGTTATCAAGAGAACTATTTTTGAATTCAGTCCCATGATCACTCCTAATTGAGCGAACAGTCATATTATTCAGGACTTCCATATCAAGAGACCTGTTTTTGAATTCAGTCCCATGATCACTCCTAATTGAGCGAACACTCAATATTATTCAGGACTTCCATTTTCCTGACAAAAGAGATGAGTTCACCTGGGGTGTCACTCTTAGCATTGAGAAACATTACCCGGGTATAGCGAGAGAACTCATCTACTATGAAGAGAGTATATTTCTTTCCAGCGATGGATTGTATGTTGACAGGGACAAATAAATCCATATGGAGGAGTTGAAGAGGGTTTGTTACTTAAGATACTTGCTTAGACTTGAAACTAGCTTTAGTTTGTTTTTCTTTTTCACAAGCTGAGCCAAGGGATTCCTTGGCGTATGAGTGTTGAGGCAAGCCAATGACTAGATCTTTTGAGGAGAGAGTGTTCAGCGTTTTGAAGTTTAGATGAGAGAGCCTTTTATGCCATAGCCAGTTGACATCTGATGAGGCTTTAGATAGAAAACAAACGTTCTCAGTGCTTGTTGAGTCCATGTTTATGACATAAATATTTTCCAAACGATAACCGCTGAGAGCGACCTTTTCTTTCTTGTCAGTGACAAAACATGCTTTCTTTGTAAAGCATACTTTGTAGTCTTTATCACATAGTTGGCTGATGCTAAGAAGATTGTGCTTCAGTCCTTCTACGTAAGCGACTCTTCTGAAGGTAGTTGTACCATTTGAGAGTACACCAAACCCTCGGGTATAGCCTTTTCCATTTCCACCAGAGGTCACTGAGGGACCTTTCTCTTCCTTGAATTCAGTGAGCAGGTTCTTTTCTCCAGTCATGTGTCAAGAGCATCCACTATCAAGATACCAGATACCCTTCGAGACCTGCAAACCAAAGGAAGATTAGTTTTGAATTGGTACCCACTTTACAATGGGTCCAAAATTTTCAGTGGAAGAGGAAGTGGAAGGATCAGGAGTCATCACAACATCTGATGATTCGGCGTCAGTGGTAACCTTCACTTTGGTTAATTTCTTAACCTTAGTGGTATTTTTCACCTTGGGTTGATTTTCATATGGGGTGATCTTCTTTGCCTTGGAGGCAGTCATCTTCACCTTAGCTGATTTTTCAGCTTTGGTGGTTGTGGGGCACTTACTAGCAATATGGTCTGTAAGTCCACAGTGATAGCATTTCCTATAGCTAAAGGTAGCTTTAGGACCATAGGCATGAGTATTCGAAAGCTTTAAATGAGCAGGTCCAACACCAAGAATGCCTTTAGCATCAGAGATCAGAGGAACCTTAGGTTCTTCAGATTTCTTAGATATTACATCAACCTTTATTCTGGTGGTTGATCGCTGAACATGTTCAGGGATCTTAACTTTTGAAACATAAGGTTGGTTAGCTGAAGGTTTAGTCTTCTTCAGCTTTGGTACTTTGGTACCCTTCTAAGGATTTTGTAAAATGATTTTTCCTTTATCTTTGAGTTTGGGGCATAAAGGAGATTTTTCCTCAGGAATGGGAGTAGTAGAAGAAGAGCACTGAGATGATGAGGTGTCAGGGATGGAAGAGACGAACATTCCAAACTTAAGCATGGAATGATCTTGGCTTGGTTCTTCTGTGTTAGCATTAAAACCAAGACCACTTCTATCATTGACAGGGATCTGAGAACCAATTATCTCAGTGATCTTTGTTGAGGATTTACACCATCATTCAACAGTAGCTTTTTCAGCTTTCAACTCCGCGATAGCTTGTTCACGTTCAATGTTGATTACTTGATTTACATAGACCTGATCGTTTAAACTTTCTTCAATATTAGAGAGTTCTTGGATCTTTAAATGACATTTCTTAAGTTGTTCAATAATCTAAATTTAGTTGTTCAACTTGCGTTTTGCCATTCAGGGCATCATATAAATCAACAATCAGTGAATCGATAGCACGAAGTATATCAACATCAATGAGAGATGGGATAGAGAAGGTTGATACCTGAGAAGTGGAGGATGTAGAGGGAACATCAGCGGGTTCTTCCTTTACTTCTTGGATTTCGGCCATAAGACAGAGATTGACCTCATCTTCTTCATCAGAATCTGATTCTTTATCAGATTCAGCCCAATCGTGTTCTTCAGCGATTAGACCTTTACCTCTCTTCTGATAGTTTTTCAACTTCGGGTATTTTTCCTTAAGTTTAAGGTATTTGTCATCTCTGGGTTTAGAGGTTGAGGAGTGTTTGAGAGATGAAGAAGGATTGAAGACTTTCTTTGACCTGCACTCACTAGCAAAATGTCCTTTCTTTTTGCAGTTTTAGCAAGTAGCAGTGGCCTTATCAATAGGAGAAGATTTATGCTTGTTAGTGAGAGGTTGATTTCTTCTGAAGTTACTCTTTCTTGCAAATCTCCTAAAGGAGTTTGTCAAGAGTGTCAGGGATTCATCAAGTTTTGACGGATCAACTTCTGATGAATTATCAGAGTTTGATTCCAACTCAGTTATAGTCGGGGTGTTCGCGGTCTGGTTTGGGCGGTTTAACCCCTCAGACCACAAACCAAACCGTAAGTGGCGGTTTATTAAAAATTCAAACCGAGCGGTTTGACATCAAGTGTCGAGATCGGTCAAACCGGACCGCAGTTTAGGCGGTTTGGTCCGACCGGTTTAGGCGGTTTGGGCCTTTTATGGGCTTTATTTATTTGAGTTCACAAAAAAGTAAACATAGTCCACAAAAAATTTAACGAAGTCCACAAAAAAAATTAACAAAGTCTTTGAAAAACGTAAACAAAATATCCCAACGAACAGTGTGAACTGTGAAGGACGAACAATGCGTCGTGCCTAGCTTGCGTGCGACCGATTTTTATCAATTATGAGTCAGTTAGGGGCTTAAGGCTTTTCAAAGCCAACATAGTGTTTGGGTTTGAGGTAAATTTGGGCCTAACTAAAGTAAATGAAATATATAAGAAAATTATATATATATATATGTATATATATATATATATATGTATTAGGCGGTCAGTTTGGTCCAAACTGCCCAAAAAAATCGCCAAACCGTAGATCGGACCGGACCGCCAGGTTTGGCAAATTTTCAAACCAGACCGAACCGCTAAACTGCTCAAACTGCTAAAAATGGTCTGGTTTGACTTGGTTCGACCGGTTTGAGCGGTCCAACGGTTTTTTTGAACACCCCTAAGTGATAGTCACAGAGGATCGCTGAGCGGTCATCATCTCTGAGGAGAGTAAAGCAACATGTGTGCTTTTTGAATCTTTTACAAGATTATTCTTATGCTGACAAGATTGCTCATGATTGAGCATGGTGCCAAAAAGAGTGCTTGAGGTCATATATTTGAGATCCTTAGATAGTTTAAGACACATACTATAATTGTCCCAACTTTCAGGAAGACAATCCAAGAATTTTGTCAGAATCTCAGAGTTAGAGTAGGTCCTACCAACAGTTTTTAGGTCAATAATTAAGCAATTAAAACGTTGGTGTACTTCAGATAAAGTTTCATTCTTACTACAAATTAAGCTTTCGTATTGTCTTACCAGATTTATCTTTCCGGACTCTTGTACGTCAGATGTTCTTTCATATTGAATACAGATTGTGTCCCACATGGCTTTGGAGGTTCTGAGGTTCATGAAAGAATGATAGACCTCATCAGGTAGAGCCATAGATATGATTGATCTGGCTTTTGTATCAATGGCTACCTTCTTCTTATCATCATCAGTCCATTGGGAGATCTCTTTGATGATCTGTCTTTCAAGAACTGTTGGAGTGGTATAGTGGGATCTACAGTGGCGGCAACGACATGAGAGAGAATGGATGGAATATAGGGTCCAGTTTCCACGTACTAAGGCATAGTGGGATCTACACCTTCTAGGAAAAGCATCATTCGATTCTTCCAGAGATTAAAGTTATCTCTACTGAATCGAGGAGGTTTTGCAAGAGAACCATTATCAATATAGTTTGTGTTTGTGTTTTGTGCCATTTGAAGAATACCAAGGAATAGATTAGTATAAGCAAGATCTTGTTTATCAGATTAAACAATCTGCTCTAATACCACTTGTTAGTCCCGAAGGGTTATACAAGTACAAAGGTTTGTAGAAGGGGGGTTGAATACAAACACAAGATTTATAGTTTTCTAAAATGTTTATCGATAAATCAAACACAATTTACAGTTTGTTGCGGAATAAGATTAAGTAGAACCTAATCTAAACAAACTAGAGAATCCCTAAGTATTCTTGCACAAGAAATTAGAGAGAAAAGGGGATATAGAAAAATAAGGATATTTTTCTATGCACTAAGTAGTTCAGGGAAGACCACTTTCAAACTGAAGGGGTATTCCTCCTATTTATACCTAATGCATTAAATGCATAGCAGGAGGACTTTACACGTGTCATCATATGGTTGGGCGCATGGTTCTGACTTTTAGCACAACATGCTTTGGGCCGTATGGTGAACAGTGTAGTGATAGAGTGGTTGTACGATCTTAGACAAAAGCATGTCTCGTCTGACAAATCGTAAGATGTGTGCAAGAAAATAAGACAAACATTTCTTGAAGTAGAAGCTTCATGATCAGCGATCGCTGAATAGGTCTTCCATCAGAGAAGAGCTGATGTTAGTCAGCGATCGCTGAAGTCTTCTTCTTTAAATGTCGCGTGTGTGGACTTGTCTTGGTTTCACTGATGTTCGCATCAGATCATTAGTAGACTTGTCACTTATTCATTCAGCTTCGTCTTCGATGTCAGCGATGAACTCCATGTCGCGAAACTTGTCTTCAGGGAATACATTTAACTTGTTACAAAGAATACTATCAGCGATACTGAACAGACTCAGTATGCTTATCGCTGATGGCAAAACATTAATACATAGGATATCATCATCGATACTGAACAGACTCAGTGTGATTATCGCTGATGGCAAAACACTAATACATACAATCCAATGCAATTTTTACTAAGTAAGTCTAAGGGTCATTTTCAAATCACTGAGAGAATTTGGATCAATAATATCATTGATTACTTATAAATACATATTAATACTTATCAATTATTATAAATATTTATTATTAATTGTCACAACGAAATTGAGTTTATATGACGCCAAAATTGCTAAGCATCTTGATAAACTATTTTATGGGACTTAATTTATATGACTTAATTTATAGGACCAAAAAATAAAACGTCATACCTAACGACATTGTAATAAGTTTACAGGACGTTTTTGAAATCGTACCAAGTTTTTTATGATACTTTTATAATAATAATAAAAAAATGACGTATTAGTTTTTTTTATATAACTCTATTTGAAAAAGTGTCTTGTAAAAACAAGAGTCCTATAAAAAGATGAGTTATATATATTACATTTTCTCAAAACTATCCTATAAAATAGCTAATACGACAACAAAAACACTTATTACAACACTTTTAAATATGACAGTTTTGTTGTTGGTCCTATTAACAAAATCTTATAAATCGGGCTATTATGACACTTCAAATTTGGCGGCGTCTTATAAACTCATTTTTGTTGTAATGTATAAATAAACATTAAGTATCCATAAATTCAAATTATTAGTAAATATTAATATATAAAAATTAAAAATTATTATTAATTTTAATTAGATGTTATATATTCAAATAATTATTAATTATTTATAAGTGTTATTACTTATATCTATTATCTTTAATGTATTATTCAATATATTTAATTATCAAAAATCAAGTACAATAACTCTAAAATGTTTATGTAGGTTATATAAAATTAAAGTGACGTTGATCAATTTTAATATTATTCATTTTAAATGTAATGATTATTTAAAGTCATACATGAATATTGATTTTATTCTAAAATTTGTTTTAACAATTTCAAATTTTATAATATATATATAAGTAAATTACGAAATTCGTCTATGTGGTTTGTTGATTTTAATGGATTTCGTCCATATGTTTCATTTATTATGGATTTGATGCTTCGGTGTAACACCCTCAAAATTAGAAAGAACAACTAAACAAAAACTTCAATTAACTAAACAAATAAGGATAAAATTTCTTATGCAAACCATCCTTGGAAATACCTCAATAATAAAACCGTAACAACTTTAACAATTCAATATCCTAAGTCCTACACCAAGACTATAAAAGGTTGGGTGTTACTCGACCCAATACAAAGTTGCTATTCCCAAAACGCGGAAGACTTCAACAAGTCACTTACTTCTTGAACACACATCTAGCTCCCCACTCTTCACAGTGTCACTAGAACTATTCTTCAACCGGAACCTGTTGCACATGCCGACAAATAAAAAGGTTAGGCTAACGCCTAGTGAATTCAAGAGTTTACATCATGATTAAAATAATTTGTTAAATGAAAGAGTGCTACTTGAAATCATGATTTCCAAAAGGGTTCATGATAAGAATGTAACAACTTATTTTCCAACGAACAACGAAAGTACCCATAATATAAATAGCGTTTTCCAGAATGGATTTTGATCCCATCTGTAACACCCTAAAATCAGGGCCAATTTAAACCTTAAAGTTTAACAGGGTAATCATGAAATCATCCAACTTTTATACATAAGTAAAGAATTAACTATGAGGATTTATATACACAATTTGAATTCTCCAAAACAACCTATTAATCTAGTCTTGTCAACTAAGATAAGATTAAACTGGTTGTCTAAGTCATTCATCAAAAGCATCCTCGTATCGGCTAACTTCTCCACTTAACATCAACAAGTTGAATACTCAAAAGCACTCGTCCCTCTTCCCTTTACTTCCCCAAGCTAGTACCTGTTAAGAAAAATTAATTTGAAACGATTAGGCTTACGCCTAGTGAGAACATCCAATTTCAAATTAAAACATTAACAGCTTTGAAAACTCATATATTCAAAGCATATAAACAAACCTGGTTTGCCACCATTCTTACCGTACTCGTACTCGTCTCATAATGACGGGAACATACCCGATCCCATGAGTATGACTAACATTCAGAAAGTCATATCATCATATTCGAGAGCCTACTACGAATCATTGCAGATTCTCGATCATCGCTCATACCCAAGAAATTACAAGTTACTTTATGCCTATTTCTTGGAGTGGAAGTAGAGATTACAATTTACTTTATGCCTATCTCTTACCTTCCCATAGAAATCAGGAATTACAATTTACTTTATGCCTATTCCTCGACCTCTACACTACGAAATGGGAATTACAATTTACTTTATGCCTATTCTCCATTTTCCACGTAAACGGGAATTACAAATTACTTTATGCCTATTCCGCGTTTCACGTCACACTATGTAATAGGAATTACAACTTACTTTATGCCTATTCCTCATTTCACAACACCTTTACGAAATGGGAATTACAAATTTACTTTATGCCTATTCCACATTTCAGGTCAACGGGAATTACAAATTACTTTATGCCTATTCCTCGTTACAAATACTATCAGTGCCTATGGATCCATTACACTTCCTAGTGTATATGTATAATAACATATCACACCACATCCCATAACACTTTCAATTCTAAGAATACCGGATAACCTATTGTATCCTTATCCTCAATTGTTCCCCATCCGGAAACAATATACAGAATAGTATCTCGAACTCCAAGTCTGGGATTATTCGAAACCGAGACTCAACTTGAGACCGGAACTTAAATCGATTCCAGATCCTAAAATGAAAACAGGATCTCTAACTGAATTCCAAGTAAACCGGATCCCATTCCGGATCACCTAAATTCCGGATCAATTCCGGGTCCTATCGCAAATCCGGATCAATTCTGGATCCAATTGATTCCGGATCACTTTCTGGTTCTTCTTAATTCCCAATACCGGATCCCAAAATCCCAATTCCGGACTTTCCATTTACCGGATCCAAAAGCCCAATTCCGGAATTCCATTTACCGGATCCAAAGCCCACTTCCGGAATTTCGCAATACCGGATCCAAACCGAATCTTCCGGAATTTAAACCATACCGGAACCGAACCCATTTCTGAAACTCACCTTTTTCCGGATCTAATACCCAATTTCGGATCCTATACCGGGACTTCGATACTGGGTATTCGATTTACGTCAAACTTGCTCAATAAGCTCATCTAAATACAGTTTATTGATCGATTTCATTTCCATACAGATATACCAATTCATTCAGACAGTTTATATACTAAATCTGATTCAATTTCAACTGATAATTTTTAGATGAAAGGGATGAACTCACCTGATTGAAACTTTTACCCAGAAATCCAATTCCTTCCTTCTCTCTGATTCAACAATCTATTGGAGAGTGATTCAAACTTGATATTACTAACTGATTTAAGAAGAATAAGTAAGGTGATTCAAAACCCTTACCACAATTCCAATTCTTTCTCTTTCTCTTCTTCTTTCTCTCTGCTTTCTTGACCGACTTCAGTACCAAAGATTGAGATATTTTCAATCAGATTACTTACCCAAACATTAAGTAATCTCAACTTACAAGAAATGACCAATTAGACCTTCAAGTTCTAATTTCACAATCTTTCTTAAACTTTAGTCAAAATAAAAAATCAACCCTAAAGTTATATTTACAAATAGTCCACAACTTAGACTAAATTACTATTCGACCCCATTCATATTAAATATAATATAATGGAAATTCGAGGTGTTACAAATCTCCCCAACTTGAAAATGATTTCGTCCCCGAAATCAAAGTTAGGTAAATAGGTGTGGATATCTAATCTTCATATATTCTTCCGTTTCTAACGTCACGTTAGCACCTCGGTGATGTTTCCATTGTACTTTCAACATAACCACATCTTTATGTCGTAACTTCTTAACCGATCTTTCTAAAATCGCTTCCGGTTCCTCCACACAACGACTCTTCTCATCCACTCTTACGTCAGTAAGTGGAATTACATCATTCTCTTCGGCTAAACATTTCCGAAGATAACAGACATGAAAGGTATTGTGGATCCCTTCAATTTTGGTGGAAGATCCAACTGATAAGCTTGAAGTCCAACTCTCTTAGTTATAGTGAAAGGTCCTAGAAAACGAGGACTCAACTTTCCACGTTTACCAAACCTTATCACACCTTACCACGGGGATACCTTAAGCATTACACGCTCCCCAACTTGGAACTCTTTCGGCCTTCTTTTCGGATCGGCGTAACTCTTTTGTCGATCTTGAACCGCTTTTATATGCTTTCGAACCTCTTTCACTTTATCAGCCGTTTGTTGAACAAGTTCAGGACCAGCAAATTGCGTTTCTCCAGCTTCTAACCAACACACTGGAGTTCTACATTTCCGTCCATACAAAGCTTCGAAAGGTGCTCGTCCAATACTGGAATGATAACTATTGTTATACGCAAACTCTACCAAAGGTAAATGCGTATCCTAGTTACCTCCAAAGTCTAACACACACGACCTGAGCATATCTTCCAAAGTCTGAATGGTTCTTTCACTTTGCCCGTCCGTTTGTGGATGGTATGCAGTGCTTAAATTGACTCTTGTACCCAGTTCTTCTTGTAGTGACTGCCAAAACCTTGAAGTAAACCGGCTGTCACGATCAGAAACTATAGACACTGGAATACCATGCCTCGACACCACTTCATCACTATAAAGCTTGGCTAACTTATCAATTGGTGATGCCTCTTTCATCGCCAAGAAGTGAGCACTTTTGGTCAACCGATCCACGATTACCCAAATAGTATCGTTACCCTTCAACGTTCTTGGTAACTTTGTCACAAAATCCATGGTAATCTTATCCCATTTCCATTCAAGAATCTCCAAAGATTGCAGACTTCCGTAGGGCCTTTGATGTTCAGCCTTTACTAACGAACATGTCACACACTTTTTTACAATTCGTGCCACATCTAACTTCATAGCTGGCCACCAATAGTGTAACTTCAAATCCCTATACATCTTAGTACTTCCAGGATGTATAGAATATTTAGACTTGTGGGCATCTTCGAGGATTAACTCCCGATTTCCTCCCACCTTTGGCACCCAAACACGGCCCTGGAACAGTTTGACTCCACGACTATCTTCAGTCAGTTGAAGATGCTGTTTGATCATGACTTTATCTTTCAAATTTTCTTCTAACAAGGCTTCCGCTTGAGCCACTTTTATTCTTTCGATCAAACTTGATGTCACATCAATCCTGGCGTTAGTTGATTTTAAGCACCCACTATATTTCTTTCTACTTAAAGCATCAGCCACCACATTTGCTTTACCGGGATGGTAATGCAATTCGTAATCATAATCTTTAAGTAGTTCTAACCAATGCCGCTGCCTCATATTCAACTCCTTCTGATCAAAGATATGCTTCAAGCTCTTATGATCAGTGAAAAGAGTGCACTTCGTTCCATACAGATAATGTCGCCACAGTTTTAAAGCAAACACTACTGCTGCAAGTTCTAAATCATGGGTAGGGTAATTCTTCTCATGATCTTTGAGTTGCCTTGATGCATAAGCAATCACCTTGCGTCGTTGCATCAACACACACCCCAAACCCATCTTCGACGCGTCACTATACACGACCAAAACTTCCGTTCCTTCTGGTAGTGAAAGAATATGAGCTTCACACAGCTTCTGACGTAATGTTCTGAAAGCTGACTCTTGCTTTTCAGTCCATATAAACTTTACATTCTTCCGAGTCAACATGGTCAAAGCAGAAGCAATCTTTGAGAAGTCTTTGATAAACCTCCGGTAATAACCTGCTAGACCTAAGAAACTCCTTATTTTTGATGCGTTTTTTGGGGTTTCCCAGTTCGTCATTGCTTCTATCTTTGTCGGATCCACTTTGACTCCTTCCGAAGTAATCATATGCCCCAGAAATTGTACCTCTTTTAACCAAAATTCACACTTTGAAAATTTTGCGTACAATTTCTCCTTCCTCAAAACTTCTAAGACTTCACGAAGATGGCATTCATGATCAACTTCATTCTTCGAACAAAAAAGTATGTCATCAATGAACACGATGACAGACTTGTCTAAGAATGGTCGACATACCCTGTTCATCAAATCCATGAACACGGCTGGAGCGTTTGTCAACCCGAATGGCGTTACAAGAAATTCATAATGCCCATACCTCGTTCTGAACGCCGTCTTAGGAATATCTTCATCCCTTACTCGAACCTGATGATATCCCGACCTCAAATCAATCTTTGAAAAGCATCCCGCACCTTGGAGTTGATCAAACAAATCATCAATCCTTGGAAGCGGATACATATTCTTAATAGTCACCCTATTCAGCTCCCTATAGTCAATACACATTCTCATAGTGCCATCCTTTTTCTTAACAAACAAAACCGGAGCTCCCCAAGGTGAAGAACTTGATCTAACAAATCCCTTATCAAGCAGCTCTTGAAGCTGAGACACCATCTCTTTCATTTCGGCTGGCGCTAAACGATACGGCGCACGCGCTATCGGTGCCGATCCTGGGACAAAATCAATTCGAAATTCTACTTGTCGTTCAGACGGTAGACCTGGAAGATCTTCGGGGAATACGTCTGGGAATTCACGTACTACCTTTATGTCTTCCACCTGTTTCTTTTCTACTTTAACATCTAGAACATACGCTAGATAGGATGAACATCCTTTTACCAGACATTTACGCGCCTTTGCAATAGAAATTAACGGGACTTCCCCTTTTCTCTTTTCCCCAAAGATGAATACATCATCATTATCATCCATAGGAATCCGAATTAATTTCTTTGCACAAATAATTTCTGCCTGGTTGATTGTCAGCCAATCCATACCCACAATTACATCAAACCCTCCAATTTCCATCAACAACAAGTCAATCGGAAATTTCGTTTCCCCTATCAAAATCAGACAACCCTCAAGTCTTTCACGAACTAAGACTTGACCCCCGTTAGCTATCTCGACTACTAAGGCGTCTTCCAAGGTAGTGACAGGCATAGCTAACTTGTGATAGAACGATTTTGATACAAATGACAGATTGGCACCACAATCAAATAATATTCGTGCGGGAATGGAATTAACAACAAATGTACCAGAAACAACATCTTTGGATTCTTTCGCTTCTTCCGCCGTCATATGA
The DNA here is from genome assembly GCA_033807775.1 of Saussurea involucrata. Taxonomy (NCBI): domain Eukaryota; kingdom Viridiplantae; phylum Streptophyta; class Magnoliopsida; order Asterales; family Asteraceae; genus Saussurea; species Saussurea involucrata. The sequence continues at coordinate 61,019,440 of CM066319.1, read as the reverse complement.
AATGCTCGGCCCGTTGGTTTAGGAGCATTTGATTTCTTTCCCTGATCTCCACCCTTCTTTAGCTTTGGGTAGTCTCTTCGAAAGTGACCGGGTTATTTACATTCAAAATAGATCAACCCTTGAATAGGACAACTTGCTGCTTGATGACCAGGTTTTCCACATTTAAAACATTCACTTCCTACCACCCGGCACGGGCCAAAATGCTTACTTCAGCACTTCTGGCACCAATTGGGTTCCCGACGAGACTCATAACGAACACTCTTGCCAAAAGATTTAGATTTATGAGAAGACTCGGACCGGCCTTCCCATTTTCGTTTCTCTCCCCCTTGTATCTTTTCCTCCTTGTCTTTGGCATAAACCTCCTCTATAACTTTGGCTTCTTCGATCGTCTCCCTCAGCGTCGAAGCTTTAGAATTTCGTACTCTCGACATCATGTCAGCTGGTAAGCCCTTCAGATAGGCTTTAATCTTTTCCTTCTCGGTTGGAGCCACATGCCCCACTAAATTCATCTTTTTTAAGAATGATTCAGTGTACTTCCGAACAGACGAAGTACCCTTCTTAAGAGTCCGAAACTCTTCTTTAATTCGATCTATTTCGTTTTCATTACAATACTCTTCCAGAATCTTTTTCTTAAAAGACTCCCACGTCATAGCAGCCAAAACCGGGGTTGTTACTGTCGACGTCACAATGTTCCACCAGGTTAAGGCATTGCCTCGTAACATTTGAGAACCGAACCTGACCTTCGATTCCCTGTCGCATTCAAATGCCTGTTCCATCCCTTTAAGCCAGTTCATACAAGCTACTGGATTGTCTTCTCCAGTAAACTCTAGCGGTTTGCAACTCATAAACGTTTTATATGAGCAAACTCTCTCCACCCTCCTGTTTACATTCACTACAGGATTATGAAGTGGAGTTACTACACTAGTACCCGTCTCCATTCATCGTAGCTCAGTACTTCGATCATTTAACGCTTTCATAAACATTTCGGATTGTTGTGCCATTGTTGTATTCATCACTCGCATCATATTCTCCATCATACGAGATTCCATTGAGGACTCAGTCGTCACCGGATTAGAGGTACCGGTACTCGTTCTTTGCGTTTGACTTTCTAATCCTCCTATTAGAGGTGGCCTCGGCGGACTTTCGTGTGTTCCACCCGTTTCAGTTTGCTTTTCCAGCCCCCAATCAATTACTGCCCTATCTTCCGAAGAATTAGGGGATCTTGTTGATGTATTCACCATCGTTCTGATACAGCACAAAGATATAACCATAAGAAATGGTTACACGTACCCAAACACCAGAAACGTACTTTAGCGTGCATTAGTCACTGTAACAATTTAGAAACAAGTATGCTTGTGTAACAATATATCCATAATGACAGTAGCTAATTGAAATTGTGAACATACTATACATGAGTATTCTCGTTACCATCGCTACAGTGCTTAATTCACGTAGTTCCGTCGACTTTAAGACTATTCCGTCTTAGTACTTCTACCCATATCTCACAAATCATAGCTTAATTCATCTCAGCTTAAGTCTAGGTATCTCATTATCATACCTAGTCCGCTTAAACTTCAGCTCTGATCCCATATTGTAACACCCTAAAATCAGGGCCAATTTAAACCTTAAAGTTTAACAGGGTAATCATGAAATCATCCAACTTTTATACATAAGTAAAGAATTAACTATGAGGATTCATATACACAATTTGAATTCTCCAAAACAACCTATTAATCTAGTCATGTCAACTAAGATAAGATTAAACTGGTTGTCTAAGTCATTCATCAAAAGCATCCTCGTATCGGCTAACTTCTCCACTTAACATCAACAAGTTGAATACTCAAAAGCACTCGTCCCTCTTCCTTTTACTTCCCCGAGCTAGTACCTGGTAAGAAAAATTAATTTGAAACCATTAGGCTTACGCCTAGTGAGAACATCCAATTTCAAATTAAAACATTAACAGCCTTGAAAACTCAGATATTCAAAGCATATAAACAAACCTGGTTTGCCACCATTCTTACCGTACTCGTACTCGTCTCATAATGACGGGAACATACCCGATCCCATGAGTATGACTAACTTTCAGAAAGTCATATCATCATATTCGAGAGCCTACTACGAATCATTGCAGATTCTAGATCATCGCTCATACCCAAGAAATTACAAGTTACTTTATGCCTATTTCTTGGAGTGGAAGTAGAGATTACAATTTACTTTATGCCTATCTCTTACCTTCCCATAGAAATCAGGAATTACAATTTACTTTATGCATATCTCTTACCTTCCCATAGAAATCATGAATTACAATTTACTTTATGCCTATTCTCCATTTTCCACGTAAACGGGAATTACAAATTACTTTATGCCTATTCCGCGTTTCACGTCACACTATGAAACAGGAATTACAACTTACTTTATGCCTATTCCTCATTTCACAACACCTTTACGAAATAGGAATTACAAATTTACTTTATGCCTATTCCACATTTCAGGTCAACGGGAATTACAAATTAGTTTATGCTTATTCCTCGTTACAAATACTATCAGTGCCTATGGATCCATTACACTTACTAGTGTATATGTATAATAACATATCACACCACATCCCATAACACTTTCAATTCTAAGAATATCGGATAACCTATTGTATCCTTATCCTCAATTGTTCCCTTTTCCGGAAACAATATACAAAATAGTATCTCGAACTCCAAGTCCGGGATTATTCGAAACCGAGACTTAAATTGAGACCGGAACTTAAATCGATTCCAGATCCTAAAATGAAAACATGATCTCTAACTGAATTCCATGTAAACCGGATCCTATTCCGGATCACCTAAATTCTGGATCAATTCCGGATCAATTCCGGGTCCTATCGCAAATCCGGATCAATTCCGGATCTATTACAAATCCGGATCAATTCCGGATCACTTTTCGGTTCTTCTTAATTCCCAATACCGGATCCTAAAAGCCCAATTCCGGAATTCCATTTACCGGATCCAAAGCCCACTTCCGGAATTTCGCAATACCGGATCCAAACCCAATCTTCCGGAATTTAAACCATACCGGAACCGAACCCATTTCCGGAACTCACCCTTTTCCGGATCCAATACCCAATTTCGGATCCTATACCGGGACTTCGATACTGGGTATTCGATTTACGTCAAATTTGCTCAATAAGCTCATCTAAATACAATTTATTGATCGATTTCATTTCCATATAGATATACCAATTCATTCAGACAGTTTATATACTAAATCAGATTCAATTTCAACTGATAATTTTTGGATGAAAGGGATGAACTCACCTGATTGAAACTTTGACCCAGAAATCCAATTCCTTCCTTCTCTCTGATTCAACAATCTATTGCAGAGTGATTCAAACTTGATATTACTAACTGATTTAAGAAGAATAAGTAAGGTGATTCAAAACCCTTACCACAATTCCAGTTCTTTCTCTTTCTCCTCTTTTTTCTCTCTGCTTTCTTGACTGACTTCAATACCAAAGATTGAGATATTTTCAATCAGATTACTTACCCAAACATTAAGTAATCTCAACTTACAAGAAATGACCAATTAGACATTCAAGTTCTAATTTCACAATATTTCTTAAACTTTAGTCAAAATACAAAATCAACCCTAAAGTTATATTTACAAATAGTCCACAACTTAGACTAAATTACTATTCGACCCCATTCATATTAAATATAATATAATGGAAATTCGAGGTGTTACACCATATCACTCAAAACGTGAACAAACATTTAATTCTCAATTATATAAACGTGAATAAATTACTATTATTCAAATCATTCAAACATGGGCGAGACATAATGCCCGACCCATGTACCATGGACAACAATCCAAATAAATATAAAACGTTACCGAAAACACGGATAAAACCCGATACTCATGCGAGCATAAAAGGGAGCGAACTCAAAATACTAAAACATGAAAATGACACGCTTCATTCAAATGAAACCTTAATATATGTGGAGGAAAATCCAATATTAAAGTTATCATTTGCAGTCAACGCACAAGACCAACGATAATAAAGTAAGGACATTAATATCCAAAATAGTGTTGGCCGACAACGGGGGAGACCCATATCCATTGAGAGTGGAGGAACACAAAAGTATGCCACTCATACAACGTAATCGTATGACACTTCACGACATGAAAGCCCAAGTGTCCTTACGACTCCTTTCAAGTTACACCCACAGAGACAGCTGACCTTAGCGAATGTTACCATGAATACCACCAAAGGCCCGATACAAGCGGTGTTACAACCATGGCATTGCCCCGACATGGCGGAGAGTATAAACGCCCATCAATCATGATAGCACAACCGGACTCAGCCCTCCTAGTGTACCCTTGCAAGGTAAAGGTCATAAAACATGGGGCCCGGGTCAAATCCCGCAACACCCAGTAGACCATCAAATAAAGACTGACTTACGTGCCTATGGATCCAATGCAAGATGGTCTAAAATTACATGACTACACAGGAATGACTACTGCACTCGAGCATGTATTATCAATAAGATGCAATAAGATGCAATAAGTTGCAATACATGCAAACCATAAACAGGACTCTACATTGAGCCATCAAAATCAGACAAGATGTCCCCAAGACTCATTTAAAGTCAAATCCGAGCTAAATGCTCAAAACCCATTAGACCAATAATTAACGGTCCTCATAATGTAAAATGAATTTAAACGACACTTATGTAAACGTATACCTCAAAGACATGATTAACACAAAACTCATCCCGGATTAGGACAAATGGTTTCCCAAATAGACTCATACCCTTATAATTCCAAAATGTCTCATAACACGAAAATATGCATTTTCCCAAATGGTTTACAAAAATCAATTACACCAACATGCTTAAACCATTGAATAAACTCCATTTGAGCAATAAATCATTTAAGGACATATTTATGATTTTTACTTATCAAAATATCTCGAAAATCCCAAATATGGGTGTTTTACAAGGTTTATAAAGTTAAAACACTTCAAAAAGTCAAAACTCACCAAATAACTCAACAATTGATAATTTTATGTAAAACGCACAAATACTTGAAAAATAACATTTTTGGAATATACAACGTTTTCACAAATTAACTTGAACTCACCTTGCTAGATTTAGGCTAAATCTAGATTTCCCCCAACTTGAGTTCCTTTAAAGAAACTTGAATCTTCAAGCCAAAACTTCCAAAACCTAGATTCACAAGTTTCCAACCATAAATACTCATATCCAACCACTTAGAATCGTTCCCCAAACATTTTACATAAATATCTCAACTCATACCAAAACCCTAATTTCCATAGATGAAGAAAAGAGAAGATTACCCTAACCACAACTTGGATCCACCAACCAAACACCTCTAAAGTTACCAAAATGAACCACAAACTCCAAATCCTCAAAATGGAGAAAAGGGGTTGGATGAAACCCTAGAACACTTGATGAGGAAGATGAAATGAAAGGATTCTTGCTTTAGCTTCCAAAACCACGATATATGAAGAAGGGACACTTGAAAACTTGATTCTTGGGGTCTAAAAGGCTCAATCGACATTTGGGGAGAAGGGTTTCGGTTCTTGGGAGAGAAAAACGAAATGGGTGAAGTGGGAATGAGAAAAAGGTTGAATATCGTGTTTTTAAGGTCATGGTACCCCCGGGCGACAGTGACATGCGATTGTACCGATAGTTTTTGGCATCCGGTGATGGTGAGATGCGATTGTGACAGTGTCACAATCGCTGGCACAATCGCACGGGTTGTACCGATAGTTTTTGGCATCCGGTGATGGTGAGATGCGATTGTGACAGTGTCACAATCGCGGGCACTATTGCACAGAATGTACCGAAACTTGTTTTGGCCATAACTTCTTCATTTTAGCTTCGTTTTTGCTCCAGAAAGAATCATTGGACTCGTATTTGAATTCTCCACCCAACAAGAATATAAAATCTAGGATTTAATCCTAAATCCTATTTTTCATATTTATCTTAAAATGTCGATACCTTCCAAAGATCGGGGTGTTACATTCGGTCCAACGTCCATCTTCTAGGTCTGTTAAAGTAGAAGGCAAATAAGCGTATTTTTGTCATTTTTCTTTATTTAAATTTTTGAAAAGTAATCTTTTCAAAGTAGGGGCTACAGTATATATATTAGAACTTAGAGGGCTAACTGCAAACTTCATTTAATTTATATTATAAAATTACATTTAATATATATATATATATATATATATATATATATATATAGAGAGAGAGAGAGAGAGAGAGATAGGTGACTTCAAACAAAAACGTTAACTATTTAAAAAAACACGAGAACGGCCGCCCATATACAAAATCATTCATGATTCACGTACAAAATCATATATGATTCACGCGACTTTCCCCGCGACTTTTAAGTCGCTGCCAAAGTTGCCCGTGTCCAGTTTTTTGCAGTTAGTGTAAAATCACATATGATTTTGCACATGAGTGGCCGTTTGCGTGTTTTTTTAAATAGTTAGCATTCTCATTTGAACTTTCTTCTCTCTCTCTCTCTATATATATATATATATATATATATATATATATATATCACACAAGGACCTTAGTAAACCAATCACCATGATCACCGTGAAACCGCCCTTCTGTCTCCGTGAATCCATCACCGTCAAACCGTCATGAAACCATCAATGTTCGATGAATGCATCCATCCTTCCGAATGAGATCTCATGACACTGATTAACATCACCCTCTTCCTCCCCACTTTTATGCACCAATGTCGGAAACCTTCAATACACACACCACTGCACCACTTTCTCCCACTCCACTGTAACCATGTATCCCCTCCCTCTCTCTCTCTCTCCCTTCGTCTTTCTCTCCCCTCCTCGGTTGTTTGTGTGTGGCGTCGAGGAAGAAGAAGTGTGGTTGGGTGGGGTTGGGGTTGGGAATAACTAGAGTTTGGGTTGCAGACTTGTAGGTGGGGGTCGGTCGATCGCTGGAGTTTGGGTTCCCTAAGAAGACTGGTTTGTCGAAGTGTTGCCGGAGAGATCCATTGATCGTCAAAATGGTTGGGGGAGAATGGAGATGGGTTGGAGAAGAAATGAAATCTATTCATAGATGGCCCTCCAAGTTTTAGTTCCTAAATTTTGGTCCCTTATTTTAATTAGGTTAATTAAAAATATTAAAATACAATGGATTAAAAAGACCATTTTGCCGTTAAATTTAACGGACCGGTAATATGGTCGTTTGGTCTAGAACTAAATCCAACAGAAATTGCATACAACAAACACCAAATCTATAATAAGTGAAGCCTAGAGACAAAATCCGTAAAAATAAGCAAACCACAAGGACCAAATCCATACATTACTCTATATATACATATATAATATTGTAATTGAATATTTGTGAGCCACTTTGCCAAACACAATCTTAAAATATCTCTATCATATAGGTCTTGGAATTACCATGGATGAGATTAATCACATATCCCGTGGTTGATGTCCAAAAATTACCGGTTATTTTGAGCAATAGTGATCACCTACATAATATTTTAAATTATACAATTTTTTTGTGTAAATATTAAAATATTTTTTTAATAAAAAGGGCTACAAAAAAATAAAATGAACACCAAATTTCTCTTAAGTTAAAAAAGTTAACAAGATATACAAAAGGGATCGAACATTTTGAAAAATGAAAACCATGGGGACCAATTTTGTTGCTTTCATTTTATAAACCAAAACTAATAAAACCACTAAACCAGATAAATGGAACATGTAATTTGCTTTACGGTGTTTTTTTTGGAAGGGTATCCCAGGCACAGCCCGGACTAATCCCTGATAATTTTGAAACTTAAATATGTCTTATCAATGTTGAGGACGCATGAGATCGAACCCTGGGTAGATGGGATATTCCACCACATCACCCAGGACGATCAACCACTGCGCTACAACCTGATTGACTGCTTTAGGGTGTTTATCGATTGAAATATTTTGGTGGATTCGATCCAATCCAATTATCCATTGGATGTTAAGTTTTGTCATCTGATCCAATCTGATTAACATTGGACATTCGATCTAATCCAAATCAAATAGATAATTAGATCGGATCGATTCCATCCAGTGGATGTTACTATTGGTTATCCATTAGGTCATATTGGATTTATCCAACCTTCTGATCCAATACTCAACGAATTAATCCACCATTTCAACTAATTATCTATATACATATTTCTTAAGTTATTAAAAAACAATGTATGTAAATATCAACAAAAAAACAATATCGTAAAAGGTTAATAATTATATATAGTTATTATTAGATATTAGTTGGATGATAATTGGATGGTCATTGGATTGAATCGGTTTCAGTTTTATTGGATGCTGGACTGTCATCAAAGAACTGACCGATTCGATTCACTACAACAAAAATGGGTTTATAGGACCTTCATTAGTGTCCTAATAGGGTACTTAATTGGACTTCAAGTTTATAGGACCAAAAGTTTGTGTGTCTCATCTAAAGGCGTTGTATTAGGTTAGTAGGATGAATTTGAGCGTCCTATAAGTTCCATGATAATGATACAAATTCCGTAGTCCTATAAAATGGATTAAGTAACACTAACAAGTGTCATAATAGACTACAATATATGACACTTTATGTTGTCATAAAATGTTTACATTTAAAAACAAATATCGGCGTCCCAAAAAATGGTTTTATAGGACGAAATTCGATGTCGCTAAAACAGTTATATAGTACCAAAATATGCGTCTTAATAGGTTATATAACTATAAAACAAATTCTAGAGTCCTATAAAATGAATTAAATAACACTAAAAAGTGCCCTAATAGACTATAATGAGTAACACTAAAAGCATCCTAAAAAGACTATAATATGTGACGCTTCATTCAATTATAGAATTCACTTGTATATTACATTTAAAAACATATATGAAAGTTTGACGAATTGATTCAATAGAACAAACTTCAATGTTGTACAAGTACTTATACGAGTATCAACTACCACAAAGTCGTATCATGACAAAACTGAGTACCAATCAAGAATTACCCAAATACAAAAAGTCTTATTGTCCCTTATGAAAGAGAGATATCAATCTTCGTCATGCATCACCTACAATTAAAGAACGCATACATGATCTTAATTCTTAAAGTTATATGATAAAAAAATTTATACTTACTAAAGCTCACAAGTCTTAAAAGATTAACATACCAAAGTGAAAGTGAAAGGACATGGCCATGCGATGATTGCTCCAATAGCGTCTTCAACTGTAATAAACAATCCACATGGTCTGACCAAACGTATAAAGACTGGATCACATTTCTAAGACCAGTTAAGGAACGACATATTAAACACCGTAGCAAACATGATTCAATTAAGTCAAAGAGGTTTTGAAACTCAACAGCAGCGAAAGAGAATCAACACAAATATTAATCATTATATATAACACTAAATAATAAATAGTAATATAGATCATTCGTAATCTCGATTCGACCAAACATGTTTAATCATGTCATAGATGATAAACTTCATTTAAGCACACAATTTAGAATTTCATTCAAGATGTTATTGGAATTTATGAGTAAAATCCTGAAATATTTGAGAGTTTTCTTGATTCTCAAATATTTAGAATTTCTTTTCCATCTAATAGACTATAATAACAAAACGCCCTAAAAGAGTATAATATGGGAATCTTCTTTCAATTATTCAAAAAGTGAAAGGAAATGGTCATGCGATCTTTGTTTGAATAACGTTTTCAACTGTAATAAACAATCCATGTGGTCTGACCAAACATTCTCGCTTTTTAATAACAACTAGAACATATTCCCACTTTTTAATAGCAACTAGAATACTTAGGGGATGTTTACTTGCAACTTAGTGGGCTTAATTGTTTGCATGACTTATTCGTTCAACCGTATAGGAGTGTTCCTTGTGGCTTAATCGTTAAGCCATTAAGCCATTTATATGGAATAAGCTAGGGGCCCTCATAGTCATTGGTCTCCATTAAGCCACCTCATACAAATTAATACTATAGATTCCCTAGAATAATCCACTCGTCTCTCTTTACCTTCCTCAAACCCATTGGTCTCCTGTCCACAACTTTATCTAGACAGACAAGTAGACAACTTAACCCTACAACGCTAAATGGAAAAAAAGTAAGCAGCCCCTTACCGATTTAACCCTTGCTTAAACTACAAACAACTTTATGAAGTATTTGTTGACCATGGGACCATTCTAATTGCAAGGTTGTCCACTTGAAATGAATAAATATCGAATACGACCATTATTCATGTCATGTCAGCATTGTATAAGTCAATAAAAGCAATAAAGCAATGTGGTACCTCAAATAACGAGCGATCCTTGTAGAGTAAATCACTAAAAACTTAATTACTTCCTTCAACTGGTTCTTGTTGAGTAAACCAATATCACAACATGGTCGTTGAATGGCCATGGATGTTTGCCTACAAACGCAAACCATCATTAATATAAGCAATAACTTTGCTTAAGATTCCATAACGACTCCTTCAGAACCATAACATAATATGTATGTATATATAAATATATATAACATGGATTTGGAAATCCTTGAGGGTACTCTTGGATATCCAAAATCCTGCTTCCAAATTCGTATGCCACATCACAAGGCGGCTATGTTGCCATCACTTCCTTAACCTCTTTCACTGTGAAGTACAATGAAGCAAACGAGCGCAATAACCCGCGCATAACCGATGCATCTGAGAAACAAGGTAACCCGATAAAAAAGAAAATAAATTGATTAACATATCATAGATTCATAGTCAAGAAAATACAACAGTTGGTAGCTACGTTTTACTAAAAGATACAATTACAAGTTGTTTGTGAATGTTTCGGTGTAAAATGATTAAAACCGGGGTATTTGGAATTGTTTATGTAAAATAACTTATGCTTTTTTCAGGTGTTTCTTAATTTATGTGGTGTTAAATTGACGTTTTATAAAAACTATTTGGATTAGCTTATGGTAGAACCAAAACGTAATAAGCTAATAAGTTGTTTATATGGGACGTTTGAGATTGTTTATAAATGTAAAAAACTAAAAAGTTGATAAGTTGTTTCATATAAGTTAATAGGTTATAATGAAATTACGTATCAATAATTTCTTATCAACAGAAAAAAATTGCCATGGTAGAAACTTGATAAATATCCGTTACACAGTTGTAAGTTATCAATAGATCAGAAATAGCCAAACACAAAAATCTCCAAAGCACTTCTGATGCTTAAAATGAAAAAGTAGGTACTTCATTAAGATGATGACAAATTTAATGGGAAATAATAATAATAAAATCTCTTGCTTCAACTCCACATTTACTTTTCAACCTCTGCCATGTGCCCAACAATTCCTTAAACGGCCCCATACACCATAAAGCATATTCTAAGCCTAGATAGATAGATAGATATATCCAGATAGTTTCCATCTTTGTTTTCCCTATAAGAATTTATGCCGATACCCCGTACCTCTATGAAAAAGGTCATTAAATCAATTCAGGCTTTTCAAGTACTACCATGAAAAGTTCAGAACACGGACACTGTGCATAATTAAGAATCTTATCATGTGTACTTAAAATGTGAAATCTAACTAATTGTATTGCAGATAAAATTTGCATATGCTTGCCATTCATATACTCAGCACATCAATAACCTGCAACATATGTATTCTTAACTTGCGAACTTCCTTTGCTTTGACACGTACAAAACAACACTTATTGTGATTAACTTTTGGGTATAAGAATAGAGAATTCCCTCTGGTACGCTGCAACATTCATGCTCAGAAGAACAACTAATGTATCGCTATCTATCCTTGACACCTTAACAATAGAAGCATATGAATAAGTAACCTATAAACTACCCACCACATACCGAATTTTTAGAGTTTGGGGCAAACGCATAATCAAAAGCATATCTTCTCTCTTTTGTTCGATTCTGTCTCCGATCGAGGTAGTCCTTTGACAAGTCTGGATCCCAAATAACTACCTTCTGAGGAAAGCCTTACAACATATTCAGAACATATACAATCACCAAAATGGAAACATTAGCTTCACAAATATGCCTACTCTACAGTCTAAAGTCAGTAAGAAAAAACTAAGTTTGAGAAAGAAAAAATCGCACCTTACTGAATTTGAAACAGTAAAGAGAATTTGAATGTACCAGAGCTAATTTGAGCATATTGTACTCCATTGGCTCCTCCAGAATCGAATGATGTTTGACTGTGCACGATGACTGAATGACATTGTGATAAAATCAACATTAGACATAGAAATAAGGCCTAAACGGGACTCTTGCACATAAATTCACCATCTTCCATAACTTACTACGAGAAATTAAGCATACTTCTAACCAGAACAGGACCAATTTCAGTTACGAACCTGTATTGAAAAGGAGTCGATCAGTGGTTTTTGTTAGTGAAAAGAGTGATGGGAAATGAAGAAAAGAGATGGGTTTTGGTCAAGGTTGATGATGGGTTCAATTTCAAAGAGAAGGAATAATAAATAATACAGTCAAGAGATCAAAGGAATCAGAGGGTTCTTCAACACTCATGCATTCAAGAACTATGAATATAAAACTTCAATTTAACGTGAGATAAAATAAACCTAAATGGAGGGAGAGGGAGAGGGAGAGAGAGAGAGAACGTAAGGGGGGGGGGGGGGGGATTAGGGGACTCCGACAACAGCGAAACTGGTATAGTGACCAAACTCAGGACCGTGATGCTAAGGCGACCAAAAACCGTAACCAAATATCATTCTGGTTTTTCAATTTTCCAACAAACTGGGAACCGATTCACCTGTGGAGATTGTTTAGAAGATATGGAGAAGTGTCAGACGTTTATTTGGCAAAAAAGAAACTAAGGAATGGTAAGAATTTCAGATTCGTAAGGTTTAGAATGAGAGGAGGCGAAATGGATATGGCAAACAGATTGACCACCATTTGGATTGGATCCTTCAAATTGCGAGTATTTATCGCAAATAAAGCAGAAAGGAAAGAAGGAGGATATAGAAGTGCTAAGATATCGAGAATGGAGAGAGGTAACCACGAACAAAGGAGTTGCAACAATAATCGATCTTATGCGGAAGTAGTGAAGGGAGTAAAGGACGACGGAAACACACAAAAGGAGGGGGAAACGATATTCAGGGACAAGAATGAAGCAATCAAAGTGGAAGTTTCGGGGGAAATTGTTGGAACATGGGAACCGAATGAACATAACAAAAAGTTTATGAGGAAATGCTTACTAGGGAATGTAATATCTTTGGATAACATGGTGGCAGTAAAATCGATATGTAAATCGGAGATAGCGGCAGGTTGCATGGTGAAACATTTGGGTGGAAAAAATATCCTGCTGAAATTCGATGAAGAGGAAGTTATGAAGGATACTCTTAGCAATAAGAACCATGAGCTACATTTGTGGATAATAAATATGATGCAGTGGTCAAAAGGGTATTGTTCGTCGGAGAGGATGATCTGGATTAAAATTTCCGGAGTTCCTTTACAATATTGGACGGAGGAGACGTTTAAACAGCTAGTAAAAAGATGGGGCACCCCGGTCAAAACAAGAAACTGTTCCTTAGAGGATAACCATAATCTGTCATTCGGAAAAGTGCTAATAAGTTCATCAATTATGACCACAATTGATGAAGTATTAAGTATTAATGTGGGAAGGTTATTTTACAGAATTAAGATCATAGAAGAGGACAGTAGCTTCCTGGAGAGATTATCGATGAGGATACAACAAATGAAAAAGTTGAATGTGCAGAAGCAGGCGAGGAAACATCAATTCCTTTTGAATGGTCGGAGGAAGATAATGAAGCAGAAGACGAGTGGGTGGTGGAAGATACTTGGGATGGGGGGATGGTGAAAGAAGAAGAGAAAGAGAAAGGGGAGGAGCAAGAAAAGGGACAACCAGAAATTCACACTGACACAAAGTCGCCGGAGCCGGAGAAGAAGGCCGGGAACCAATCAGCTCCGGTAGAGGTAGACGAAGAGACTCAGACAATAATCGGGGTGGCTGAAAACACAAGTTACAAGGAGGGAGACGAATTAAATGCTAATTCTCTAGAAAAGGTAACCGTGAGAAAGGTGGATGGAGGAAAATCAGGAGTAGATGGGGAGGAGTCTAGGGCAGAAGGGTCCTGGGACGGGGGTAACAATTTGGAATTGGGGCCGAATGCATCCTCTGGGCTACGAAGTTTTGATAGGAAAATGGAAGAATTAAATGAGGACAGCCCAACTGTTGCTGGACTGGGCTCATCGCACAGAGATAAAAAAAGGAAAAAGGGTCGGATGAGGCAGAAACGATTCATGCCCAAAACAGGGACGAAAATCAGAATACGATGAGGAACGATCTCAACAGAGGAATGGGGTCTGCCAACACCGAAGAGGTTAATAAAAAGGAGGAAGAAACAAGAGCAGCGAAATCAGAATCAGGAAGAAAAGTAACCAAAGTATCGAAGATAGAAAACGCGGGATGGGGAAGAGGAAAGGTACGCTTCCACCTTTTAAAGCAAAAGGCTAGAAATTCGGCAAAAAAAACAAGCGGAGATCGAAGGATGATTTAGGCAAAAATAAGACAATCTCTAGAGACAGAAGCAAAGAAAAAAGGGGAATGAAGGAAGCAATCTCCAACGAACTTCAAAGCAGAGAAAGTGCGGAAGAACTAAGAAATTTTGGAGAGCATATAGGAGTGCGTGTCGTATTTTTGTTTGCAAAATGAAAATAATTTCGATCAACATAAGAGGATTAGGAAGTGGTGAAAAGAGAAGTTGGGTCAGGAAAATATGCCTGAAAGAGAAACCAAATGTAATCGGCATTCAAGAATCAAAACACAAAAAATGGTCAGATAACCAATTCAACTTTTTATGGGGAAGCGATGACGGTGAATACCAACATAAAGAATCCAATGGAAATTCGGGGGGCCTTATCATTTTGTGGGACAGGAACTGTTTTGAGAAAAAAATTGCAATTGTGGAAGACAATTACATTGCAGTGGTGGGACGATGGAAAGGAATAGAAGTCTTAGTGGGTTTGATTAATGTCTACGGCCCAAGGGATGCGAGAGAGAGAGGCTAGTGACTTGGAACAAATTAGAAGAGATCATTTCAAGGGAGGAGGTGAAGTGGGTATGCTTTGGTGACTTTAATGAAGTGAGGGGATCCCATGAGAGGCTAAGTTCAAACACTAACACTGTTGGAACGAAGAATTTCAACAAGTTCATCAAAAATTGTAATTTGCTCGATATTTCAATGAGAGGTAGGAAGTTTACCCGGGTTAGCGATGATGGTATGAAATTCTCCAAACTAGATAGATTTTTGGCAACAAATGACTTTTGTATGAGTTGGAAGTCAATTGGGGTGGTAGCTTTGGATCGAAGGTGGTCGGACCACTCTCCAATCATGTTATCGGATTGCAAAACTGATTTTGGCCTGAAGCCATTCAAATTCTTTGATGCGTGGATGGAGGAAAACGGATGCGCAACCGAAGTGGCCAATGCTTGTAATAAACAGGTCGGTTCCTTAAATCTTGACTGTATTGTTCGCGATAAGTTGAGAAACGTTAAATCGGTTTTGAAAGCTTAGAGTAGAGAGAAATTTGGGGATCTGGAGAAAAAAGTGGAGGATCTAAAGGAAGAGGATAGGAAAAAAGAATTGGAGGTGGAGAATGAAAATGCGGCTCAAAACGTGTGAAGTGAGTGGATTGAAGCTTGAAGGAAATGGCTAGAGTTAGAAAAACAACAAATTGAAATGCTAAAACAAAAGGCAAAGGCAAGATGGATCTTGGACGGGGATGAGAATACAAAAATTTTCCATGCAGCGGTAAAGTATCGGGAGAGGAAAAATCAGGTTAGAGGGATGATGGTGGATCAAACTGGACAGAAGATTCGACAAAAATAAAGGAACACGTTCATGACTTTCTCAAAAAAAGATTATCTTCGACACAGGTGAACTGACCATCGTTGGTAAGTGAAAAATTCAGGAAAATAAATAGAGAGGAAGCGGAGGAGTTAGAAAACCCGTTTACGGAGGAGGAAACGTGGGCGACAATAAAGGAGTGTGTAACATCCTAATTTTTATAAAAGATAATGTTTGGGTTTATTAAATAAATTAAGTATATTTATTTGATAAGTGGTGATTGGTTATTTGGTAGATTAATTTTAGAGTTTAACCCCAAATAAGTTACATTAAAGATTTTAGTATTTTATGGAGTTAGAAGTTAAGGGGTAAGTTTAATTTTATTTGGAAGTTTAGGGGTAAGTTTTGCCAAATAAGATAAGTATTGGGTTTGTTTGGTGAGTGTGGAGATATTTTCCACCACCACCGCCACTTTCCCTTTAGACACAAGGAGGTGTCTCATTTAGACACTATTAGCAAAAAGTCCTAAGTGTGTGTGTGTGTTTATTGTTCACGGCAAAAGAAGAGGAGAGAAAGGAGAGTGATATTGAAGAAGAAGGGTCAAGAACAAGAAGGATACTGATTGTTACAGATGGGTTTAGGAATCATATCAAGAAAACAGAGGTATTAATCTTTATAATTTCCTCTTTTATGTGTATTAGGTTTTATATGAGTTTAGAAGTGGGTTATGATGATTTAGGGATGTTTTGGAAAATCTGAACCTATGGTTAGGTTATGCTAGTGGTCTTAAACATATCTGCATAATTACAGTAACATGCATAGCTTAAAAGATTAAATTTCTGGGTTTTAGGATGAGCAGTTAACTGAGACATTCAAGCATGTCGCAACAGTGGGTTGCGACATGGTTGAAGGTTTCGATCTTCATGAATGTCGCAACCTTGAGTTGCGACTTGCTCGTGAAATCGCAATAGTGAGTTGCGACTTTCTCGTGAAATCGCAATAGTGAGTTGCGACTTGCTCGTGAAATCGCAATAGTGGGTTGCGATTTGGTACTATGTCGCAACAGTTGGTTGCGACATGAGGGGGAAGTCGCAGTAGTTGATTGCAACTTGGTACTGTGTCGCAGTAGTTGATTGCGACTTGCACTGTGCATTGCGACAAGAAATTTTAATATTTAGTTGGTTGCGACTTAAGACGAATATTTTTAGATAATAAGGATTCTTAGTTTTAGAGAGTCCTGTTCCGTAATTTAATATCAGTATATGTGTATATTGGATATTACAGTAAACTGTGGTGGTGAAGACAGAAATTCCTACGTCTTTAAAAGAAATAAAAGAAGTGTGACTCCATACCAGGTGAGTTTATTCAACTCTCTTTAAAATTCAGCAATTAATATTGAAATAGATATGTAATATGTATGTCTGAACGTGTTAATAAAGGACTCGTCTTAATCAATAATGAGTCCAAATAGATGACTAAAAGTTATGATATGTTGATCCCCGTGCTAAAATGAAATGAGGGAATAGTTAAGAAGTCGAGGTGTCAAGACTATTAATATTCTTTATAAATGTTTATATATATAGGATATGTTTCGGAGATGAATATATTGTATGTTATGCACATATAATAGTAAGGGTAATAATACTTACGTATTGTGTGGCGATTGCTAGAAATAGGCATCCGGTCATAGTAGGGCACCTGGGTACGGTCTAATGGGAACCGAAATACTTGCCATTTGACCAAGGGATGTAATTTCTAGTGAACGAGCGTATCTTGAATCATCGTGAGGGCCCCGGTTGTGTATCGCGATATATTAATCCCATTGGGGTCAGTGATTCTGAGATGGTGAGGACGTGAAATGTGGAATAGGCAGATTTTGATTTGTAATTCCCATTTCGAATGGAATATCGGAGATTTCCATTTTATAGGGAAGATCGGAGATTTCCCGTTGTGAAAGGAAGATTAGAGATAGGCATAAAGAAATTTGTAATCTCTACTTCCGAGTTAAGAAATAGGCAGGTTTTGACTTGTAATTTCTTGGTTAAGAGTTTTGACTTTGAATCTGGGATGATTTATAGTAAACTTTTGATAGTGATATTATGGCTAGACGAATTAGGCATAAGTATGGGAGTGGGGTAGATTCCCAGTATTGAAAGGAGTTCTTGTACGGTAAGATGGGCGAAAATAGGTTTGTTTTATCTGTTGAGATTTTAATTGTTTAACTTTAATTTGATTTGAATATTCTCACTATGCGAAAGCCTAATGTTTCAAGTTGAATTTTCTTACCAGGTACAAGCTCCGGGAAGTAAGCGGGAAAGTGTGATGAGGATCTTTTGGAAAGACTTAAACTTAAAGATAACGGAGGATCTAGATGTTCTTTTGATGCTTTTGGGACAAAGGATTAGATAACTTAATTAATCTGATTATTGATGTATGATTAGATTAATAGGTTGTTTGAATTAGATGCGTTGTATATAAAACCTTTACATTTGATCCTCAGGTTATAGAAGTTTGAAGTTTTTCGATCATAACTTGTAGCAATTTTTAAGGTTTAAATTGGCCCTATTTTTAGGGTGTTACAATATGGTATCAGAGCTTTAGTTTAAGTGAACTAAGTATGCTAATGAGGTACTTAGACTTAAGTTGTGATGAATTAAGTTATGATCCGTGAGTTATGGGTAGAAGTACTAAGACTGGGTAGTTTTAGAGTCGACAGAAATACGCGAAGTTGGTACTGTAAGAATGGTAATGAGAATTCTCATGTATGATATGTTCGCAATTTCAATTAGCTACTGTTATTATGAATATATTATTACACAAGCATACTTGTTTCTAAATTGTTACAGTGACTGATTAGCGGAAAAGTACGTTTAGTATGTCTATATTCGTGTAACCATTTCTTATAGTTATCCCTTTGTGTTATAGCAGAACGATGGTGGATATGCCACCAAGGTCCTTCAATTCTTTGGAGAATAGATAAGTAAATGATTTGGGGGTTGGAAGGACAACCTAGAATTGGCGGAACTTATGAAAGCCCACTGAGGCAACCTGTAATAGGCGGATGGAAATGTGTAGAGATAGAATGTAAGGTGATTGATCAAAATGGAAATAATATGAAATGATTGAGTAAGTGGGTCGTGGAACGCATGGATAGCAAGTGTTACAAGGTCAAGAGGACGACCACTAGTCGGAAGTAGAGTGTTAATGATAAGTGATGTGAGTACATCGATTGACCTTGTTTGAGTGAGTAGCCTTCATTTGCGAGTAAAGTTTTATGCATGGTGTCCTAGTGAGTGTGCTACATGAGTTTTCATGATTTTAAGATAAATGCATAAATAACAATTTTATTCAAGGATGAGTTGCATGTGCAAATGTGTATTATAAGAAAGAGACAATTTCATTTTGGTGCACAATGAAATTTTGGACTTAGCAATTTGCAAAATATTTCGTTTTTTTATATAAAAAAGTTAATTGTAAAAGGACCAAGAAAACGTTGGCTAGCAAAACCTTTGTAACCAACAAAAGTATTAACTTGATGATATCAAGTGAGAACCGACTAGCTTGCTTTGTGTTGGAAAATTCTTTTAAACTTTTTATAGTATGAAAATATTTTATTTTAAAATTATTACTATCGTAACAACATCATTTTGGTTGAGAAAGATTAAGTTTTACGGAAAG
The DNA here is from genome assembly GCA_033807775.1 of Saussurea involucrata. Lineage (NCBI taxonomy): Eukaryota > Viridiplantae > Streptophyta > Magnoliopsida > Asterales > Asteraceae > Saussurea > Saussurea involucrata. The sequence continues at coordinate 60,999,891 of CM066319.1, read as the reverse complement.
TTGTATGCAAACGGTTCTCGAGATCGTTGTGCAGTACATTGAAGTTATGAGGATGTTAGGGTCATGGGTGCCCAAGTTGTTTCAAGCATTGTTCGTTAAGATGAGAAAATGTGTGAAATGATTTATTTATCACGTCGTCATGCATGAAGGCTATGAACTCACTAGGTCGTAGAGTATTACACTATAAGCTAAGAAAGAACTCCAAGAGTGGGGAGGTGTTGGATAAATCATGGGAGAATGTTTATAGTTTTAGTATTTGTGTTCAAAAGGAGAGGTGGATAGTGGGAGGATCGAAAGTGGACTTTAGTGTCGATTGTAAGAAGGTCTGTACCCTTGTTTGGTAGTTAGAAACACAGTTGCCAAGGGACGGTTGCGTCCGGAGGAAGGATTAGTAGTCATTAAGGTGATGGAATTAGCAACTCGCTATGAGTAGTGTGGTGAGACAAAAAGGAAAATATCCTCGAGGTTGGATAAGAGTTTATGGTGATCTTGTGATATTAACGTTGCACGAATAAATTTGAGAGGAAGACGATGGGATGTGAATTGGATTATGATATGTTGTAAGGATTAGGTTTAGTTAAGGACCCTTGTTAAATAATAGGTTAAGAAAGTATCGACAGACGACTTTTGACGTTGAAGTCGATAGTTGCTTAAGATGTATGAGGCCTTTTTTCCTGTCACTGGGTGCGGTCTGGGTGCGTCCCGCGTATGCCTGTGCGGGCATGATTAAAACCGTGAGCGGTACCAGTATGCTGTTATGCAGAAGGTATGCGCAAAGCGGACAGTATCATGTACGGTGGGCTGGGGATGGTATACATTCAACCAAATTTGGGGATTTTAGTGATTGACGAATAAATCACGGGTAAAAGAGGTTTTGGTTAAATTATTGCATCAGTGAAAACTATGTGGTCAAAATACGCTTTTAGAGTTTATTGTGGTTGTGCAACGATTATGATGTGTTATGTGCTTAACTACATTTTGTTTAAAATAAGTGCCGGTTTAAGTATTGGCCTTATGTGTGAAGACCGTGTGATGATCCTGTATTTTAGTACCTTTGGGACTAATAAACCTTGGTGAATTATATACATTGTTGAGTATAGAAGAGTTGCATATACATGTACATATAGATACATTTTAAATGGCATGAGTGGATATTGATAAATGATCCTTTGATCCTTTGAGCAGATGGTTCGGTTTTGGACTCAGTTGGGTCTTGAGGGCAATTGATCGGTTTATTAAACTTGACGTAGGCTTGGGATTGGAATTGCATGAATTGTTTTATAATTGAAGTTTACATGATATGAATGCATTGGTTACTCTATTGAGGTCATGTATGAATGTTAAGTCTTGAATCAGAAGATTTAAAATTTGAAGGACCACCTTGTAGGGGTTTTTAGGATGGTGAAAGACTGATGTTTTAGATAAGCGTTTTACTTACGATGTGGATGGTTTATAAAGGATGAAATTTTAGTTACGAAGTGAGTGTATAGATTGTGTCGATCTATGAGGGATTGTGCCCTGTCTAGGTATTGGTTTGGAATCACAAAGAGCTAGCAAGAAACGAGTAAGTTTAAATTAATTAGAAACCCGTGAGTTGTGGTTCAACTAATTTGGGGAGGATTATTATAGTGAAATAGACTCGGTTAACCATGTGGGAGAGCATGAAGATAAGTTTGAATTGAGTACGAACTGCCATTAGAGACCTGGTCTGCTATGAGATGTTATGGGTGAAGAATGTACGAACGAGTAGTGGCATCAATTGCCAAGATAAATGTGTTAACCAATATGTAATGTGATGATTAGAAAGAGGAAGCTTCAGATGAGTCTTTTCGAGGATTTCAGATAAAGTGTACTATTGGCCAATATAGTTGTTGGAACATGTGGATTGTAAGATGATGTGGTGATATGGCTAATATCGGAATAGAATATCGGAGCGGTAGTTGGTGTTTATCCAAAGTAATTTTGGTTTTGTGAGTCGCTAAGTAAGTTTATATTTTCGAACCATTGAAAGTTAAACGAAGATGATGGGTGTGTTAGTTAAAATGTGGTGTAGTAGATGCAAAATCTTTAAGGAATATGAGTTGCTTCTTAGGTATAAAAGAAATGAAATGAATGGGTCGACATGCTGGAAAGATAGAAGCTTGTACAGTTTTAGGTGCTACGAGGACTTGGCTAAAAATCTTGGCTGATGATTGTAGGGAAACCGTATTTTGGACTGTAGCTGTGTGTAGTGGATGTTTTCGTGTAGGCATAAGATAAATGATAACGGTATGGTAGACTAAGAAATAGTCGGATAAAGATTTGATGATAAGCAGTTACTCTAAGGAGGTTTGCAAATCTAAGTTGGGGAGCGCGTAATGAAGAAAGAAGTAAGGTTTAGGAAGTATGATAAGATGAATCCTTGATCTTTCTGGACTCTTATCTGTGATTAAGTATGTAAGATTTGAAATGAAGAGATATATATATAAAATATTTCATGATGGTAGGATGTGATTCCACTTATCAATATAAGAGTGATTGAGAAGGGTCATTGTGTGGAAGAACCGGAGACAATTTTGGAAAGGTCGGGTAAGAAATTACGTAATGGTAAGGAAGTAGTTATGTTGAAAGTTCAATGGAAACATCATTGAGGTGTTAATGTAACTTTAGAGTCGGAAGAGGATATGAAAGTTAGATATCCTCATTTGTTTACCTAGCTTTGATTTCGAGGACGAAATCATTTTCAAGTTGGGGAGTATTGTAACATCCCAATTTTTATAAAAGATAATGTTTGGGTTTATTAAATAAATTAAGTATATTTATTTGATAAGTGGTGATTGGTTATTTGGTAGATTAATTTTAGAGTTTAACCCCAAATAAGTTACATTAAAGATTTTAGTATTTTATGGAGTTAGAAGTTAAGGGGTAAGTTTAATTTTATTTGGAAGTTTGGGGGTAAGTTTTGCCAAATAAGATAAGTATGGGGTTTGTTTGGTGAGTGTGGAGATATTTTCCACCACCGCCGCCACTTTCCCTTTAGACACAAGGAGGTGTCTCATTTAGACACTATTAGCAAAAAGTCCTAAGTGTGTGTGTGTGTTTATTGTTCACGGCAAAAGAAGAGGAGAGAAAGGAGAGTGATATTGAAGAAGAAGGGTCAAGAACAAGAAGGATACTGATTGTTACAGCTGGGTTTAGGAATCATATCAAGAAAACAGAGGTATTAATCTTTATAATTCCCTCTTTTATGTGTATTAGGTTTTATATGAGTTTAGAAGTGGGTTTTGATGATTTAGGGATGTTTTGGAAAATCTGAACCTATGGTTAGGTTATGTTAGTGGTCTTAAACATATCTGCATAATTACAGTAACATGCATAGCTTAAAAGATTAAATTTCTGGGTTTTAGGATGAGCAGTTAACTGAGACATTCAAGCATGTCGCAACAGTGGGTTGCGACATGGTTGAAGGTTTCGATCTTCATGAATGTCGCAACCTTGAGTTGCGACTTGCTCGTGAAATCGCAATAGTGAGTTGCGACTTGCTCGTGAAATCGAAATAGTGGGTTGCGATTTGGTACTATGTCGCAACAGTTGGTTGCGACATGAGGGGGAAGTCGCAGTAGTTGATTGCGACTTGGTACTGTGTCGCAGTAGTTGATTGCGACTTGCACTGTGCATTGCGACAAGAAATTTTAATATTTAGTTGGTTGCGACTTAAGACGAATATTTTTAAATAATAAGGATTCTTAGTTTTAGAGAGTCATGTTCCGTAATTTAATATCAGTATATGTGTATATTGGATATTACAGTAAACTGTGGTGGTGAAGACAGAAGTTCCTACGTCTTTAAAAGAAATAAAAGAAGTGTGACTCCATACCAGGTGAGTTTATTCAACTCTCATTAAAATTCAGAAATTAATATTGAAATAGATATGTAATATGTATGTCTGAACGTGTTAATAAAGGACTCGTCTTAATCAATAATGAGTCCAAATAGATGACTAAAAGTTATAATATGTTGATCCCCGTGCTAAAATGAAATGAGAGAATAGTTAAGAAGTCGAGGTGTCAAGAGTATTAATATTCTTTATAAATGTTTATATATATAGGATATGTTTCGGAGATGAATATATTGTATGTTATGCACACATAATAGTAAGGGTAATAATACTTACGTATTGTGTGGCGATTGCTAGAAATAGGCATCCGGTCATAGTAGGGCACCTGGGTACGGTCTAATGGGAACCGAAATACTTGCCATTTGACCAAGGGATGTAATTTCTAGTGAACGAGCGTATCTTGAATCATCGTGAGGGCCCCGGTTGTGTATCGCGATATATTAATCCCATTGGGGTCAGTGATTCTGAGATGGTGAGGACGTGAAATGTGGAATAGGCATATTTTGATTTGTAATTCCCATTTCGAATGGAATATCGGAGATTTCCATTTTATAGGGAAGATTGGAGATTTCCCGTTGTGAAAGAAAGATTAGAGATAGGAATAAAGAAATTTGTAATCTCTACTTCCGAGTTAAGAAATAGGCAGGTTTTGACTTGTAATTTCTTGGTTAAGAGTTTTGACTTTGAATCTGGGATGATTTATAGTAAACTCTTGATAGTGATATTATGGCTAGACGAATTAGTCATAAGTATGGGAGTGGGGTAGATTCTCAGTATTGAAAGGAGTTCTTGTACGGTAAGATGGGCGAAAATAGGTTTGTTTTATCTGTTGAGATTTTAATTGTTTAACTTTAATTTGATTTGAATATTCTCACTAGGCGAAAGCCTAATGTTTCAAGTTGAATTTTCTTACCAGGTACAAGCTCCGGGAAGTAAGCGGGAAAGTGTGATGAGGATCTTTTGGAAAGACTTAAACTTAGAGATAACGGAGGATCTATATGTTCTTTTGATGCTTTTTGGACAAAGGATTAGATAACTTAATTAATCTGATTATTGATGTATGATTAGATTAATAGGCTGTTTGAATTAGATGCGTTGTATATAAAACCTTTACATTTGATCCTCAGGTTATAGAAGTTTGAAGTTTTTCGATCATAACTTGTAGCAATTTTTAAGGTTTAAATTGGCCCTGTTTTTAGGGTGTTACAATATGGTATCAGAGCTTTAGTTTAAGTGAACTAAGTATGCTAATGAGGTACTTAGACTTAAGTTGTGATGAATTAAGTTATGATCCGTGAGTTATGGGTAGAAGTACTAAGACTGGGTAGTTTTAGAGTCGACAGAAATACGCGAAGTTGGTACTGTAACAATGGTAATGAGAATTCTCATGTATGATATGTTCGCAATTTCAATTAGCTACTGTTATTATGAATATATTATTACACAAGCATACTTGTTTCTAAATTGTTACAGTGACTGATTAGCGGAAAAGTACGTTTAGTATGTCTATATTCGTGTAACCATTTCTTATGGTTATCCCTTTGTGTTATAGAAGAACGATGGTGGATATGCCACCAAGGTCCTTCAATTCTTTGGAGAATAGATAAGTAAATGATTTGGGGGTTGGAAGGACAACCTAGAATTGGCGGAACTTATGAAAGCCCGCCGAGGCAACCTGTAATAGGCGGATGGAAATGTGTAGAGATAGAATGTAAGGTGATTGATCAAAATGGAAATAATATGAAATGATTGAGTAAGTGGGTCGTGGAACGCATGGATAACAAGTGTTACAAGGTCAAGAGGACGACCACTAGTCGGAAGTAGAGTGTTAATGATAAGTGACGTGAGTACATCGATTGACCTTGTTTGAGTGAGTAACCTTCATTTGCGAGTAAAGTTTTATGCATGGTGTCCTAGTGAGTGTGCTACATGAGTTTTCATGATTTTAAGATAAATGCATAAATAACAATTTTATTCAAGGATGAGTTGCATATGCAAATGTGTATTATAAGAAAGAGACAATTTCATTTTGGCGCACAATGAAATTTTGGACTTAGCAGGTTTAAATAGTTGGTACAGTATACCAACCAATTAGGTCGATACCAACTAAATTAGTACCAATTAAATTGGTACAGTTGGTACGGAAATTGATTGATTTGTCTCGGTACAAAATTGACACCCGTAGTAGTCTTAATAGCCGTCAAAGAGGTCTCGTTTAGTGACCCTAATGTTAAGCATGTGAGGGCAATTAGATTATTTAACTATTCTTTAGCTTATCTTTTTTTTGTTACTAATTTCTATTTTATTTTATAATTTCAATTTGTACTAGACACTTTCATGTACGCGATGCGGCTCAAAACATTCCAACTCTAAAACTGAAAGTTCGAAAAAATAATTTTGTTTCATGTTTAGTTTTATTATCCATCACACAATGTAAAAAATAACCATAATTTAAAAAAATATATATAAATAGATAAACATAGATAAATGTGTAAAATGTACAAGTTTAAAAAATCTCGATACATAATTCTTGAAAAATCTCGATACATATTTATGACATTTTAGTTTAAATAGTTATAAATGTGTATTTTTAATATGATAAGGGTGCAAAATGAAAAATAAAAATATATGAAGTATAAAACAAATTAATTGGTGTATATTCATAATATTTAATAATATGATTAAATCCAAACTTATTCAATATTGGGTTCATTTCGAAGATATTGACGAAACGATTACAATGTATAATTTGTAAAAAATGAAAATATATTTTTAATGCATTTTAATTCAAATATGATTATTTATGTTAATAATGATAAGGGTCTAAAACGAAAAATAAAAAAGTAAGAGATTAAAATTAAACTGAACAACTAATTATAAGGGTACTAAATGTAAGTTATATATTTAAAAAGGATTTTGTGGGGATGTGTGGACTGACACTGAGTATGTTTGAGAAGTTGTACGGGATGCTATTATCTTAAACTTTCAAAATAACCGTTTTAGAATTTTAATAAGATAGTATAGATACGTATAAGTTTGGACTATACTTGCATATGTTTAAGTTAACCAATTCTTTTGTTTCTTTGGGCCACGACCATCTATGGGGAGTTTCAGGTTAAATACCGACATTTTAGCAACAAATATAATAAATTTTAGCAACAAATTTAATAAATCTAAGTGTAGTACTTGGGGTCTTGATCTTTTCTGGAAAGAGAGTGTGTGTGAGTTGTTTATTTCAAGAATAGGTTGGATAGCTATACTTTGTCTGTTATAACTAGGAAAGTTATACCTAAAAAAGAAGGGTGCACGATCTCGCTTCATGTACGATTTCAACGAGTACAACCAACATTGACTTGGTGACCATTCACTAGAATTTATGGTGAGAGCATCAAAACTTACTTGAACAACAACAATCAACCCATTGGTCATGGAGTCTGACTCTTATAATTCACCACTGCAATATCAATGATGGCGAAGGATCGTGTGAGAAATTGAGGTTAACGTGAGAAGTGGATATGAATACTTGATCACTTTAAATCAAATGCCCTCCCATGAATTGTGGCTTAGATAGGAACTGATCAGGTGCATCTTGGTGAACCTTATCTCGGTGCATCTCATCCGAATGTGCATTAATTTCCCACCCAACGGTTGATAACCTCTTCTCACGCTTCTCACGTTAACATCAACTAGCTTCTCACTAGGACCCAACCCTATCAATGACAACGACAACTCATAGGTCTTGGAGTCCGCCTATACACGAGTCTACCTTCGCAATTCCCAAAATGACATCAAATGCCTCATATGCCTATAGATTTAATGCATTACAGTCTAAACTTGGATGACTCCAATTGAATGACCAATGCACTCAAAACATGTAATTCTCAAATAAATATGTCATAAATGCAATTAACGTCCAAAGCTCAACATTAAACATTTTAAGCCGAATAAATGTCCTCAAAACTCATTTGAGCCAAATTCAAACCAATAAACTCTACATTTATTTGATTACTAAATAAAATGCATTTAACCAACGTTTATGTAAACACATGATTCAAAAGTATAATTAGCTCAAAAACCCATCTAGGCATGTTAATGAGACCCGCCCAATTGGGGAACCCGGTGTACCCTCCCCGACGAGGAACGGGGATTCCCCGCAAAACTGGGGAACGGGGATGGGGACGGGGATCCCCGAAAGTTAAAAACTGGGGATGGGGACGGGGTCGGGTAACGTGGTTCCCGTCGCGTCCCATCCCCGAATATTAAATATATTATATATGTTTATTATTAATTATACTACTTATACAAAATTAAATTCAATATGTAACACCCTCAAAATTGGAAACAACAACTAAATAAAATTTTCGATAAAATAACCCAAATAAGGATAAAATTCCTTCTACAAACCATCATTGGAAATACCTCAACTTTAAAACATAAAACTACACCAACATTCAATTACTTAAGTCACCTACTAAGACTACAAGAGATCGGGTGTTACTCAACCCAAATACAAGTTGCTATTCCTAAAATAGACGCGGAAGACTTCACTAAGCTATTCACTTCTTGAGCACACATCTAGCTCTCAACTCTTCACAGTGTCACTAGAACTATTCCCCAACCGGAACATGTTGCACATGCCGACAAATAAAAAGGTTAGGCTAACGCCTAGTGAGTTCAAGAGTTTTTATCATGATTATATAATTCGTCAAACGAAGAGAGTACAACTTAAATCGTGATTTCCAAAAGGGTTTATGTTAAATATGCAAACAACCCATTTTCCAGCGCACACAAATTCTATGACGAAAGCTCCAAAATATATAGCGTTTCCTAAAATGAATTCAGATCCAAACTCCCTCAAAACGTAAATAAATATTTAATTTCCAATCATATAAACGTGAATTAAATCTCTATTGTTCAAAACATCCAAACACGGATGATGCATAAAGCCCATAAAACATGGAAAACAATCCATATAAATATAATACGTCACCGAAAACATGGATAAGAATAAATACCCAATCAACACATTTCGGTGACGGGGGAGACCCGCTTCCATTGTATGTGGCGGAACACAAAGTTAAGCCACACAACTATGTTATTGAACTACACCTCATATCGTGACTCTATTGTTTGCTTTAATAAGCTCCAACTCGAGTCGAACTTTATTGCCTGCTATAATAAGCTACACCTCAAGTCCCACACCTAGCAACGGGTGGCACCACAGTATCCTTTATTGCTTATTGTGCCCAGCTACACCTCAAGTATACACGATCTTATTGCATCTTCATTCTCTAGTAAGTTACACATCAAGGTTTCCATTGAACCTTTATTGCCTACTTACTACCATTGAAGAATTGGAGTCTCGGTTCCTTACTTGAAAACCCAAGATGTTCAACCCTCGTGCACAAGAGTTAGAACATCAAAGCACAACATATCGGAGTACAACCCAATATGGTTCTTCTCCACAACGCCGGGACACAAAATGCCACAATGGCATACTTCCCAAAGTAAGAATGCCAAGACTCTCCACTATCTAAAAAATGACTAACTCATATGCCTATGGATCCAATGCATTACAGTCTAATAGTACATGACTCCACTTGAATGACACACACACTCAAAACATGTACTCTCCAAATAAAATGCAATAAATGCAACTCACATTAAAAAATCCACATTAAAATATAAAAACCCGATAAATGTCCTCAAGACTCAATAAATTCATAAATCGAGCCAAAAGCTCAACCAAAATCAATTGACCACTTGTAGAAATTCAAATTGTGCAATAAACGTATATCACCCACGTTTATGCGAAACATGCTCCATAGACACAAATAACTCAACACAACTCTTAATTAAGACAAAACATTTTCCCAAGCACACATCAAAGTGCATTGATACCAACAGATTTACATTCGCGTGGTAAATCATTAAAACATCAATACTTAAGATTTATTCATTGAAATACCCAAAATACAACTTTTCCCAAAACCAAAAAGGTTTACAGCTTCTAAAATGATCACAAGGTCGGGGATTTTAAAATCCAATGACTCACATGTTCGTATTTTCAAAACGTACCACAACATAAATTATGCATATTTCCAACAAAACACTAAAAGTGTATTTTTACTAGATAACCTCCAACTATGCATTAAATATCAAAACACTTCCATTCATACTTATTTTATCAAGTTATCCAAAAATCCCCAAAATGGTTATTTTGTAAGACTTATAAAATCAAATATTTCAAGTAATCAAAATCCACCAAATAATTCAGCAACGAATATTTTCATGTAAAAACACACAAACACTTTAAAATGGACATTTTGGCATGTACAATGTTTTCACAAATCAACTTGAATTCACCTTGCTAGATTTAGGCTAGATTTAGATTTTTCCCAATTTGAGCTCCTTTGAAGAAACTTGAATCTTCAAATCAAATCTTCCAAAAAACTAGATCCACAAGTTTCCAACCATAAATATCCATATTCAACCATTTAGAATCGTTCCCAAACATTTCACACCAACATCTCCATTTATACCCTAATTTTGACCTAACTTTCCCAAAATCGTCCAAACCAAAATTGGAGAAATAAAACACTAGGAAATCATCAATGGAACATTTATACCTCATAAAGAAGCTTGGAAATGAGGGGGTGAACTTACCACTTAGGTTTTGATGAAAACCTAGAAAACCCTAGCCACAACCTTGAAGTGAGAAATGAGAGAAATCCCGATTTTGACGGCATTCAGCCCTTTGGGTGATACATTGACAAGCGACTATGACACATCTCAATGTCGCTGGTCATAGTCGCTCAGGAGGTACCGAAACCTGTTTTCCACCTGCGACTATGACACTGTCATAGTCGCCGGGCATTGTAGCCGGACCCGTACCAAGCCCCGAAACTCGACTTCTTCCACGCCAATACTCCCAATACTCTTAGGGACTTTAAGTAATGTCATCCCAACATAAATCCCACCATTTTCAAGCTGTAAAACATTCGAGTGATATTTACTTATTGAAAGTACCGAACATCGTGTTGGCCATGACTTATTCGTTTTAGCTCCGGAAAGAACCGTTGGACACGCATTTTAATTCCTCATCCAACAAGACTATAAAATCTAGGATCTCAGACCAAGCTCATATTTCCTCTATTTTTCTTAAAGATCGATTTCTACACTAACTTGAAATTGTACTTACCCAAAAATAACGGGTGTTACAATCCGCCCAACCTTAAAAGAGATTTCGTCCTCGAAATCTAGTTACCATTCAATGCTGCCCTAAAAAATGACCCTCTCTGATTACAAGGAGTTGTCTCTAATCCACTTGACAAGACTGCCACGATAAACTTCATGCTGATACTCACAACAAATGTCCCCTTAGGCACATTACGCTTATATCCGAGTGAACACTGAACTTACTAGAGTAGCTTCTAACCACATGACTTCGGTTGTCTCCCAACCTTAGGTGATCCATACTTCCCCAAAGGCAGATCCCAACTTCCAGTCAGTCCAGATCTACACACTTTTAAACTCTTTCTCCGACCAAATCCAAGGTTGATGCACTACCGAAACCAACAAAATCCTCAAATTTAATTGTTCTCGCTAGTGAACTGTCATTTAACTTCAACGAGTACCATTAGACTCCAAAACGGACGGTCGTCCTTGACCCGTAGATTATACAACTCCCAGAATACGCCCAAGAACCAAACATCCAATTGATGAATTCCTTACCAGGCAAGGAAAAGTCATTTACTATATCCACTTACCATAACCGGAACTTCTCAAAATCACTGCATGCGATACCCATATCCCTTAGGATTTGACAACAACACTCCAAGTACATCAATGGCCCTTAGCCTTATAATCCAAAAGTTGACACCTAACAATTTCACCAAGATTCGAAAAACAACCGAGTTCCATACACGGATTTCATTCATCGAGCCTACTCACAAAACCAATGTTATTAGTACGGTGTCTAAAGGGTCCTACTCATCCTTTATGCGAAAACTGACCAAAACCCAAAACAAGGTTGCTGAGATGAACGGTTACCATAAGCATTAACAGAAGATCCCGCGCACCTCACCCTTAACCGGGTTGCTTAACCTTCCAAAGCCTAATGAGTTCAAGGTTTTTCAAGTGACAGACTCAACAATTAAGCCAATCGAAAATTTCATAAGATTCTTTTCAACACGAAGAGTTTTATAACAATTTATTTCACATGTAAAAATATCTACTACCACTACCCAACGGTTGTGCAAAATGGTCATACTCGTCCCACTTATGAAAATCATTTGAAAATTACTCGATCTACTGACAAATGCAAAAGTAAGCTCAACAAACTTTTAACATGAATCGCTACGGTCCTAGCACAAATTTATTTATGCAATGAATGTAAAGTAATTTCCTGCATTAAAATAGTGTGCAACAAAAGGTTTGTACGAACTTCAAAAAGAGTTTAAACGACATCCCACTCCAAAAACTTCTCCTTTAACCATAAAACATCAAGGAATAAAATTCACCAACAAAGTTCGCATGTGTCTGTTTATTTCGCAAAATGGTGAAACGATCCATATATGCACTTTGGTTCTAATATAATATGATTTGCGTCGGTTCCAAGTTTAAAGCCGAATGACAATCATGTTTTCATCATTTGAAAATGTCGGCTAAAATATAGTGAATAAATCTCAAATCAGAATATGTATGCAAACTTGTAATACTCTCCTAGTAATTTTCCTGAAATAAAATAACATGGAACATATAGTCCATGCGAAATTTCAAAGAAGGAGATTCATTATATCAAATTTCAAAATTTTCTCGTTTAGCCATATAACGACATGGAAGTAAGACCTTCTGACAAGACTCACACATATTAATGTAATTTCTCAAAACTTAGGAAAACAATAAGTGCTTCTAATTTCGTTGACACTTAAAAGAATTTAAATCGACCTCAAATTTTGGAATGTACAAACGATGCGTATTAACGCTCAAAAAATAGTGACTACAATGCTATGCATACCCATAGATCAATCCAATGCATTTGCGTGAAATGATAAGAAATGATAACAAATGATCCAATTAACCGAAAGTGCATAAAGCAAATCATTAAGATAAACTGTCATGATGCTCTTATATGCATTACTCACGCCACGTAAATCAATTCGTAAACCAAACAAGTTGCAACGAAATATGCTAGCACAAATCTCAAAAGAGAAAACCATGCGACATCAAAATTCCAAAAGCTACTCCTTTTGGTTGTTTACGACATAAAATAAGATTTCTCAACAAAACCCGCATGAGACAAAATGGCCAATAAACCCATAAAATACACACACATAATAATTAAAGTATGTACGTTTCAAAGTTGTACCCACGCGACACAAAACGTCGTAAACAAAACTCCATAAAACTCAATGAAGCCCAACGGCATCCAATCAATCAAATGTTACCAAAGTTTTCGTTTCCAAAAATCAAATTGCATAAAGCAAAGTTATGACTAAAATGTCATAATTCCAAAAATTTCCCCCTTGCCGCAATACAATATAAAGCAACACTTTTCAACAAAACTCGCATTAAGTAACATTCGCAATAAATTTCAACACCCAAAATAGTGGAAAGTAACTCTCTGTTCAAACCTTAACATATGTGGAGAAGATCCAATGCTAAAGTCATAAGTCGCCGTTACTTGTCCAAAATCTTAAACAACATTAGAATATGGATAACATGGTATCCGAAAATAACGTTGGACAACAACAAAAATAAAGCAAGTCCCGTCAAAGTTTGCAATTACCTGCAATAAAGTAACTTCATGCATGACTAAAATCATGATTTAAAATCTTGTGTGTGCTAAACGTTTTTCTGAGATTTCGTAACACAATCCACATGACGATTTGAAACACAAGAAACAACTGATGCAATTTATTTTACAAATAAATTTTGTGCATGAATTTAGTCGGCACTCGACGTCTAAAAAAACACTCCTCTAATCCCTCCGATCACACTATCGTCGTCCGGATGTTCAAACATCTTAAGGAAATAATTGAAAATTCCATCGGTTCACCCTAAAATTTCTCCTCGAATAAGGTTGATTCCATAAGCCTATGGTTCTAATCCAACCAACAATTCGACCCGAAATGGTCCACTAAATGTAAGCACCATGCTTACTGTCACTCCAAGTGACAAAGGCTAAAATCATCAACCTCTTCTAACGACTACTCGCTTAAAAATATTTCACTACCCCAACAATCATCACATCAAAGTAGTCCAAGTATACACATGTAACTTGTAGGCTCACCATAACACTCGCCAGGTGCAATTATGAACGTACCGTACATGATCATCCTTGCTACCCTCGACGTGATTCCCGTTTCTAGTGACTCCATCAACCTCAAAATATCCTATCTTAAAGTGCCTAATGGTGCAACTTCACTCTTATTCACTTAAAAGAACGCTAGCTTGAGTCTAGGTATACAAAATTAACACCTAATTCTCTCAAACTTAAGCTCTGATACCAACTTGTAACACCCTCAAATTTGGAAAGAGCAACTAAATAAAATTTTCGATAAAATAACCCAAATAAGGATTAAATTCCTTCTACAAACCATCCTTGGAAATACCTCAACTTTAAAACATAAAACTACACCAACATTCAATAACTTAAGTCACCTACTAACACTACAACAGATCGGGTGTTACTCAACCGAAATACAAGTTGCTATTCCCAAAATACACGCGAAAGACTTGACAAAGCTATTCACTTCTCGAGCACACATCTAGCTCTCTACTCTTCACAGTGTCACTAGAACTATTCCCTAACCGGAACATGTTGCACATGCCGACAAATAAAAAGGTTAGGCTAACGCCTAGTGAGTTCAAGAGTTTTTATCATGATTATATAATTCGTCAAACGAAGAGAGTACAACTTAAATCGTGATTTCCAAAAGGGTGTATGTTAAATATGCAAAGGACCCATTTTCCAACACACAAATTCTATGACGAAAGCTCCAAAATATATAACGTTTCTCAAAATGAATTCAGATCCAAACTCCCTCAAAACGTGATTTTTTTTTAATTCCAATCATATAAACGTGAATTAAATCTCTATTGTTCAAAACATCCAAACACGGATGATGCATAAAGCCCATAAAACATGGAAAGCAATCCATATAAATATAATATGTCACCAAAAACATGGATAAGAATATATACCCAATCAACACCTTTCGGTGACGGGGGAGACCCGCTTCCATTGTATGTGGCGGAACACAAAGTTAAGCCACATAACTATGTTATTGAACTACACCTCAGATCGTGACTCTATTGTTTGATTTAATAAGCTCCAACTCGAGTCGGACTTTATTGTCTGCTATAATAAGCTACACCTCATGTTCCACACCCAGCAACGGGTGGCACCACCGTATCCTTTATTGCCTGTTCTGCCTAGCTACACCTCAAGGATACATGATCTTATTGCATGTTCATTCTCTAGTAAGTTACACCTCAAGGTTTCCATTGAACCTTTATTGCCTACTTTCTAGCATTGAAGAATTGGAGTCTCGGTTCCTTACATGAAAACCCAAGATGTTCAACCCTCGTGCACAAGAGTTAGAAAATCAAACCACAACATCCCGGAGTACAACCCAATATGGTTCCTCTCCACAACGTCGGGACACAAAATGCCACAATGGCATACTTCCCAAAGTGAGAATGCCAAGACTCTCCACTATCTAAAAAATGACTGACTCATATGGCTATGGATCCAATGCATTACAGTCTAATAGTACATGACTCTGCTTGAATGACACACACACTCAAAACATGTACTCTCCAAATAAAGTGCAATAAATGCAACTCATATCCAAAACTCCACATTAAAATATAAAAACCCGGATAAATGTCCTCAAGACTCAATAAAGTCATAAATCGAGCCAAAAGCTCAACCAAAATCAATTGACCACTTGTAGAAATTTAAATAGTGCAATAAACGTATATCGCCCACGTATATGCGAAACATGCTCCATAGACACAAATAACTCAACACAACTCTTAATTAAGATAAAACATTTTCCCAAGCACACATCAAAGTGCATTGATACCAACAGATTTACATTCGCGTGATAAATCATTAAAACATCAATACTTAAGATTTATTCATCGAAATACCCAAAATACAACTTTTCCCAAAACCAAATTGGTTTACAACTTCTAAAATGTTCACAAGGTCGGGGATGCCCAAAATCCAATAACTCACATGTTCGTATTTTCAAAACGTACCACAACATACACTATGCATATTTCCAACAAAACACTAAAAGTATATTTTTACTACATAACCTCCAACTATGCATTAAATATCAAAACACTTCAATTTATACTTATTTTATCAAGTTATCTAAAAATCCCAAAAATGGTTATTTTGTAAGATTATAAAATCAAATATTCCAAGTAATCAAAATCCACCAAATAATTCAACAATGAATATTTTCATGTAAAAACACACAAACACTTTAAAATAGACATTTTGTCATGTACAACGTTTTCACAAATCAGTTTTAAGTCACCTTGCTAGATTTAGGCTAAATCTAGATTTTTCCCAATTTGAGCTCCTTTGAAAAAACTTGAATCTTCAAGTCAAATCTTCTAAAACCTAGATCCACAAGTTTCCAACCATAAATATCCATATTCAACCATTTAGAATCGTTCCCTCAAACATTTCACACCAACATCTCCATTTATACCAAAACCCTAATTTTGACCTAAATTTCCCAAAATCGTCCAAACCGAAATTGGAGAAAAAAAACACTAGGAAATCATCAATAGAACATTTATAATTAATAAAGAATCTTGGAAATGAGAGGGTGAACTTACCACTTAGGTTTTGATGAAAACCTAGAAAACCCTAGCCACAACCTTGAAGTAAGAAATGAGAGAAGTGAGAGAAATCCCGATTTTGACAGCATTCAGCCCCTTGGGTGATACATTGTCCAGCGACTATGACACATGTCAATGTCGCTGGTCATAGGCACTCAGGAGATACCGAAGCCTGTTTTCCACTTTCGACTATGATAGTGGCATTGTAGTCGGACCCGTACCAAGCCCCGAAACTCGACTTCTTCCACGCCAATACTCCCGATACTCTTAGGGACTTTAAGTAATGTCTTCCCAACATAAATCCCACCATTTTCAAACTGTAAAACGTTCGGGTGATATTTACTTATCAAAAGTACCGAACACCGTGTTGGCCATAACTTCTTCGTTTTAGCTCCGATTTTGCTCCGGAATGAACTGTTGGACATGCATTTGAATTCCTCATCCAACAATACTATAAAATCTAGGATCTCAGACCAAGCACATATTTCCTCTATTTTTCTTAAAAATCAATTTCTACACTAACTTGAAATTGTACTTACCCAAAAATAATGGGTGTTACAATCCTCCCAACCTTAAAAGTGATTTTGTCCACGAAATCTAGTTCCCATTTAATGTTGCCCTAAAAAATGACCTTCTCTGATTACAAGGAGTTGTCTCTAATCCACTTGGCAAGACTGCCACGATAAACTTCATGTTGATACTCACAACAAATGTCCCCTTAGGCACATTACGCTTATATCCGAGTGAACACTTAACTTACTAGAGTAGCTTCTAACCACATGACTTCGGTTGTCTCCCAACCTTAGGTGATCCATACTTCCCCAAAGGCAGATCCCAACTTCCAGTCAGTCCAGATCTACACACTTTTAAACTCTTTGTCCGACCAATCCAAGGTTGATTCACTACCAGAACCAACAAAATCCTCAAATTTAATTGTTCCCGCTAGTGAACTGTCATTTAACTTCAACGAGCCTGTTAAGTCTCAATGTCAGTTGAATAGAAGTATAGGGACTATTTCTGACATATCTTGTAACTATCCCTTTTGGGATATAAATAGCTTTGCTTTGTTTAGATTAGGGTTTAATGACCTAATCACCAATTTCTAATTACCTTGTACCGCTACGCACAGTGTTCATCTTTTTGCTATTCAATCAAGTGAGATTTATGACTTATTCATGCTATTGTGTTGATTCTACTTTATGCACTTGTTAATCTGGGATCCACAATTGGTATCAAAGCCTACAGACTGGTTGATTCAAGGTTTCTGGTAAGTTTTATGGTGTTCTGTCGACTGTTATATTATATCACTATTTGTTTCTGTTGAAATTGCTTGATTCTACTCGTTCCATTCGCTTCATATTTGTTCGATTAGTGTTTCTGCAATTTTTCAGAGTCCAATCCGTTCGTTTAAGTAGTTTTTGAGCAAAATCAGTTTTTCAATATTTGGTCTCTGTTCTTGTCAAAGTCTGAATTTTCATCAAAAATCTTAGTATTTTGCTCAAGAATCGAATAAGGTTTGTGTGTTTTTGTGTTTTTAGTTGTTTCCTAACCTTTCAGGAACAAAATATAGCAACCCTAATTGTGTTTAGATCTGAAATACACACACAACCGCCATGTCCGGACGTCAACCGCACTATCTGGGTAAGTTCTAAATTTCGTTACTTTCCGGACACTACTTGTCCGGATTGCTCATTTGTTTCCGGTAAACTTTTGTTTCCAGAAGTTCCCAGTAATTTCCAGTTTCCGGTAGTTTCCCGGATTACAATTGTATCCGGAAAACTCCAGTTCTCGAGTACCCCTTCTTCCGGTAAGTGTTTCTTCCCGGTGAGTGTAAGTTTATTCGGTCAGTTCAATTTTACCCGGTAATTGAGCACCATTAGACTCCGAAACGGATAGTAGTCCTTGACTCGTAGATTATACAACTCCCAGAATACGCCCAAGAACCAAACATCCAATTGATGAATTCCTTACCAGGCAAAAATGTTTGATCAAACGATTACGTACAATGTTGCGACCTTGTTCACATATAAATATTTGTTACTCTATAAAATCAAAACTTGAAAATATGCGAGATGTAAACATAAACCAGTATCGATCGTGTGTGGTATTTAACATATTTGATTGAAAAAATCCCCGATTCCCCGTTGGGGATCCCTGTTCCCCGTCGGGGACTGGGATGGGGATATGGTCATATTTTTGGTAGGTATGGGGATGGACATTGGGATCGGGGACGAGGATGGGGATTGAGGTCCTCGCCCCATCCCCGTCCATTCCCATGTCTAAACCCATCATTGTCGGGATTTATACCGTTAAAATAACTCATAACCCAATAATATGCATTTTCCAAACGGTTTATAAAAGCAAATACATTAAAAGTGCATTAACGTCAAATGTTCACTATTATATGCTATAAATCATCAAAAGACTACACATTTATGATTTATTTATCAAAATGTCAAAAAAAAACTACAAATATATAAGTACTTTTTGTTAGGTCTTAATGTCAGTTGAATAGAAGTTTAGGGACCAATATCATCAATTCTTGTATCTATCCCTTTAGGAATATAAATAGTTTGCTTTGTTTCATAATTATGGTTAATGACCTAGTTATCAGTTTCTAATTACGTTTGTACGACTATAGTGTTCATCACAATTTCTGCTAATCAATCAAGTGAGATTTGTGACATTCATATCATAATGTGTTGATTCATTGATTTGCACTTGTTAATCTGGGATCCACAATTGGTATCAGAGCAGAAAGACGATTGATTCAAAGGTAATATCTCTCAATTTAGGGTCATTCAAGTTTGTCGACTGTTTCATTCAAAAAGCTTAGTTCTTGTTTTCGATTCATGTGTTAAAAATCGAAATTGATTCTTAAGAAAGTCTTCTTCTTGTGTTTCTAGAGTCATATCAATTTTTGAGCGTTTTTTATTGAGTCTTTGATCATTAATTTAGAGATTTTTTCAATTCTGGGTTCTTGTACTCTGTTTCTTGAAAAACTCTCAATTTTTGCTAAAAAGTGCCCTAAAAATCAATTTGATCAGTTGTTTGTGCCTTCTCTATTTGTTGGTATTGGTACTAAAGTGTTTGCAGAAGTTATTGGAAGCTATCCAGTCAAAAAGGTGAGATTTTGCATCTCTAGGTACGTTTTTTTCTTTCGAACAGTGTTTGAATACGGGACTTAATTTTTTTGAGTCCCGGATTGTTTGTTTCCCGCACCGGATCTTGTTCATACCGGGTCCATACCCCGGTCTCTACACCGGATTCAAACCCGGTTCCAGACTATACTGGATCCTAATCCGGTCCCGGACCATACCGGTTCCAGATCCAATCGACTCCGGATCTCAACCAATCCGAATTCTATCCTTTCCGGTTCCGGATCTTCCCGGTTCCGGATCTCTGTTCCGGATCTTGTCTGCACATTTTGGTAACCAATTTCCTTTATCTGTTTAATTTCGCTTCCTATTTTTTCTATGATTGCTTCCGTTATTTAATCTCAGTTAAGTTACTCGTTAACTTAGGATCACTTTAGTCTCTCACTCCTTTAGGATTTGCGTTAGATCACTCTTTTACCTTTAAATCACTCAATTCGTCTTATGATCGCACGAGTGCCCGAAAATGAACACTCAAGACGCATTAGCTATAGGATCTGAACTAAAACCTCTGATCCTGTACCGAGGGGAGTATAATATCTGGAAAGACCGCTTCATGTGCTTTATCGAGACCAAGTCCCTCTACGATGAGATTCTCCGATCGATGACCCACGGACCAATTGCTCCTCCAAGGATGGATGTTCCAGCGCAAGAAAGCAGAGCCCCAGCCCGTCGGGTGGTCAAACCATATGACAAGCTGACTGTTGAAGAGAAGAGGAAAGTAGATGGCGATAGACTGGCTAAGACGTACCTCATCTACAGTCTTCCGAACAACATCTACTGCAGCATCGACAGTCATAAAGACACAACCAAAGGAATATCGGACCAACTGGCTAAAATTATGCAAGGTAGTCGTGAGGGAAACCAGCTGAAGATAACTAACTGCCTCACTTGATATGAAGCGTTCAAGGCCAAACGAGGGGAATCACTAACCGATACTTACGAACGATTCTGCACGCTCATCAACGATCTTCACAAAAACAACATCTTTAAGACGAACCTCGAGACCAACATCAAGTTCTTGAACAACCTTCAGTCTGAATGGAAGGGATTTGTCCTCCATGTTCGTCACAATCGTTCCTTAGAGAATGTTCCGCTGCACGAGCTCTATGAGATGTTGTTACAAGATGAAGATGATGTTCGTGAACTCATGGGAGATCAGAAGTCTAGCGAGAAGAACAAAGAAGACCCTCTTGCTCTCGTATCTCACAAAAAGGATAAACATGTCAAACGATGTTCTTATAGAGAAGAAGCACACAGTGAGACTGAGCATGAGGATGAAGAACCTAAAAGTGATTCTGATCCAGAGCTTGATGGCATCAAGAAAGTTTTTGCCTTACTGTCTCGGGGGTACGCTAAGAAGAAATTCTTCAAGAAACCATCCAACAACAACCAGCGTTACTCCACCAACACTAAGCGTAGAGACTACCGAGACAAGTATGACGGGAAGCGCAAGTCAGATGAAGGAAAGAAGAAGAATGATGAAGGCAAGAAGTCAGAAGGGAAGTCAGACGACCGAGATGATGATGAACCGGTGAAGTGTTACAACTGCGATAAACGAGGACACTTTGCCAGAGACTGTCGGAAACCTGTAGTGCGCAATGCTGAGTACTACAAGAATAAAATGCTCTTGGCAAGGTAGAAAGAAGCAGGTAAAGCGCTGATGGAAGAATACGATCACTATCTCGTCTTGACTGAAGATGAAGAGGAAGAAGTTGAAGCTCATATGTGCTACACTGGCACTCAATCAGAAGAATCCGACACCGAAGATGAATCTTCCGGAAAGAACAAGGAAAAAGCCGAATGTCAGGTATGTGGTTCTTCTAATGCTAATCTTATTGATCAGATGCAAGTTATGGTGCGTACCTTAGATGCTTTTAAATAAATGTTAAAACCAAAGATTCCCAAATATCTAAGCTAGAAGCTGAGGCTAAAATTAAATACGACACCATAGACAAGCTAGCTATTGAAAAGGCTGAAAACATGTGTGTGATAGAAAACTATCAATCCGAATGCTCAGCCATTTCAAAAAGAGCAGAATCCCTAGAAACCCAACTATCTGAATTCACACAAAAGTTAGAAAAGTCTCAGGAGGAGTATTCTAAGAGTGTTATTCTTCAAGAAAACGTTAATAAACAAAATGAGTTGTTGACTACTAAGCTTAAGGATCTTGAATCCAAACTTTATAAACTTGGTCAATCGGAACAAACCATTCATTTAAATAAACCAAAGGAATTCAAGTATTACAACTCTCAATGGGGACTCGGATATGATAATCCGTGTTACCTCAAGAAAATCTTATCAAAGGTTCCCACCCTTTATGATTTCAATTTTTGGGCCTAGATAAGCAATATCCTGAGTACAAGATCAAGTGGACTAAACCGTCCCAGGAGGATGAGGAAAACGAAGACCTTAAAAGAAAGACAAGAATTCCTCTACCAAAAGTAGGAGGAAAGCCTGAAAATGTTGACAAAAAATCGGAAGATGAACCACCTAGAAAGAATATAAATGTACAAGTTCCTTTCGTATACGAAACTCTAAATGCGTCTTATTTGAAAACCAAAACACCTTACCTCTCAAATGATTACTTCAACATCTGTTCTCTTGCTAAAACTGTGGAAACTCCAGTTCCAGTTATGGCAACACCAGATGTAGGATCTAACGATCAATCAGAGTTCAAACGATATGTTCCACCTCTGATTTTGGAAAATCAATTTTAAACTCGAAGAATCAATTGTGAGGGACAAGGTTATTTTTTAAACCGAAATGATTGTACTTTTATCCACTATAGACAAGCTCAAACACAAAAAAACCGAGTCATTATCCGAATCAGAACGAGCGAGTTATAAAATTGAGATTGCAAAATTGACCTCTCAACTGTCCGCCTTGGCGGCAGAAGCTTTAATAGGAAGAATGGCTAAGGAAAGTCCAGTGGATACTCCAATGAAGCCTGCCTCTCCTGAAACCATCTCGGTTGACCCGTCCCCTACTTGTTCGGATAGTTCCTCATGTAAAGCTTTTCTAGGAGTGTCTCATGACACCAAAGATAAGAGTTTGAGTTACCAAGATAAAGGTAAGGCAGTTCAACCTGATTCTGTTCAAGGGAATTTTTTTCCAGACTTTAATAATCCCTTTGCGGATGATTCCTGTCCGATTCTGATGGTGAAACCCCACTTGACTCTGCACGACGGTTTTCTGAGTTTATGAATTCCTCTGTTTGTCATGATGATGATGTTTCAAAAATTGATTTTGCTCCAAAGCTTGCTAGCCACACTCAATTTTTAGAGAAAATGCCCACACCGGTTAATTTTGAAAAAGGAGAGTGTTCTAACTCTAAAAACGTTTCTGAGACCATTTCCTCAAAATCTAAATCTAAACGTCGGTCCAAGAAATGATCTAAAACCGGTAAGAGTTCTAAAAGACAGCCCTATTACTCCAGCTCCTCTGACAATAACTCTAATGTCATTTCAGATAGAACGGGTCGGGGGAGAGCTATTCAGCAAGAGTGGGTAGAGAAGAGACCTAAGTTACGCCAAGAGAAGACCAAGTCATTTAATTCATTTTTGCACATTAGGAAAAACAATAACAATCATGGTTTTGCTTTAAATAACTCTGTTGAACATGGTTTTGAATTTCCGTTTAAACTTAATTCAGTTCAACAATTAATTCAGATTTCGCGTGATTATGTTTGTTGTTCTTTGTGTGGAATGAATGATTTTGTTGATTCTAAACATGCATCTGATTGGTTTGGTACATATCATGTGTTTAATTCCCATTTTTCTAAATCCCGAAAAGGACCCAAATCTAAACGGGCCCCGAGAAAAGGTGTTGTACCTAACGTATCAGGACCCATTTATAAATGGGTACCTAAGAACCCCTAATTTTTGTTTTGCAGCCCGCTCATGTGTGGTTTCTTGATTCCGGTTGCTCCAAACACATGACTGGTAAACGGGAGCTGCTCACCAACTTCAAGGAGAAGTACTGCGGTGACGTGTGTTTTGGGAATGACAACGTAGCCCCGATCATGGGCTATGGTGACCTAGTTCAAGACAGCCTAACCATTAAGCGCGTGTCTTACGTCGAAGGCTTGGGTCACAACCTCTTCAGTATCGGCCAGTTTTGTGACAAGAATCTTGAAGTCAACTTCAAAGCGAAGAGGTGTAGCATTCGTAACGAAGACGGGACGGAGATCCTTGCCGGAACTCGAAGAACGAATCTGTACACGATCAACCTCGCCTCTCTGAAGACTAATAAAGCAGTGCGCCTCATGTCCAAAGCAACTACTCAATAGAACTGGTTGTGGCATCGACGACTTTCCCATCTGAACTTCAAGTACATAAACAAGCTGGTGCTCGGTGAACTCGTCAAAGGAATGCCATAACTACGATTCGAGAAAGAACATCTCTGCTCCCCATGTGAGATGGGTAAGATGAAGAAGGTCTCTCATAAACCGAAGGCGGTTCCTAGCTCGTCCAGGCCATTGGAGCTTATTCACATGGATCTCTGCGGCCCTATGCGCGTTCAAAGCATAAATCACAAGAAGTATGTACTGGTGATGGTAGACGACTTTCGCGATACACGTGGGTCAAATTTCTCCGTTCAAAGGACGAAACTCACGGGTTAATCTTCAACCATCTAAAAGGTGTCCAGAACAACATGCAGCTAACCGTCATCTCAATTCGTACGGATAACGGCATCGAGTTCAAGAACTGTGTTATGGGTGAATATCTCACATCGGCTGGGATTTCACACACTTTCTCTGCTGCAAGGACTCCTCAACAAAACGGCGTGGTGGAACGTTGCAACCACACCTTGGTGGAAGCGGCTCGAACTATGCTGACTTAGTATAACCTTTCTATGTTCCTATGGGCTGAAGCTATTGCCACGACTTGTTATACTCAGAACAGATCCATCGTCAACGAACGCTTCGACAAGACACCGTACGAGCTCATCAACAAACGCACCCCAATATCAACTACTTCCATGCATTCGGGTGCAAGTGCTTCGTGAAGAATGACAAAGATGACCTCGGCAAGCTCAATCCAAAGGCAGACGAAGGGATCTTCATCGGCTACTCTACTTTTTCGAAAGCATTTCGAGTCTAAAACAAGAGGACAAAGACTATTATTGAGTGCATTAATGTATCCTTCGACGAATTGGTCGACTTGGCTTCTGAACATGTCGGTTCAGAACCCGTGCTTACAGGAGAGCTGGCCTCTGATCACTCTAGATCGGAAACCAAGCACACTATAGTAGATCCTTTCTCGTCCAATATGTCGAAGTCACAACTTCCTGAGCTAGATCTACTATTTGAACATTTTTATAATGATTTTCATTTGCCTCATGTATCTACTGATGATTCTTTGAATGCAGATGGAGCTGTGGTGGTATCATCGCAGATCACTAGTCCTCCACTTACCCCCAACACCACATCGTCGGAGGACTCACCCTCGTCACCTGTTATAGAGACAACGCCATCTTCAAGCACGAATACGGTTACCGCGAACGCATCCCCAGTGGTTCAACCGACACCGTCTTCCCCCGGATCAAGCAACATCATATCTCACACCGACACATCCGACGTATCTTCGTCAACTGCTGTTCCTACACAACCAGCGGCCACCGCACCGTTACATCCAACTCCATCTCTTGAGACGGTACAAGACTTACCTCTAGGCTCATATGTTGATCGCAACAGTTCTTAACCATCCATGGACCCGCTACCTCACACACGGAAGTGGACTCGAGCACACTCACCTACACAGATCATCGGTGATCCTTCTGCTCCAGTGCAGACCAGAGCAATGGTAGAAACCGAAGAAGCCTCCCCGCACTACTGAGCAACACTCAAAAAACAGGCGGCAACGGGAAATGAGTGTCTCTTTTCCATTTTCCTCAGCAACGTTGAACCCGCAACGGTTCGAGACGCCTTGAACGACCCGGACTTGGTTATAGCCATGCAAGAAGAACTGAACGAGTTTGAAAGCCTCAAGGTATGGCACCCAGTCCCTCGCCCGAAGAACAAGACGGTTATCGGAACCAAATGGATCCTCAAGAACAAGAAGGACGAGAACGGGATCGTTGTTCGGAACAAGGCTCGATTGGTAGCTAAAGGGTATAGACAACAGAAAGGGATCGACTACGAAGAGACGTTCGCACCGGTTTCCCGAATCGAAGCTATTCGGATGTTCCTCGCGTACACCGCTCACAAGAATTTCACCGTCTTCCAAATGGACGTGAAAACGGCGTTCCTCAACGGTAAACTCAAGGAGGAGGTGTACGTCTCCCATCCAGACGGTTTCATCAGTAACTCTCACCCGAATCATGTCTACCTTCTCGACAAAGCACTCTACGGGTTGAAGCAAGCACCGAGAGCCTGGTATGATGCATTGTCTACATTTTTGGTAAACGCGGGCTTCTCGAAAGGTAAAATCGACAATACTCTCTTCATTAAGAGAGAAGGTAAGGACATTATTTTAATTCAAATCTACGTCGATGACATTATCTTCGGCTCAACGAACCCACAATACTGTCACAACTTTTCAGTCCTCATGAAAGCACATTTTAAAATGAGTATGATGGGTCAGATGAATTTCTTTCTCAGTCTTCAAGTTAAACAACTGTCGACCCGGATATTCATCAATCAATCTAAGTACATCACGGATATTCTTCGAAAGTTCCAGATGGAAAATTGTACACCCATGAAGACTCCAATGTCCCCGGGTACTAAGTTACACGCCGATCGTGACGGAAAGGATGTGAATCCTAGTACTTATAGAGGAATGATAGGTTCACTGATGTATTTGACGGCAAGTAGGTCGGATATAATGTTCTCTACCTTTTTGTGTGCTCAGCTAGTTGCTGTTCCCAAACATCTGGATGTGCACTCAACTGAAGGATTACGGGTTCCAGTACTCGAACATCCCAATCTATTGTGATTCCAAGAGTGCCATCGCCATAACCAGCAATCCGGTCCAACATACGAAAACCAAGCATATTGACGTGTGCTATCACTTCATCAAAGATCATGTGGAACGTGGTACGGTGGAACTAAATTTTGTAAGTACAGAAAATCAGTTGGCAGACCTGTTTACCAAAGCTTTGGACGAAAAACGGTTCAATGAACTCGTGTCCAAGCTGGGTATGCTGAATTTGAAAGTCTGATTCAACCTTGTACTTGTCACACCATTTCTTCACTACGGGATAACTGTCTCTTGAAAAGTTACACTTGTCTCGTCATATAGTTTCGGTGTTTTAAGCACATCGATGAATCGTCTTCTGTATTTACTTTATAGTTTTTCGTTTCTTCATTTTTCTGCACGTTTCTTTGTGTTTTTAGTTTCGTCTTTGTTTTCGTTTAATTTCCTGAGCTACTAATCTCTTGTTCTGAAGGATACTCATCAGAGACCAAGTCCTCAAGGTAAGTTCCTCGGTATTTGGGAGACAACATAATTTTCAAAAGTTGAGGGGGAGAGATATATTTTTGGAGGGGGGAAAGTAGAATTTCTAAAATTTGAGGGGGTGATATGTCGATTTGAAAAGTTGAGGGGGAGAAAGTAAAGTTTTTAAAGTTGAGGGGTAGAAATTAAATTTCCTAAACCTGAAGGACTAAAATGTAAATCTTTGATAATCAGGGTTATTTTCTAAAGGTTTTTCAAACTTTGGGGGTAATTTTTGCCAATGTGTTAAAGTTGAGTTTGAGTTGGAACCTAGTGAGAGGTAAGGATCCGGTACCGGGTTCACTTCCGGTACCGGCCGATATAAATACCAGATTTTTGACTACGGTTCCTCATAAGTTCAAAAATTCGGGCCAAACCTCTCCTAAACCAACTTCTTCTCTCATCTTGTGTGTTTTTGCTCCGATCGAACTCCAATATTCGCTAACTCACCAGGTACGTGTTCTAAACTTTGATTATTCTGAATCGAGGCTAGAAATCGATCAATCAGTCGCTAAAATCGATCGATTCGGTCGTATTTGTTCAAGTCGGCACTACCTAGGGTTCCAAACCCTTCGGCTCGCTAAATCGACCTCCAATCGACATTCGTTTGCTCGATTTGGTAATCTCATCGAATGCCTTGATCGATTTCGACTCCCTCTTCCCTTTCAATTTGTTCAATTTGGTTCTGTGTCGATCAAAAACCCGATGTGGGTTTCCCGGATTGGGTTCCGGGGTTGCGTAGTCCCGGTCTCAATCGAGTTCCGGGTTCCGCCTTCTCCCGGACCTGGTTCCGGTTTTGGTGTGTCCCGGTGTTGTTCGAGTACCGGTTCCGGAATAACCCAGTTCCGGATCACTTTCCGCGTCCCAGTCCCGATACCGGTTTCCGATTCCCATTCCGGGTCCCGGTCCCAAGTCCGGTTCCGGATTCCATTCCAGTTCCGGAGCATGTTCATTCTGGGAGCTCTTTTTATTTAATTTTTTTTGTCTATCTGGTGGTATATTACTTGTGGATATGCACTCACTCCGAGATCTTTCGACCCGGTTAGTGACTTGTTTTGGCTCGTACTCGACTCTCGGTGTTTCTCAAATCCGAGAATTCGAGCCCCGAAACAGGAGATTGGTTTGAATGTGCCATAGAAACTCAACACTATCGATGTCTTACAGGTACACTCATGGCTCAACCAAACCAACCCCAAGGTGATGCCCCGATCCTCCCCGCCTGTCCAAACTTGCCGTTCCAAGCAAACAACTTTCACTTGGACACGGACAACATCATTTGCCAACGTCCGGTCATTGTGGAGATCCTCAAACGCCACCCTCTCAACCGTGCATTGAAGGCGACATCCAACGTACCAACCGTATATGTGCAACAACTTTGGAGGTCTCTCACCTCAGTTGTTCGTGGCCAAGACTCCGACCTTCACGGTCGCATTGCTGACACTCCGGTGGTCATTTCTCGAGACCTCCTGCGCCGGATCCTAGACCTTCCGGAGGCGAATCTGTTCCCGACCGAGTTAACTTTGATGCTGCTGTATCCGATGATGTACTATGTCAAGAACTGCGCGCACTTGGTTATGCTAGCGAGCTCAACCACCCTTCGTGCTTTTCCAGAATACATCTGCAACCGCTATGGTACACCTTGTTCACCATCCTGAACAGGTGTCTCTCATCAATCATTAAGGGCATCGATCAGACAACCATTCTATGGACCGAACTGCTCGAAAAGGTTCAGAAGAAGCAATGCAACAAACGACTTCCGTGCCTTCCGTTCCCCAGATTTCTGCAGCTCATAGTCGCACACTTCATGGCCGCCGATCCATCTATTCCACGACACGTTGACCATGAGGTATTTATCTCGACTCGCATGACTATGATTCAGAACAAGCAACTGATACCTGACCTAGTCCCAATGATCATACCCACCGACTTGCTAGCTCTTGCTGACCCTTTGGCACCGAGTGTGATAGAGTATAGGCGAGAGAACAACATAGTCGCTCCGATGGTCCGCCCAGATCCGGCAGGACCTGCCCAAGGAGCATGCCCCGAGCAACGTGAGGGTCCTCGTACTAGAGGTGGTAGGGTCCGGAGAGCAGGGGATCCCGGACAGGGCGTGTTGAGAGAACATACTGTAATGGGACATGACGCGGGCGGTGCTGAAAGGTCAATAAGCAGGGCTAGCTCGTCCCATCGCCAACCCACTCCACCTCCTTCACCACAACATGAAGAACTCGAATTACATGAGGTGGAGGTAGTCGACATCATGCGCGGACAGGAACAAGTACAAGAAGAAGAGGCATCCTCCTCTTCCAGCTCCGAGTCGGGCTCTGGCTCAGAGTCGGGTTCCAAATCTGGCGTTGGATCAAGTTTGGCGTCTGTTTGGGCAAAAAATCACGTCGCCCGACCACGACCAAAACAGGTAAGACGCATGTCCTAAGCTATACCTTGTATTAAGATAAGGTCTCAACAAGAACCCAGAAAACATCCGTCGTCTCCCGTAAAAGGTAAGTCGTACGTCCCCCATGACGCTCGACCATAGTATCGCCCGTCCCGCGTACGACCATCGCGTAAAATCACTGCACCTTCGACCAAAGTTAACGTTAACCTTGACTGTTACGTTTGTTAAGTATTTAATGCAGGAGTCAAAGCCATTAACAGCAAGCAGCCGTAACGGACGAAGAACATTATGGATAATCACTCCGGCAACCGTTTCCAGCCGTTGTAGCCGTTGATCAAGGCATTAATGGAGCTAATTAATGACGCGAAGACTATAAATACCAAGCTAAGTCTTCACATTAAGGATTATCAGTTAACATCTGATACACATCAGCAATCATCAGCGAACATCACCGAACAGCAGAGAAAAACATTCAAGCTCATAGCTAAGAACCCTCAAACTCTGGAAATCAAGTATTGAAAGCCAGAACCCTACAGCGAACTCAAGAACACTCGAAGAAAAGCTCAAGTCATCGCTCTCGACGCACGCCAACAGCTTTCGACCAACAGTTGTTTACACTTGTATTCACACGACAAACACCTGTTTTACACTTTAAACATTTGTACTTTACATTTCGAAGCATTTCCTTCATTTGTATTGTAATCATCGTACGACCGACGCCAGTACCAAGGACATCACCCCTAATTGGCGACCATAGTGCAGCGACGACACCCCCTGTCGTCCGCAGGTTTTTTCCTCGATTGAGGTTTTTCCTGCGTCATCAAATCCCTTGTTTCTTTATTTTATTTATCGTCGCACATCTCGTCGAAAGATTCTTTCTTTAGTTGTTTAAGTCCACATCGACCTTAAGTTGTCCCTTTGGTGTGATTTTTGGCATTAACAGTTTGGCGCCATCCGTGGGACTACATCTAGAGAAAATCCTCGACGAACGTGCATTCTACTAATAGTTTCTTGGAGTTTCTTCTATTTTCTGTTGCAGGAAAATGGCAGCCCCTGGAAATCCGCAGCAAGCCGTCGCTCAGATGTATCAGGAGCTCGAGGTTGCCAGGAATCAACTCAATGCAATGGCAGAGCAGAATCACAGAGCAGCTGAAGAGATCGCGCGGCTAAGGAATCCTTTTGGACCCCAGAATGGTCCTAGACCATTCATCCAGAATCCAGGTCCGGGACCAGGCCCGTCCGCGCAGAATCAGCATCCAGGTCCATTCATGCAGAATCAGCAGCCGGGTTCGTTCATTCCGAATCCCCAGTCTGGGCAGATTCCCCCTCAGCACATCCGACCACCACCCTTGAACAATGGATCCCAACCGTTTTCTCAGCCGTTCCAAAGTGGTTCGCAACCTTTCCAGCAAGGATCGCAATCTTTCCAGCAGAGATCGCAGCCATTTCAGCAGGGACCACAATCGTTTCAAAATGGACCGCAGCAATTCCACTATGGGTCGCAACCATATTTTGTCCCGTTCAACGGGGACAGCAATGGTTCGTCGCATGGTAATGGCACTAGTCCAGGGACCAATCCCTCGACAGGGGCAAATCCTGATCTTAACGATCCCGTCGCCCAGCGTTTGAAGATGTTAGAAGACCAATATGAGCGCGTCCTGTCCTTGCTCGCCAAGTTGCCTGGGGCAGCCGTTCCTGTTGACGTCGAGCCTCGCTCGGGGTATCAGGCGTCGCCCATCATCGACGAGATCGCCACCGTCGAGGTCCTAAAGAAGTATAACATTCCTGCCTTCACTCCCAAGTATTCGTGTGTGACCGATCCAACCGAGCATGTCGCGCAGTATAAGCAGCTCATGTGGACAATCTCGATTCCACACATGTACCAGGAAGTATGCATGTGCAAGAGTTTCGGGGCGACTCTCACTGGTCCAGCTCTCCAGTGGTTGATCAATCTCAAACCCAAATCTATCGGGTCGTTCGCCGAATTGGTCAACCAATTCTCCCGGCAATTCGCCAGCAGTCGTAAGATGGAAAAGCAGACTAGTGATCTGTACTATGTCGTGCAGAAGACCAATGAGTCTATTCGAAGTTATTTCAATAGATTTAATGCCGAAATGATCAGTATCCGCAATTGTGACATCAAAACGGCGATCGAAGCCTATAAGCGTGGTCTGGACGATAGTTCAGGTCTATATATCGATCTGACCAAGTATCCCCCAGAGAATTTCAAAGACGTCCGAGATCGAACCTTAGCATATATGAGGGTCGAGGATGATACTGCCTTTCGTCGCAAGCACACTGACGACAAGAAGTCGTTAGGCGTCAGAAAGCCAGAGTTCAAGACAAAGGTTGTTTCCAGAATAGAGCCCGCGCGCCAAATTTCAATTGTTCGTTTCAAGACGAAAGCAGAAGCCAAGACCGCGACTAAGTTCACTCAGTACCCCAAGATATCCTCTTACGAATTCAAAGGGACCGCTAAGGACCTAGTCGAAGCTCTGAAAAGTTCCCAAGCGACCATTCGATGGCCAAAGAAGTCCGACCTAGACGATGCTAAGAAAGACAAATCAAAGTGGTGCGACTTCCATGCCGATCATGTTCATGCAACAGACGACTGTATCGCATTGAAGAAGGAACTAGCATATCATTTTCCGAAAGGAAATCTCAAAGATATCATCGACGATGTCGCTATTTCAGCTAACAGACATCGAACGACGACCCCCGAGCATGCGAAGGTCATCAATTGCATCACCGGTGGTTCAGATGTGTGTGGTCTGACGTATTCAGCGGCCAAGCGCCATACCAGTCAGGCGCCCGATGATCGGCCTATTCCTCGCTCGTCTAGACCCAAAGGAGATTTGGAGCTAGAAGCCATGAAGATTGTGTTTGACCACGTCGACCTTGGCGACTCGTATCAGAAGCATCACGACGAGTTGATCATTCAGATCACGGTCGGTAACTGTCTTACACGTCGAGTCTTGATCGACGGGGGCAGCTCAGCAAATGTTATTTTTCTCAACACCATCAAAGCCATAGGAATCGATCGCTCGGAAATCACCCGACGTTCGACGACTTTGGTCGGTTTCAATGGAGAAGCGACGAGCACCTTCGGAGAGATAATCTTGCCCGTCTACGCCGGAGGAGTCAACAAGCAGACCAAGTTCAGTGTCATCGATTGTGCGTCGGCCTATAACATCATCTTAGGACGACCATGGATCCATGATATGAAAGCCGTTCCCTTGACGTATCATCAAATGTTGAAATTCCCTACGCCATGTGGAATCCAGGAGATTAAGAGTGAACCAAAAGTCGCTCGTGAGTACTACAAGTCTACCTTGAAGCCGCGAAGATAAACCAAAGTCACAAGATCAGGCTCTCGACAGGTTCGTTCCTCTATCCCTAAATTAATATCTTTTTCACAGAGATAAGTCTACTATGGTGCCCGGTCGCACGACAACATAGTCAACGCAGGACAATATTTCTCTGTGTCATTCTGTCATTTAAAACCTATCTTTTCCTCCCAAAAAGAATAAGGTAATAAATGACAGGGGGCAAATAGAGAGAGTCTGAAATGGTACGTTCTCTAACTTTTTTTCATACGATTTTTTCTCACAAAACGTTTACTGACTTAAGCATCGGAGGGTCGTTGGCTAGCCAACGACCAACCCCCGACATCGTTTTATCGCAGAATCGCACGACAGATTATCGCAGAATCGCACGGTAGTAATCATTAAGTCTACTAGATGAGTTTAAATTCGCAGAATCGCACGACATAAACAATCAGGATTTTCTTCCCTGACCATCCCTCCACAGGGGCATACGACGCAAATTCCTCGTACGATCTCGTCGTACAATCGCAAATCCTAAATAACTTACATCTAAGTTTCTTAGCTTTTATACCCTGAATGGATGCTTTAATCGCGTGTTTTTATTTGTTTTACGTTCTTATTATCGTATTACAATGAGTGCCTTAGTCGCATGATTTCATATGTATCTTATGTTCGACTTTATAATCAAATGTGATTCGAATAAAGCATAAGCAAAAGATATATTCATTAAGTAAACCATTATATACATACTCGATCCCTGATTGGTCGAATGGCAAAACAAACAAGGAAAGGAAAATTCTAGACGGCAGGGGGAACATCGATCGTATCCCTGCTCGAAGTCCCGACCCGAGGACCTTCATCTGCCATTCCTCCCACACGAATCTCCTGCAGTTCATATTGAGCATCGAAAAGCTGGATGGCTAGCTCGTCAGCACGCGCCAAGGCAAACCTCTGCCTATCTAAAGCCGCCTTCTCTCTCTCCAACACCACAACTTCTCTTTCAAGGGCATACGCCATCAACCCTTTAACTTTCGACATGCCAGCGTGTAATGCCAAAGACGACTGGAACGTCTGAAAAATAACACAAGAAAATATTAGATGACTAAACGAACGAGACAAGTCATGAAAGATTGACACTCACCGTGAACGCCAGACTGGCAACTTGAGATCCAATCTCTCCGGCCGAAACTCCACGAAAACGCTCCCCGAAAGACAGGAGCAAATACTTCCCCAGATGAGGGAACGACGTCGTCCCTTCTAGGACACCATCCGCCATAAAGTCAGACGGCAATGTAAAATTGACCGTCATAACTTCGGCCGATGATCCCTCGCCCCTGTCAGCAGACGTTGGGATCGACACCTTGGACATCGGCTTCGTCACCGTCGCCGGAAGCGCAGAACTTGCTGGTGTCGCGTTCGTTACGCCAAAACGGCTAGATGACGCCCTCACCTCCTTAGGCAGAACAACTCCCGGTGAGTTATCAACCCTAGATGACGGTTCCCTCAGGACTGTCCTCCGGTTTCTCTTTTCGCTCGACCCAGCTGTCGAAACATTTTCACACCGAAGGGCACGCATAACCTGCTCCCCTCTCGCCCTAGAGACCGATTTCCTCTTGGTCGGCACTGATCAGGAAATACATGAAGCGTCAGGCGGATAGAGTAAACAAAGTAAAATAAAAACTACGGTACGTTTACCAGTCGCTTCTTCCCTCTCATCCTCCTCTCCCTCTTCTTCAGAATCTCCCATCGCGTCCTCATCCTCGGCCGCCGGTTGCCACATGACGAAAGATCGATCATCAGTACTATAACTCAGGAATCTGTCGACCTTGGCTCGAGAACCTTCGTTCGGGTGCAAGGCATCGTACTGAATCTCTGAAGACGACAAAAAACAATGAGTAAATAGAAAGCGGAAGAACCAAACAGTGACATATATCGAAAAAGCATACCTCCCATGTTCCAGTCAGGAAGAATCCATTTGCTATTGATGTCAAGCGAGTCAGTACGCACAAATACATACCTCGATTTCCACCCACGATCATTGATGCCAGTTCCCAAAACCAGGGTGCGGTCACCCTTAAACTTGGAATACGGACTGTAACGCCAATTCTTGTCTCTCTTAACATGATAAGCCAACCAGAAATCATTCAGGGTCATAGGTGGATCCCACTTTGCAGACAATCGCTCGATAACCAGAAAAACCCGCCAAAGTTGGGGCATCAACTGCCCTGGTGACAGGCCAAAATATCGCATGAAATTCTTAGATAAAACCGAATACGGCCACTCAAACCCTATTTTGAAGGGATACTCGTATATCACGAAGCATCCTTCGGGATAATTCTCAGGACGTATATCCCCTGGAATGGTTAACTCTACTTCCGCAGGGATCTTCGCTAGACGCCTAAAGGCATCTAAATCCTCCTGACTCACGATAGAACTCTCTGGTTCAATCGACATTGTTTATCAAACGAAGGAGGCGATCGATAAAAACCAAAGCGGAAGAGCAATGCGTTATATAAACACTCTAAACCTCGAACAATCTCTACTAGGCCGAAGATTTGCAACGATTCGAGTAAGTTCGGACGAAGAATGGAAAGGATTCAAGGCGAAATCTGTTCCCAAATAAACACTTCGAAATATAGCAAGAAAAGATCCGTCGTGATCTTTATTTATACAAACAATCGCATCAAATCGAATCCCTGGATGACCGCCGCGCATCCCCGTTCTTTCGCATGCCTGCCCGGATATTCGACACCTGTCCTCAACAGCTGGTAAGCATCATCGTACGTCAGCATGACGTCACGACCTCGTTCCTCTTTCGACTTCTCGTTCAGTTAGAAGCGGACTAGTCTAGTTCCAAGACGATTAAAGGTAATTTTCCCTTGCCTTATTTTCTCACGCGCCTGATTGACAAAATTTAAACTCGAATTTGCCATCCTTCTTTCAAATTTTGGAGGCAAACTGTTTGGGCAAAAAATCACGTCGCCCGACCACGACCAAAACAGGTAAGACGCATGTCCTAAGCTATATCTTGTATTAAGATAAGGTCTCAACAAGAACCCAGAAAACATCCGTCGTCTCCCGTAAAAGGTAAGTCGTACGTCCCCCATGACGCTCGACCATAGCATCGCCCGTCCCGTACGACCATCGCGTAAAATCACTGCACCTTCGACCAAAGCTAACGTTAACCTTGACTGTTGTGTTTGTTAAGTATTTAATGCAGGAGTCAAAGCCATTAACAGCAAGCAGCCGTACCGGACGAAGAACATTATGGATAATCACTCCGGCAACCGTTTCCAGCCGTTGATCAAAGCATTAATGGAGCTAATTAATGACGCGAAGACTATAAATACCAAGCTAAGTCTTCACATCAAGGATCATCAGTTAACATCCGATACACATCAACAATCATCAGCGAACATCACCGAACAGTAGAGAAAAACATTCAAGCTCATAGCTAAGAACCCTCAAACTCTGGAAATCAAGTATTGAAAGCCAGAACCCTACAGCGAACTCAAGAACACTCGAAGAAAAGCTCAAGTCATCGCTCTCGACGCACGCCAACAGCTTTCGACCAACAGTTGTTTACACTTGTATTCACACGACAAACACCTGTTTTACACTTTAAACATTTTTACTTTACATTTCGAAGCATTTCCTTCATTTGTATTGTAATCATCGTACGACCGACGCCAGTACCAAGGACATCGCCCCTGATTGGCGACCATAGTGCAGCGACGACACCCCCTATCGTCCGCAGGTTTTTTCCTCGATTGAGGTTTTTCCTGCGTCATCAAATCCCTTGTTTCTTTATTTTATTTATCGTCGCACGTCTCGTCGAAAGATTCTTTCGTTAGTTGTTTAAGTCTACATCGACCTTAAGTTGTCCCCTTCGTGCGATTTTTGGCATTAATAGCGTCCGGTTCTGAATCAGGGTCTTCGGAATCCACGGAATCAGACGATAATAACGATGACCAGTTTCGCATGGAACACATCCGCAGACCTCAAGCCGACGTAGCACATCCACCGGTCTCTCACTTGGAGAGTTCCGGTGTTGAAACAAGAGAACTCCTGCCCCGGTTCTCAACTTCATTGGGCGCACAATCGAGTCTAGAGCCACTTGATGATATCATTTTCTTGGCTAGGACACAAAATACATCTACTGCTACCGTCGATATTCTTCGTGACTCGACCGGAACACCCCTAGTAAGTTCTACCTTCTGGTGGCTTGCAAGGACAGGTTGGAAGTCCTGCCACGGCTATCCTTACGCCAACCGTGAGAGCAGGAGGTACTGCGGTGCAATCCACCGTAGTCACCACAACTGGTAAGCTAAGTGCTCCAGGCGTTAATATCCCGAAGTTCGTCTACAAGGAAACTTAGGACGGCGCCTTAAAGGCTGTCCAAGCAGAGATTTTGAAGAAGCTTACAGAGGATATGGACTTCATCAAACGGTCCATAACGGGTAAAGGAATCACAGTCGACCCCCCTACGCAACCACCGGTTACAATTTCTCACCCGACATCTAACCCGCAAGACATGAGCATCGACGCTTTGAAAGCAGCTCTACTCGGTAAGCTCTTGTCCCAAACCAACACTAGTACATCCTCTAAGGCCGACCTCGTGAGTTTACTACACTCACAAACACAACCCCCAGTCACTCACACAGATTCCCATGCCTAACTAAATACTAAGCTAGATACCTTTACCACAACCCTAATTGATGTTAAGCGCACCCTCAAAACTTTATCCGAGAGGGTTGCCAGCCTTGAAAACACCTGCAAGGGTCAAGCTCATTGCTCGAAAAGAAGACATGATGATTAGGAGGATCCTGACCAACATGAGGGGGAGAAAAGACAAAGACTGACCGAGCTATCAACCTTAGCGACAGAACCTTTAACCGACACTCCAGCTGAAACTGAACCACACCAATAGCCAGACGACTCAGATATGGTTCAGGACATGGAGTTATCTACACCGGTCAGAGATCAAGTGCCAGAGTCAGCAGTCCCAACGGTTAAAAAGCCCGAGGGAGAACCAGAATATCTTATGATGCTGACAGTTACTGAATGGCCAGTCCTAGAATTGATAGATGAGGACTCTAAAGGCAATCCGGAAATGGAAAGAGAATGGAGAGAGAAAGCAGTTTCAGCCATTCAATCTGAGACGGATGCTCTATGGAATTTCTCGGATGATGACGAGTTTATGAACGATGAAGACTATGATCAGTTCCTCCTTCTAAGTGAACATGTAACAGATTCTCAGCACGATACACATGACACTGCAGGTACCTCTAGAATTATAATTCCCGAACCGGAAACGGCTCAACCTCAACCAATTCAACCAGTTCGTTGGGAGAGAGTCCGAATCCTGGTTCCATACTTAGAATAATCGCACAAAAAGATATTCGTACACTAGATCAGACCACTTGACCCGGTTATGTGTCACGGGGTCTCAGATCTGTCAGAATCGGTTTGTTCTCAGTATTTGGAGGTTATGAAAAGAAGCAGAATGGTTCACGAAGTCAAAAACCAGTCACAGAATAACTGAAATCGTGGAGATCGTGTCCGATAGAGTTCTGAAGGTATGGTTCCCAGTTTTTACAGTTAAAAGGGATGATGGAAAGGAATGGGTATTCTCAGAAGCCGATTTCAGACACCTGAACGACTTCCCGGTACTTCTCAAAGAGTTAAAAACTCGTACTATCCGACCACTTCCATACACCAAAGCCCTTGAGACCATAAAGAGATTCATGAAGTGCATCATTACCCTCGCTTACATCAACGACTTTCAGATAGGGATAGAAAGCAATCAGAAGAAAGTGAATATTATGAAGCCCAATCTGACTCTTCCCGATGCCGAAGACGTATAGGTACATACTCTCCTGCTCAAACCGGAAACAGGAATCGTGTATCTGAATGAAAAGGGGAGAAACAGTTCATGAGGATCAGTGAGGTGCATAAGTTCAGAGAAGGGACTTTGATGCAGATTCAGAATGTGCTGAAGAAGATTATTGAAGAAGAGGAAAGAGACTCGTCAGAGTATTACGCCAACGTCAGAAAGTATCTTGCAAAAGAGCTTCTCAAGGAGATTGAAGAAAGGCTGGAATTCAGAAAATCCATCCGGCACTTTGAAATTCTTTTTGCTATCCATAAGCGATATGTCCCGAACTGGCGTGAGATCGAACTTCAATTCAAAGGGGGGGATTGTTAGGTCTTAATGTCAGTTGAATAGAAGTTCAGGGACCAATATCGTCAATTCTTGTATCTATCCCTTTGGGGATATAAATAGTTTGCTTTGTTTCATAATTAGGGTTAATGACCTAGTTATCAGTTTCTAATTACGTTTGTACGGCTACAGTGTTCATCACAATTTCTGCTAATCAATCAAGTGAGATTTGTGACATTCATATCATATTGTGTTGATTTATTGATTTGCACTTGTTAATCTGGGATCCACACTTTTCAAGATTTTATAAAACCAAATGTGCAAAGATGCAATTTTTGTTGAAAAACAAATTACTTTTTCATTTAAGATGTTGTGCAATTCTCGAAGCACGATGTATAAGTTGTGATGCATGAGAAATGTGGATTAATTATAGCCACATTTTTCCTTGGGTTCCAAGTAGAAGACATGCTACCATATGCTATAGCATTAATATGTCTCCACATGCTATAGCATACCATTGCCAACCAATTGCCAACTAGCAAGAATATTCCATGGGATATTCTCTTGGCTTCTACTATAAATAAAGATGCATTGCAAAGAGGAAACATGCACCACACCACACCAACACATCAAACCTCTCAAACACTTGTAAAAGGGGTGAAGTCATCTTAGACTTAATCTCTTCTTCCTCCTTGTTTTCTTCCTCTCGGTGGTGTCTATATATATATACGTATATATATATATATATATATATATATATATATATATCGAGGAAGATTTTGGTAGCTGATTAGTTTATCGAGAAAATCTCGATAACACGTTGTAATCTCTCCCGGTTGGTAATAATATTCTTGCTCTCTCTCTTTGGTGGACGTACACTATCACATCGATAGTGGAACCACGTTAAATCTCGGTGTTATTTGTTGTGATCTTGCTCTTTCTATATATATATATATATATATATATATATATATCACTTTGGTATATATATATATATCGTCGATATATACACTTATATATATATATATCGCTATATATATATATATATATATTTATAGATACTAACGCCTTCATCGTTTTTATCTATACGTATATATATATACGTATATATATATATATATATATCTCGTGTGGGTTATTTTCTATGTTAGAGAATTATTGTGCAACATCTAGATTTTTGTTATCCGCATTTGTTGTTGGGTTTATTGTGCACTTGGATTTCTATTCGTTTTGAGACCTTAGAAATCATTTGTGAGCTTCTCGTATTTTGGCACGATAAATTTTTCCTAA
Organism: Saussurea involucrata; assembly: GCA_033807775.1. Lineage (NCBI taxonomy): Eukaryota > Viridiplantae > Streptophyta > Magnoliopsida > Asterales > Asteraceae > Saussurea > Saussurea involucrata. Next base: position 60,959,376 of record CM066319.1, on the reverse strand, counting down.
CAATTGGTATCAGAGCTTCGGATCTAGATTTGGGTTTGTGTAGAAATTATACATAAACTAGTTTGCACATTTTGTTTTCTCTATGACTGAAGTAGAAAACCCATTTGGAGTTTGTTCCTCAAACCAGTCCCAAAAACCGTACCAAGAAGGTACCTTTACTTTGTCCGGGGCTGGGATTCGTATACAGACTTGGAATGGGGACGGTGACTTTGGTAAATGGCAGTTCACAACATCCGCAGCACTTAGAAAAAATGGAGTCCATCCCGTAGTATTTGCCAAAGACGAGTTAGACCCTAATATGTCTGACCTTAAGGCTAAAGAAATGGAAGCATGGGCATTTACTACTTTGCAGATGGCTATGGGAGATAATGTTATATCTGAGATTGTGTCTGAAAAGACAGCTGCAGGTATTTGGAGCAAGCTTGAGAATTTATATCTCAAGAAAACTTTGACCAACAGATTGTTACTGATGCGGTCGTGTCTCTTCTTCAAAATGAAGAAAGGCACAACAATCAAAGCGCACATGACCGAATTCGAAGACATTATCATGAAGTTGAAGGCAACGGATGCGCTTCTTGCAAAAGACGAAGAAGCACTTGCTATGATCCTGTTGTAACTTCCCGAGAAATATTCCCAATTCACTAACAGTTTTATTTATGGAAGAGAAACTCTTTCTTTGTCCGATGTAAAAATAGGAATGATTTTTGAAGATCTGCGAATTCAGATGAGGATCGGTAACAATCTAAGAGAGAATAATTACAGTCAAGGTTTATTTGCTGACAAAGGCCGAGACGATCAGCATTCTTCAAGAGGAAGAAACCGTGAGCGCTCTCCGTCTCGCCGACCTGGTTCTCGGGGGAAATCAAAGGCGCGTGGCAACTGTAATTATTGCCACAAGCCAGGTCATTGGGTGAAGGACTGTCCGAGTCTTAAAAACAAAGACAACGCGGACACCTCAGCCGTTGCAGCCGAAATGGAGCAAGAAGGCTTCTCTGCCACAGTTGCACCACCGCAAGGTGACAGGCGTTGGGTGCTAGATACCGGGGCATCTTGCCACATGACACCATTCCGGGACTGTTTCTCTACCTTCAGAAAAGTTGAAGGTAACAATATTTATATGGGAAACATTACTTCGTGTGTCACTCAGGGTATCGGTACTGTGCGGATCAAGATGTTCGATGGGTGTATTCGGACATTGAATAATGTCAAGTTTGTTCCATCTATGACTCGTTCCTTGATCTCTGTTGGACAACTGTCCAAATTGGGCTGCAACTTTCGAAGCAATGACGAGAGTTTGCGCATCTCCAGAGGGAGTATTATTGTAATGAAAGGCGAACGGGCGGAAAATAATCTTTTCCATTTGATTGGCGAGACTGTGTCTTCTGAATCGTGTGTGGCCGAAAGTTCTCAGAATCTTGGTGATGCTCGCTTATGGCATCTTCGTTTGGGTCACACATCCGAGAAGAACTTGGAGATTTTGCGCAAGCAAAAGCTCATTAAAGTCTCTGTTCCTGCTAGCCTGGAGTTTTGTTCGGGATGTGTCAAAGGAAAGCAGACGCGTGTTTCTTTTGGTGTTGGAAAACACAACACTAAAGGAATCCTCGATTATGTTTGTTGGTCCCGAAGGGCTATACAAGTTTGTAGAAGGGGGGGGGGGGTGATGAATACAAACACTAAGATTTTACTTTTCTAAATTGTTTATTGATAAATCATTAACAATTTACAGCTTGTTGCGGAAACAAGATTAAGGATAAACCTAAATCTAAACAAGTTGGAACACTAAGTTTCTTGCACTAAGAAAGAGAAGGAAATTACTAATAATAACCTATCTCAAGATAAGAAGGATGAACTTGTCCAGAGTTAGCAAGTTACTTCAAAATGAAGCGAGTTCTTCTTCTTATATACTGCATGCATTTAATGCATGGCAGTTTACACTCTACACGTGGCAGCAACTCATTGGTTGTACGTCATTGACCTTTGTTGACAACCTTAGTAGCCGCATGTTTGAACAGTGTAATATCAGAGTGGTTGTACGATTTCAGACAATAAGGAGGTTCTTTTTCTGACATATCGTACGGAGACGTGCAAGGGTGGTTAAGACAAAAGTACTTTGTACGGAGGACTTCATGATCAGCTTTTCGTTGATTCAGCGATCTATCATTCTGTATCAGCGAATGATAGAGTTCAGCGATAGCTAAAGTCTTGTACTTGATACTTCACGTTGAGTGGACAAATCTGAGTCTTCGCTGATCCGCATCAGTTCATTAGGAGACTTGTCGCTGGTTCTTGAGCTTGATCTTCGACTTCAGCGTAGAACCTATGTTGACGTGAAACTTGTCTTCAGGAATCATAAGTAAACAACTAACTTATCAGCGATCACCATAAGTACTGAACAGACTCAGAGTATTATTGTGAACAGTGTTCGCTGAATGTTTAATCTAAAGGGCTAGAGTTCCTATCAGCGGTACTATAAGATCTTAGTACTTATTGGCGATAGTGAAACTCTGATACATATTGTTTACTTACAATTTTCACTAAGTATATAAGAGAGGGTCATTATCAAATCACTAAGGGTTTGGATCAACAATCTCCCCCTATTTGATTATGACATAGCAACAAAGAAAATTGCTATTTAATGAAAACATAAGGATAAAAAGAACTCATAAAATATTTGTCCCTTTTACTGTTTTCTGGGATCTTTTCTGTACTGATGGAGTAAAGTACATTCACTGAAATTTTTCTTTAAACTTCGTAAAGATTACATAGGGAAGTGGAAAAATTACAAGTACAGCAAATAAAATTAAAAGTACAAAAGATGTAGATAGATAAGGATAGAAAGAATTACAAGGCGATCCTATCCGTCAAATGGTTCTTCCTTAATGAGAAGTTCATCGAGGGTCTTTGATGTGGGAATCATCCAGTCAGGGACATCTACTCCTTGATTCTTTTTGTTCAGAGCTTCTTCAAAAATCAAGGGCTTCAGGTGTCTAGCTTTAATGTCGCGTCTGACTTCACACCAGTATATGAGATCTCTAAGTTGTTCGATGGGAGTGATTAGAAGCTCAGAGATGCGTTGAAAGTGATGGTTTCCTTCGTAGTCTAGAAAGAATATACCATAAGGATCACTTACAACTGTGCCAGGAATGAAAGTTTCTCCAGGTGGTAGGGAGGTGTCAAGCGCTGAGAGATCAGCATCAGGGCCAAGAACATCAGCACGAGAGAAACCAATACCTGTTTCATTCCGTATAGGAGGACCTGAGTCTGAGACTTTCTTTTCCTTTGCAGAGACTCTTCTTTGTTGAGGATGAAGAAGAGTAGAAGGAGGAATATTCACAGCAGAAGAAACCAGGTCGATCTGAGTGTTTAAGATCTTCTCGACATGGCTCTTGAACTTTGAGCGTGATCCCTGAATGGATAATTTCACTTCCAACCATTCAGAGAGACCAAACTTCTCTAAAGTAGCAGCATAGAAGGTTTGCTTTGTTTTGTCTTCTCTGTAGACATCAACTTCAACAACAGGAATGTCTGCGTACAGTCTTCCTCTGATGTTTACTTTGAAGATTTTGGATGGTCGAAATCGATAGTTCAGCATTTCTTTACACCATTCCAAAGTCGTATCAGAGACCTTAGTCTTTTCTTTAACGATCCTTTGAGCACCATCCCATAGCTGACGTTGGACGTCAATGGGAGCTCTTTTCATCTTAGGGTCTTTCACTGATTTTTGGACAAGCTGGATGGCGAGTTCTCTGTCTTTTTCTTCAGCTTCCCTTCTTTCAGCGATTAGGCGTTCATCTCTTAGGTGATCCTTGTATTCCCTTTTTGAAAGTTTGAACTTTGTAGGAATGGAAGGAAGTTGATCACGCTTCAGAATCATTCGCTGATCCTCGAACTTCTTTATCATCTCATCTCTTCTTTTCTGATCCTCTTCACTTAGCTTTTGAGGAGCCAAGGAAGGTCTGTTTGTATGAGAGAGCATCTGTTCTTCAGGTTCATCAGTCTCAGAGATTAAATCCAAGACCGGAATTATTTCTTCAGCTTTGCGAGTTGGGATTATTGTTGGTGAAGTCGCAGCTGTAGGAACTTCAGCGATATCCTCAAACAGGGGAGAGGACTAGCTGAAACACAGCGATCTTACGAGTAAGAACTTGGGTAGAACAGAGATAGAGAAAGAATGGGATAAAGTGTATGGAGGTTTTAGTGAGTGTAGAACTGATAATGTGTATAGAGAGGAGGGATGTAGTGTAAGGAAGATTAGTGTACCTGACAACCCGGCTTTTTAAGCAAGATCGTCAGATTTTCCTCGTCTTCAGCGACACTTTTTCCTTTGCCCTTGTCAGCTTCAGATGCTGATGGCTTTGTCTTTGTCCGCTCCCCTGTAGGTTCATTTATCAGAATCCCTTTAAGAGCTTTGGTCCTCTGAGCAGGCTTGACGATAAAAGAGTCATCATCATCATCATCTTCATCATCATCATTCTTTGGAGAAGAGGATGGTTCGTCATCAAACAAGTCGATGGCTTCTTCATCTTCAGCTTCAGACTCAGATTCTTCAGCTTCTTCTTCGAGTTGCTCCCCCTCAAATACAGAGGTAATCTTCTCGGTTCCCTCAGGGTTTTCATCTCCCTGAGGTCCAACGGCTGCTTCAATTGTCTTCTCACCCTCTTCAGTAAAGGTGAGGTCTTTAGTCTTCTCTCCCCTGATAGATTCATCATGGGAAAGGTCTTCAGCGCTCTTCTCCCCCCCCCCCCCCCCTTTTCATGATGAGTGGGGGAGGAATGTGACAACTCAGCAGCTGGTGACGGTTCCCTATCTTCTTGGCCAGGGATCCCCACACAGATTTCAATCGTTGATAATCTGTTTTCTAGACCAGAAATACCAGGATTGATCTTTACGAGTTCATCACGATCCGCCGGAGTAAAAGATGAAGGTGCAGGGGCAGGGGCAGTCGTGTTGGTCAGGATCTGCTGCATCATTGTTTTCATAGAAGCGACGTCATTCTTCATCGTATTGACGTTGGTCTTCACAGAATGCATGTCAGTCTTTACGGTACTGACTTCAGTCTTTACAGCAGACATCTCTCATTCGAGTTTTCCAACCGATGTCTTCAGCGTTGTGACCTCACTGGACATGGTGTGAACTGAAGTTTTGATGGCGACGTAGTCTGTGTAGATGTCAGCGAGAACTTTGGCAAAGTCGCTGAGCGTTTTATCAACCTTCTCCAAGCCAGCTTTGGAGGCATTCTTTTCGACCACGGTTGTCAGCTTTGTAAGATTCTCTCCAGCGTTTGTTACATCTGAAGAGTTGTCGGAAAGAGTAGTGGTGAGACCTGTCAGCTTCGTCTCTATTGTCTTCAGAGAGGTGTTGATGTCTCCCAAATTAGGACCTGTAACATATAAGAACTTGTGAACAGAGGAAAGCTCAGAAGTTTGGGGTTCAGTTACAGTGTATAGGGGTTGGTGTATACCTGCAGGAGAATTGGTGAATTCATCAAAATCTCGGTGTCCTGAGAAAAGTTCCATGTCGTCAGCTAAAGTGCGTGGACGCATGGTCGTCTCTGCAAGTCCTACGCCCATCATTCCTTGAGTGTCAGCTTTAGCTTCTGGAGGAATGACATGTGCTTCAGTGATAACTGGAGTAGAGTCCAATTGAGTAGAGGGAGAAGCGAAGGTTAAGAATGGAGGTTGGGTGCGGAGTTCAGCGTTGGATTCGCTGAGAATCGCTTCGTCAGTCTTTTGAGAGACTGAAGGAGGTTGGGTAGATTCCAAGTTTGTAACCTCAGCGTTTAGAGACGCTGAAGTTGGGATTGAATGGGTGGCTTGTTCAGCTGTGGCAGAGCGTACCACTGAACGTTCCTTCAGCTCTTTGAGATGAGCTGAGGAGTCTTCAGCAAGAGATTGTTGGGGTTGCTCCTTGGTTTTCTTAGTTCTTTTTGAACCAAGTTGGGTGGAGGAGTGTTTTCTTTTAAGAGAAGGAATGGAGGTTGCAGCCTGGGTATCAGCGGTGGGTTTGTCCGCTGAAGGAGCTGCAGAAGTCGAAGAAGTAGGGTTGAGAAGAGTTAAAAGTGTAGAAAGACGTACCTCATTTGCCACTGGCTTGAAGTCGAGAACTTTAGGGCCAACCTGAGAGAGTTTCAGGTCACCCTCTTTTGGGTAGTTGTCCTTCAGGCCTGTTTGGAATACGGCGCTGATGAATCGAGGATAAGGAACCCATGGAGATCTGTCAGCGGCGGAGTCTACTCTGAGTACCAGATCATCGTAGATTATCGATGCCCAGTCTATATGTAGACCTTTCAGCAAGGCATATCCCATTGCTTGCTGAGGCTGAGCGGCTTGGTCAGAGGAGCCCGTCTTTGCAGTCATGCAGCTGATTAAATGAGCGAAGATGAAATTCATCTCGCTGGGCATTTTAGACTTCTTGATGAGGGTCAGCTTCTTCTCAGGCTTCATGTCCCTCCCAGTTTCCCATACATAGCCCATTGCATCGAATAATGCAGTGATGGCTTCCCTATCTGAGTTTTTCTTGTGGTCAGGGAGGGGAACAAAGGGTTTTTCTTTGGTGGCCAAGGGAAGGTTCAAGGCTTTGCGAATAATGGCAGGTGTAATCTTCATAGTGTCATATTCAGTATCGCAGAGGATACAGTCGATTGTTTTTTAGGAGTCTTTGGTGGATGGTAGCTGAGAGTGTCTGGCAGAGTACCAGAATTGGGATAACAGTAGCTGATGTGCAGGAGGTGTTATGGTCAGGGCTGTGGATAGACAACAATTCTTCAGGAAGTTCACAGCATCATCTAGATGTGTGACTTGCTTTCGAGGAGGAAACTCGAGAAGCGCATAGAGGTTATTTGCCTTGGTCCAATCCAGTTTGTCAAGAGAGAACTTGACCTGAGGAGCCTTGATGATTTCCAATTCCTCAGTAGTATTATCAACAGCAGTGTTCTCAGCGATGGTGTTCTTGGAAATGTCACTAGATGCCATTTTCTGTATATCAGTTAAACCAAAGATTAACAAATAAGAATAATCTTAATGTGGAAAGATTTTTCAATAAGATGGTTCGAATTTTGTCCATTTCATTCAGACAAGAATGTCTTAATGAAGATTAGGTTTTTTCTTGTTTTAAAAACGAAATGCAAACCCAGAAAAAATCTTGTTTTCCAGTTTCTTTTGAGAATAAGAATTCTGGAAAAACGAATGAAGAACAAGTTTAAGATTTTGCTTTTTAAACTTGAAGAACAACCATGAAAGGTTGTGTTCATAAAACCATGAAAGAAATGATTTCATTTTAAAAGGTTCTTTTGTTTGATCTTTTAAAAACAAAGAGAAAATCATTAACAAGTTTGAAGAGACAGGTAAAATAAAAGAATTATTAACTTGGTTCGTTGAAGAAGATGAAGTTCTTAAGTTCTTGAAAAGCTTGAGAGCACAAATGCAACAGTAAATTTTCTTTTTCTTGCTTGGAGGAGAAGTTCGCGTAAAAGAAAAATATAAACCCATAATGAGTTTATATAGTGAGATTAGAGAGAGAAAATCTTGAGCGGGAAAAGATTTTCATCATGACACGGACACGTGTTTGCATTTGATTGGAAAGTAAACGAAACGTGCAAACGTGTGTCAGAAAGAAGAACGTGCCAGGGCTTATCCGTTGCAATGACGTCACAATTGTCCTTTCATATTCTTGGATGTCTCTGAGGTTTTGAAAAACTCAGGGACACTTTTGAAAACATGAAGCACTGAATAGAAATATCAGTGTTGGTTTTAGAAATTTCAAAGTATCGCTGATAAGGAAGAGATATTCAGCGATGCAATTTGTTTTGAAATCTTGCATTTACATGCGATTGTCAGAGAGAAAAACACACCTTAATATCAATGAATCAAGTTTATTCAGAGAGAAGATGATAGAATGGATTATACAAGTCGATTTTATCCTATCGCTGATCAAATGTGAACCGCAGTAGATTTTACTCTTCAAAGTTCAGCATTCCAAGCTCGCTGATGAGAAAGTTGAATCTTGTCTCATCAAGAGGTTTGGTGAACAAATCAGCTAACTGATAATCAGTTGGGATAAAGTGAAGTTCTATATCACCATTCATCACATGATCTCTGATAAAATAATACCTGATTTCGATGTGTTTTGTCTTTGAGTGTAGTACTGGATTATTGGCTATAGCGATGGCACTTGTGCTGTCGCAATAGATTGGAATATTTGAGAGCTGAAGGTCATAGTCCAGTAGTTGATTTCTCATCCACAAGACCTGAGAACAACAGCTTCCAGCGGCTACATACTCAGCTTCAACTGTGGAGGTGGACACTGAGTTTTGCTTTTTGCTTGTCCAACTCACCAGCTTTCCACCCAGGAGCTGACATCCTCCTGTGGTGCTTTTCCTATCCAATTTGCAACCTGCAAAATCACTATCTGAATAGGCGATTAGATCGAATCCTGAGTCTTTGGGATACCAAAGGCCTAGATTCGCAGTACCCTTAAGGTATCTAAAAATTCGCTTTACAGCGGTCATATGAGATATCTTGGGTTCAGCTTGATATCGTGCACACAAACAGGTTGCGTACATAATATCGGGTTGGCTAGCTGTAAGATACAAGAGAGAGCCGATCATCCTACGGCACAGCGTGACATTAATAGGAATACCCTTAGTATCCTTATCAAGTGTCAGCGGTGGTGCCATAGGGGTTTTCATAGCTGAACTTTGAGTTAAGTCGAATTTTTTCAGCATATCTTTAACATACTTTCCCTGATTAATGAAAGTTCCTTTTTCATTTTGCTTTATCTGAAGACCAAGGAAATATGTTAGTTCACCCATCATGCTCATTTTATACTCATATTTCATTCTATCAGCGAAACGAGTACAAAGATCAGGGTTAGTAGAGCCAAATATAATGTCATCAACATATATCTGAACAAGAATGATATGACCTTTTACTTTCCTGAAAAATAGAGTTTTGTCGATTTTACCTCGCTCAAATTGTTCAATATGGAGATAAGTAGATAGAGTGTCATACCATGCACGTGGAGCTTGCTTCAAGCCATAAAGTGCCTTATCCAGTTTATAAACATAACCTGGACGCTTAGGATCTGAGAATCCTGGAGGTTGTTCCACATAGACTTCTTCATTCAGCTTTCCATTTAGAAACGCTGACTTAACATCCATCTGATATACTTTGAAGTCTTTGTGTATAGCGTATGCTAAGAATAGACGAATAGATTCTAGTCTTGCTACTGGAGCAAATGTTTCGTCATAATCTATGCCTTCCTCTTGTCTGTATCCCTGAGCAACAAGACGAGCCTTGTTGCGGGTTACAGTTCCATGTTCGTCCAACTTGTTTCGATAGACCCATTTAGTGCCTATCACTGTTTTGTCAGTTGGTCTTCGAACAAGTTTCCAAACTTTGTTTCTTTCGAATTCAGTCAGCTCTTCTTGCATGGCGCTGACCCAGTTTGGATCTTTGAGGGCATAATCTACTTTTTTTGGTTCAGTCAGAGAAATAAAGTTAACAAATAAACAAATATTACCTGCACTTCGTCGAGTCTGAATACCAGCGTTTGGATCACCTAGAATTTGATCAATTGGGTGATTTACAGTCCATCGCTGAGCCGGAGTGTGAGACGTTGACTCAACTTGAACTGAAGGAGCTGAAGATGAAGCTTCAGCGACGTCTGGAGTATCAGCCAAGAGAGGAATGGGTACAGTTGTCATTATATTCACTGATTGCTGAGAAGTAGATGGAATGTCTGAGACATTGGGTTCAGAAGCAGGTATAGTGTTTAAAGGAACAGCTGAGACCCATGATGTTTCATCTTCACTATTCTGCATATTTGGAATGATAGTGGGACTATCATCTTCAACTGTATGAGTATGAGTAGTGGGAATATCTTCTGGATCACCAAGATGAGAAAACATCCATTGATTCAGTTCTTCAGTATCAGCGGACGGTTTAGAGTTCGCTGAACGGGATTCGTCAAACGTGACGTGAATTGTTTCTTTTACAGTTTGTCTTCTTCGATTGAAGACTCTGAAGGCTTTGGAGACTGAGGAGTATCCAAGAAAGATTCCATCATCAGCCTTAGGATCAAACTTTCCAAGGGCATCTCTGTTGTTCAGTATGAAACACTGACATCCAAAGATGTGAAGAAAGCTGATTGAAGGCTTTCTCCCATGAAAAAGTTCATAGGTTGTTTTATTGAATCTTTTGACTATCAGCGATCTGTTTTGCGTAAAACAAGCAGTGTTGACAGCTTCTGCCCAAAACTGAGTAGGCAGGTGAGAATCGCTGAGCATTGAACGTGCAGCTTCAATAATTGTTCTATTTCTTCTTTCAGCGACTCCATTTTGTTGCGGTGTTCTCACTGATGAAAAGTTGTGAGAAATACCCTTACTTTCAAAGAAGGAATCAAGAGAACTGTTTTTAAATTCAGTCCCATGATCACTCCTTATTGAGCGAATGGTCAAATTGTTCAGGGTTTCCATCTTCCGAACAAAGGTGATGAGTTCTTCAGGGGTGTCACTCTTGGAACGGAGAAACATAACCCATGTATAACGAGAGAATTCATCAACTATGACTAGTGTATATTTCTTTCCAGCGATTGATTGTTTGTTAACAGGGCCTAACAAATCCATATGGAGAAGTTGCAGAGGAGATGACACTGAGGAGACTTGCTTTGACTTAATGCTTGCTTTGGTCTGCTTCCCTTTCTCACACGCTGAACATAAAGACTCTTTGGCGTATGAGTGCTGAGGTAGACCAGTGACTAACTCTTTTGAAGAAAGAGTGTTCAGTGTCTTCAAATTCAGATGAGAGAGCCTCTTATGCCATAGCCAGTTGACATCAGATGAGGCTTTTGAGAAGAAACAGGAGTTCTTAGTGGTTGTTGAGTCCATGTTTATTACATAAACATTTTCCAACCGATAACCGCTGAGAGCTATCTTCTCCTTTTTGTCAGTGACAAAGCAGGATTCCTTGGTAAAGATTACCTTGTTATCCTTGTCGCAAAGCTGACTGATGCTTAAAAGATTATGCTTCAGCCCTTCAACATATGCGACTCTTCTGAAGGTTGTTGTACCATTAGAGAGTACACCAAACCCTCGGGTATGTCCTTTTCCATTTCCTCCAAAAGTCACAGAGGGACCCTTCTCTTCCATGTATTCAGCGAGCAGGCTTTTCTTTCCAGTCATGTGTCTAGAGCATCCGCTATCGAGATACCAGATACCCTTCTTAACCTGCATCACAAAGGAAGATTAGTTTTTCTTGGGTACCCACTTAACCATGTGTACACGTTTGTCAGTGGAAGTAGTTGGAATGGAAGGCTCAGCAATCTTCGCAGCATTTGAAGATTCAGCTTTGTCAGTCTTCACTTTGGTTAATTTCTTAACCTCAGTGGTCTTCTTTGCCTTGGGGGCAATCTTCACCTTAGCTATCTTTTCAGCTTTGGTGGCTGTGGGGCACTTACTAGCAATATGACCAGTAAGTCCACAGTGATAACATTTCCTATAACTAAAAGTAGTTCAAGGACCATTTGAATGCTGAGCTTTAGATTTTGAATTAGAAGTACCAGCACCAAGTAAGATGATGGCTTTTGAAATGGGAGGAACATTCAGTTCTTCGGATTTCTTACCAGAGACATCCACTCTGATTCTAGGAGTAGATCACTGAATAGATCCACGCTGAGTAGATCCAGAGATCTGATTCCTTGATCTAGAGGAATGAATCACTAAAGCTTTAGAAGCATTCAACTTAGGTACTAAGGTACCCTTCTGAGGATTTTGGTTAATAGAAATTCCTTTACCTTTATCTTTAAAGACAGAGGTAGGTTTTGGATAAACCATTTTCTCTTTACCGTTTGAAGAGGTAGAAGTTTCCTCAGGGATAGGCGTTCTGGACGAGGAATACTGAGAGGATGAAGTATCAGCGACTGAGGATACGAAAGTTCCAAATAAGAGCATGGAACGATCAGTGGTTGGTTCTAGATTATCAGCTTTGTAACCAAGACCACGTTTATCACTCAAGGGAATCTGAGACTTAATTATCTCAGTGATCTTTGTTGAAGATTTACACCATCCTTCAACAGTAGCTTTCTCAGCTCTTAAAGCAGAGATAGCTTCTTCTCGCTCGATTTTGACTAGCTGATTTAAATGCACTTGATCTTTAAAATCTTCTTCAATTTTAGAAAGCTTTTTTATTTGAAGGTGACAGTTTTTGATCTGTACAGCGAGATCAAGGTTTTGATTTTCAACTACAGTTTTTCCATTCATGGCTTCATATAAACTTCTAGTCAAGAGATCGATTTTACGAAGACTATCAGCTTCATCAATATTTGCAATATTTGTAAAGAAGGAAGGTGATACCTGAATAGCAGAGGTTGAAGTAGAGGGAATGTCTGATCTTTTTTCCTCATCTTCAATCTTGGCCATAAGACATAGATTGGCTTCATCATCTTCAGAGTCAGATGATGATTCTTCTTCATCAGAGGCAGCCCAATCATAAGCCATCAGGCCTTTGCCTTTCTTCTTAAAGCTTTTCAGCTTCGCATACTTTTCTTTCAGCTTAGCGTATTTGTCATCTTTATTCCTGGGAATAAAGGATTTCTTGGGAAACGCTGAGTTTCTCGAAACTTTCTTAGACCTGCACTCCTTAGCGAAATATCCAATCTTTTCGCAGTTAAAACAAGTAGCAGTAGCCTTATCAACAGGAGCTGATGATCTTGGCTTATCAGTAATAGAAAGGGGTTTGTTCTTTCTGAACATTTTCTTTTTGGCGAATCTCCTGAACTTTTTAGTGAGGAGAGCCAAAGATTCATCATCATCTGAAGAGTCAGATTCTGATGACCTTTCAGAGTTACTTTCTAACTCGGTGATAGTGACCACAGGTCGCTGAATAGAAGGTTCCTCTGAGATTAAAGCAACAGGGGTGCTTTTGGAATCTTTTACAAGATTCTTCTTAAGATGACTCGATTGCTCATGATTCAGCATCGTGCCATATAAGGTAGCAAGGGTCATTGATCTTAGATCCTTTGACAGCTTGAGACACATAGAATAACTGTCCCAGCTTTCAGGTAAACATTCTAGAAACTTTGTCAGCACTTCAAAGTTAGAATATTCCTTACCAACAGTTTTCAGATCTATTATTAAGCAATTAAAACGTTGGTGAACTTCAGAGAGAGTTTCATTCTTACCACAAATGAAACTTTCGTATTGTCTTACCAGGTTGATCTTTCGAGAGTCCTGGACTTCAGACGTACCTTCATACTGAACACATAGTGTGTCCCACATGGCTTTTGAGGTTTTCAGGTTCATGACGGAATGGTAGACTTCGTCAGGAAGAGCCATGGATAGTATGGATCTGGCTTTTGTGTCGATAGCCACTTTCTTCTTATCTTCATCAGTCCACATATGAACTTCATTGGGTATCAGCTTTTCTGGAATAGCAGGTCTATTCTCAGCGGCTGGTACTGCAGGATCAATTCTTATAGGAATATATGGGCCGTTTTCAAGATAGTAAGGCATGGTAGGGTCTACACCTTCTAAGAAGAGAATCATCCTATTTTTCCATAGATTAAAGTTATCTCTGGAGAATCTAGGGGGTTTAGCAAGAGAACCATTGTCGATATAATTTGTGTTTGTGTTGGCAGCCATTTTCAGAAATAGCAAGGAAGAGAAATCTTAGTATAGATTAGATCTTGTTTATTAGATTAAACAAATCCGCTCTGATACCACTTGTTGGTCCCGAAGGGCTATACAAGTTTGTAGAAGGGGGGATGAATACAAACACTAAGATTTTACTTTTCTAAATTGTTTATTGATAAATCATTAACAATTTACAGCTTGTTGCGGAAACAAGATTAAGGATAAACCTAAATCTAAACAAGTTGGAACACTAAGTTTCTTGCACTAAGAAAGAGAAGGAAATTACTAATAATAACCTATCTCAAGATAAGAAGGATGAACTTGTCCAGAGTTAGCAAGTTACTTCAAAATAAAGTGAGTTCTTCTTCTTATATACTGCATGCATTTAATGCATGGCAGTTTACACTTTACACGTGGCAACAGCTCATTGGTTGTACGTCATTGACCTTTGTTGACAACCTTAGTAGTCGCATGTTTGAACAGTGTAGTATCAGAGTGGTTGTATGATTTCAGACAATAAGGAGGTTCTTTTTCTGACATATCGTACGGAGACGTGCAAGGGTGGTTAAGACAAAAGTACTTTGTACGGAGGACTTCCTGATCAGCTTTTCGTTGATTCAGCGATCTATCATTCTATATCAGCGAATGATAGAGTTCAGCGATAGCTAAAGTCTTGTACTTGATACTTCACGTTGAGTGGACAAATCTGAGTCTTCGCTGATCCGCATCAGTTCATTAGGAGACTTGTCGCTGGTTCTTGAGCTTGATCTTCGACTTCAGCGTAGAACCTATGTTGACGTGAAACTTGTCTTCAGGAATCATAAGTAAACAACTAACTTATCAGCGATCACCATAAGTACTGAACTCAGAGTATTATGGTGAACAATGTTCGCTGAATGTTTAATCTAAAGTGCGAGAGTTCCTATCAGCGGTACTGTAAGATCTTAGTACTTATCAGCGATAGTGAAACTCTGATACATATTGTTTACTTACAATTTTCACTAAGTATATAAGAGAGGGTCATTATCAAATCACTGAGGGTTTGGATCAACAATGTTCATACAGACGTCTGGGGACCATCCAGTACTCCGTCCCTCAGTGGAGGTAAATACTTTGTTTCATTTATTGATGATTTCTCACATAAGCTTTGGGTGTATGTGTTAAAGTTCAAGTCAGATGTCTTCGATACATTCAAGACTTGGTTGGCACGAGTAGAGGTCGAGACTGGCAAGAAGTTGAAAGTGCTTAGATCTGACAACGGTGGAGAGTTTACTAGTGGTAACCTCAAGGACTTTTGTTCGCGTAAAGGCATCCACCGTCACTACACCACTCCGGGTGATCCTCAATCTAATGGGGTAGCCGAACGGATGAATAGGACTTTGCTTGAAAAGGTCCGATGTATGTTGTCGACATCGGAGTTCCCCAAAATTTTCTGGGCCGAAGCACTGCACACTGTTGTGCACATTGTTAACAGGTTACCTTGTTCGGCCATCGGGGGAAAGATTCCGGAAGAGGTTTGGAGAGGTAAAAGAAACATTTGTTTGAAATACATACGTGTATTTGGTTGTCCTGTTTACGTTCATGTTTCAGGCCAGGACAAGTTGGATCCTAAAGCCACCAAAGGATTCTTGCTCGTCTATACAGATGGTATCAAGGGTTACCGAATCTGGAACCCCTTGACTCGTAAGGTGATTCATTCTCGACACGTCACGTTTGATGAATCGGTCCTGTTAAAGTCACAGGATCCTCGGTCCTCTCAAAATCCGGAAGTCGTCACTACTGTTGCTCCTACCGCCGATGATGTGGAGCCAGTAGTCAGTCCTAATATTCCCAGTTCATCCGTTCCTGATATTGTGCCAGAATCACCCGATACTGATGAAGAAGTCATTCCGCCAGTGACTTCTACTAGTGATTCTGAAGAAGAGATTCTGAATGATGGTGGAGACCACGGCGATACAATCCCTGTTATTGCACCTACCAGGCGTAGTCAAAGGACTATTCGTCCGCCTAACATGTATGGAGATTGGGATTTTGCTAACATGAGTTTTACAGATCAGCTGGAGTTTGCTTTGCATGTAGGGCAAGAAGAGCCGCTTGATGTAAAGGAGGCGTTGGCCTCAACCCACAGTTCGAAATGGCTTGGTGCCATGCAAGAAGAGATGGAAGCTCTCTCGAAGAACAGCACTTGGGACTTATCTTCGTTGCCGAAGGGCAGCCGTGCTATTGGTTGCAAGTGGGTTTTCAAAGTCAAAGATGACAATCGGTACAAGGCTCGTCTCGTTGCTAAAGGCTTTGCACAACGGAAAGGTATCAAGTATGACGATATTTTTGCTCCCGTTGTTAGACATACATCTATTCGTGTTCTTTTAGCGATCGTGGCTATTCACGATTTGGAGCTAGAACAGCTAGATGTGAAGACCGCCTTCCTACACGGAGACTTGGAGGAAACTATCTATATGAAGCAACCCGATGGTTTCGTTTCCGACAGCAAACCAGAATACGTATGTAAGCCCCAGAAGTCCCTCTACAGACTTAAACAGTCGCCTCGTCAGTGGTATAAGAAGTTTGATTCGTTTATGCTCACTCTGGGATTTGAGCGCAGTGAAAAGGATGCTTGTGTCTATCATAGACAAAGCGGTGGTATTTTCACTTACTTACTTCTTTATGTATATGACATGCTTATTGCTTGCAAGGACCGGTCAGAGATCGAACGTCTGAAAGATAAGTTGAAGTCATAATTTGAAATGAAGGATCGTGGCGCGGCGCAGAAGATTTTGGGCATGGAAATCGTGTGGGACAGAAAGTCCCGGACACTCAGGTTGACACAACGAGCGTATATTCAGAAAATTCTGAAGCGGTTCAATCTTGATGGTGCCAAGACGTCTAGCACTCCGCTACCGAAGCACATCAAGATTACGAGCAAAGATTGTCCGAAGGACGACAAGGAGAAGGCCGAAATGTCAAAGGTTCCATATGCTAGTGCAGTCGGGAGTCTCATGTATGCCATGGTGTGTACCCGTCCCGATCTCGTACATTGTGTCGGAGTGGTGAGTCGGTTTCTCGCGAATCCGGGTCGATCATATTGGGCAGCCGTTAAAACGGCATTCCGATACTTGAAGGGAACCGAGAAACATGGTCTTATATTTGGTTTGCACAATGACTGTGAAATTGTTGGATATTGTGATTCTGACTATGCAGGTGATCGAGTAGGTTGGAGATCCACACCCGGTTATGTATTTACCTTGGGTGGAACAGCCGTCAGTTGGAGATCACGGTTACAGTCTACTGTTGCATTGTCGACCACAGAAGCTGAACTTGTTGCGGCGGTTGAATCTGCAAAGGAAGCGGTCTATTTGAAAGAACTGATAAATGACTTGGGCTTCGAGCAAACTTCCGTACGCATTCTCTGTGATAATCAAAGTGCCATCCATTTGGCAACTAATTTGGCTTTCAGCTCCAGGACAAAGCACATAAATGTGCGTGATGCATATCTTGTTAGATTACATGAAGCGAAGGTCGTCTATTTGAAGGAAGTCCTGACATACGACAATGCCGCTGATATGTTCACTAAGTCGCTACCGCCAGCTAAGTTTGGACATTGCTCAAACTTGATCCAGCTCCGTTTGTGTTAGTGCCGTTAGGCATTTTGGGAGAGAGAGAAGATATTACCACAGGTGACAAAACGGCATCTTTGGGGAGTTATTACTTGGAACGTGTTCTTAGAGTTGTTGAACTCATTTGTTTCGCTAAGATTGCACACTTGAGGATTTTGCTTTTGGCTTTGACGGGTGATGGCCGAGCCGAAGCTCGTCACGGTCAAAATGCATTTGGTTACCTCGTGGCAATCTCTATCAGCTATTCGTTCAAGATCGTTCGTTCTCTGTTTTCGTCAGGAGATTTGCACATCATGGTGGAGTGTTGAAAAACAAATTAGTTTTTCATTTAAGATGTTGTGCAATTCTCGAAGCACGATGTACAAGTTGTGATGCATGAGAAATGTGGATTAATTATAGCCACATTTTTCTTTGGGTTCCAAGTAGAAGACATGCTACCATATGCTATAGCATTAATATGCCTCCACATGCTATAGCATACCATTGCCAACCAATTGCCAACTAAGTGCCAACTAGCAAGAATATTCCATGGGATATTCTCTTGGCTTCTACTATAAATAAAGATGCATTGCAAAGAGGAAACATGCACCACACCACACCAACACATCAAACCTCTCAAACACTTGTAAAAGGGGTAAAGTCATCTTAGACTTAATCTCTTCTTACTCCTTGTTTTCTTCATCTCGGTGGTGTCTATATATATATATCGAGGAAGATTTTGGTAGCTGATTAGTTGATCGAGAAATTCTCGATAACACGTTGTAATCTCTCCCGGTTGGTAATAATATTTTTGCTCTCTCTCTTTGGTGGACGTACACTATCACATCGATAGTGGAACCACGTTAAATCTCGGTGTTATTTGTTGTGATCTTGCTCTTTCTATATATATATATATATATATCACTTTGGTATATATATATATATATAGGGAAATGTTCAATAGAGAAGTGCAAATATTTAGAGAAATAGAGAAGTAAAAAAACACGGGACCGTTCATATATGAACGTTCATATATAAACAGTCATATATGAACGTTCATATATAAACGTTCATATATGAACAGTCATATATAAACAGTCATATATGAACGTTCATATAACAGTCATATCTGAACGTTCATATGAACGTTCATATATGACTGTTTATATATGAACGTTCATATATGAACGGTCCCGTGTTTTTTTACTTCTCTATTTCTCTAAATATTTGCACTTCTCTATTGAACCTAAGGCTATATATATATATATATATATATATATATATATATATATATATATATATATATATATATATATATATCGTCGATATATATACACTTATATATATCTCGCTATATATATATATTTATAGATACTAACGCCTTCATCGTTTTTATCTATACGTATATATATATATCTCGTGTGGGTTATTTTCTACGTTAGAGAATTATTGTTCAACATCTAGATTTTTGTTATCCGCATTTGTTGTTGGGTTTATTGTGCACTTGGATTTCTACTCGTTTTGGGACCTTAGAAATCATTTGTGAGCTTCTCGTATTTTGGCACGATAAATTTTTCCTAACAATTTTATCAAGTAACCAACAACATTTGATAAATTTTAAAGAAAACATTTTAGGACTCTAAAATAAACACTTTTGGTAGTGCAAAGTTTTCACAAATCAACTTGAAACTTCCCGTTGCTAGGTTAAGTTAAGCCTAGATTCTAAACCACCAAACTCTAGCTTCCATTGACGAAGATTTGAGATCCACAAGCAAAGAGCTCCAGGAATCTTCTTAAGACAATAACCCATGTCTAAACGTACCAAGAGCAACCTTAAAATATCACATCCTTAACAAAACCCAAACTTGATCTCAAAATACCCAAAAGTCTTACCTCTTTAAAACTTGAAAGATAGAAAATAGAAGTTTTGAAACCCTTAGGCTAGTTCACCAAAAATGCTTCCAGAAGCTCCAAAAAATCGGCCTAGAAGGAAGGAGTGAAGAGAGAAAGAGGAATATGAGATAGGAATGAGAAGTGAGGTAAATGGGGTTGATGGATGGACTTAGGGCGCCTGGACGTGCAACGCTAAAAGTGGCAGAACTTAGGTTGCCTGACCCTAAGTCACTAGCCTCCCTCAAATCGCTTTTGGTGCAGGCTAATTGCCTGATTGGACCACTGTTTCTTTTTTCCACTGAGTTGCACTGCATGCTCACCTGATCCAACATCTTAGGCAACTTTTCTAGCGGCTTAGGTCCACCGTGCGTGAAGTCATCTGATCGATTTGATCCCATTTTAAACTGATACCACTGTTAGGTTTTTTAGCAATAAAATGCACAACATAAGGTAAAGTTCCATGCATACGATGCTAGCAAGCATATAAAACCATAAAGTTTCAACTTTTATATTGTAAAGCATGAAAGGTTGAAACTTTATTATGTTACAACCTAGTAAATACATAAAGGTCAAAACCTTATTAATCTTGAAAACCAAACTTTATCATATAGTAAGCATGCATAAACATAAAGTTACAGACTTTATGTAAAAATAACATGTTTACATACATGAATATGCGAATGTATGTTTGCACACATACACATACACACACACACATATATATATATATATATATATATATATATCCAAACTGTTAAGATCCTATCCTGATCAGGGTGAAAGCACATCCTAATCTTACCCATAGGCTGGGGATCGGTAACAGAAGTTGGAAAATTATTCATGAATTGCGGAAGTACCATGATATCATGGTTGATGTGCCTCCTGTTAACACATAATTGTCTAAGCATGGATTAGGCTCTTGTATAAGTGGTTCCCTTGATATATAAAACATAGTTATTAATATGTATGAGAATCAAACAACTGGAAAGATTACGTCTTAGTTGAGAGAGACATATTATTGAATGCAGGTCCGGTTAATCTCTGCTTTGTAATCTGAATTGCTTAATTTAGCAACTGGTTTTTGATTGAATTAGTGGGGGTGCATAACACCAAGCTAGGCTACTGATTAAGTGGCTCTAATTAATTGAAGTAGTTGGGTGCAGGTGTGTATAGTAGGAGCTCGACATCAAGGTTGCTTATGCTTATTAAGTGATCCTAAACAATGGTTGGGTGGTTCAAGCTCTATGAAGTAATTGATTAACCATTGTTTTTAAAATATATGATTTATGTTGGGAACCTGGTTGGTTTTGACAAAAGTAAATATGTACATCTTGGTTTTTATAGTAACAAGTACACACATGCATGTTTATTTCATGTCCAAAACTCAGGGAGTTTTGTATTTGTTTTCAATCACTTTAATTTTCCTCGACAAATATGGTGGGTAACTCTAAAGACATCATTTAACTAGTGTTCTGATATTGGTTTTCTTGGTAGTGTAGGCCATCAATAGTAAAATACTATCGCTCAACTATGATTAATTAGTTCATAAAATGTGATATTGACCATAGTAGCAAATGTGGCCATTAAGAAATTCACAAACTTGCCTATGTCTATTTTCATCCCCAATAAACTGAGTGTTGGAATTAGGTATGTGAAAAATCATCTCAACCAATGAACTTGCATGCATTAATGGTGTTGTTTCCACAATCTCAAAATACGTGCAAATAGACCTCAACGCAAGTATACATCTTGGTCTACCGTCGTCTCCTTAACAAATATCAATGGTACATGAAAGTACCGGATATCGATCCACATTGAAAGGTTAGTAAAAGTTTATCTCAGAGTCTAGTCCTTAAAAACCTACCTGGTTTCAGATGGCGAATTCAAAGAAATCCTTGTTGGTTGGTTGGTTGATTATCACTATGAAAAATCAGTTATAGAAAGAAGCAAAAGGTATAAATATCTATTAAGACAAGATGAATTTCCCGGTAAAAAAATATAATAGCATTCCTTTGTTATCTCATAATTGATATTTGATGTAACTTTAAAAGTTTTCATACCGGTTGCCGGTTGATTAGATGTAATCTCCCATCAAATATAATTTTGATATAAATAACTCGGACAATCATGCTATATTCAAAACAATTTTTTACCTTCTCACCGGTCTTGGTCTTAATTTCACTTTATACCCCAAGCTAAGGCTATTAGCCTATCATTGCTTGGTTTCCATTTATAAAAGATATACGGAATCGAAATACAAATAATGGAGATGGAAAATGCATGAAATAAATTCCAAGTACTATTATTTAAAAAAGGAAGCTTGTTGTGCAAAGAACGATTTTAAGAAACGACAAAAATTAAAATGCATGGAATGTAAATAACAATAATTAAATTGCAAGAAATAAAGTGCGAGAAAGTAAATTGCGGAATGTAAAGTGCGATAATGTAAATTACATGAAATAAATGACTAGAAAGTAAAGACGAGAAATGAATCGGAAACTTGCGCATTAAGGATCATTTCAAAAATAAAAACCTTGCTCATTTCACTTAGAAAAGTCATGATTCAGTCTTTTGGGTGTTAGTCAAGAGCCAAAATTGGATTTGTTAAAATCCAACGTAAAACCACGATCAAACGTTCCCTAAGAAGTAAAACCAACACTACAAGAAAAATGACCTACAGAGAAGGTTTTCTTTTGTATTTAAAAGTTTGAAAAACTTCTTTAAAACCTTCACTTCCGTCAAAAAGCTTCCCTATACAACGGTAGCTAAAAGTTTTAGGGAGGGTTTTCGGGGGTATATTTATGTTAACCTTTTAGAGAAGGTTTTTTTGGGCTTTAGATACGGTTTAAAAGCTTTATCTAAAAGTTGGCCCATTTTTCCCAAAAAGCTTCTCTAAAATCATGTAATAGCGACGCTTTTTGAGCATTAGGTACAGCTTTCAGTCGTCACTAAAAGGTACTTTTAGAGAGGTTTTTGGAAAGGCTTCTCTAAATGTATAGGTTTTAGTGACGCTTTCTGTAAACCTTCTCTAAAGGTATCCTTCGGTTACACTTTTGTAAACCTTCAAAATCTTCTCTAAATGTATTAAGCTTTAGTGAGGTTTTTTGTAAACCTTCTCTAAAGATATCTTTTAGTTACGCTTTTAATAAAAATCATTCATTCTCTAAAGGGTATTATAATAATAATAATAACAACAACAACATCAAAATCCTAAAACTATAAATTTTTATATATTTGTCATAAAAGACAAGAATATTTCAAAACAAACCATAATGTCTAAATAAAGCCACACATTTGTTCAAATTAAAAAAAAAAACATCTAAAATCATATTACAACACTCCAAGATCTTGAATATCTTGAATGTGCCACTTCCCTTCTTTATCCGCAACAAGCCATTAGGACATCAAAAAGCAGCTTCATTTCATTTCTTTAGCTGATTATCAATCACATGCATATCATGCAATCGGTAATGCCGGCTTTGAAACATGATAAACCAAAAAAGAAAGTTTCAACCACCTTAATGAACACAAAATTTGCATCAAAGTTGAGAAAATCAATTTCCTTAATTAACAAGCTACATAGCCAATAGAACAAGTTTTTGAATTATGAGCTTCCATACATCTAGTTAACAACTACTACTTTATTTTGGTTTGGCTAATATGCTAAAGATATTGGATCATGCCATGAGATTCTACTTTAAATAAGGAGGCAAGTATATCTAATAAGTACATCACATTTAAATCAACAATTATGTACCCTTGTGTAAACGCAAAGGCACAAGGATAAATAACCAATAAATAGAAAGTGAAATGTTGAGAATCGCTCTGAAAGTACAAACATATGGACTAGCCTAAATTTTAGAAGAGGAGGGTCGTAAACTGCAAATTGCTATATAACATATAAAACACCATGGTCGATTGCGACTTAATTTCATAGCCATCTTTAGTTAAGACAATTTCAGTACTATGTTTCCTTTAGTCTGTTACCAATTGATCAGACATCCTGCGTTGCACATTGCACAAACATATGATGATACAAGCTATTAGCATCAGTATGTACAGAAAAAAGATTAGCCTTACTCCGATTGTCGATGTTGATTTGAAGGCTATTCTCATGTGTATGGTCTCTCCGTTGGATATACCACCCTGCAAATAAAAATAAGTAGAGGTGACTCCATACATGTTCGACAACAACTGATCAGAGCTTGAAAAACATACCTGGTTTCCACTTGACCGGTTTGTTCGTGTCCTAACCGTCAATGTTCATCCATAAAAAACTCATCGTAATACTCACTACCAGTCAAAAAGGTACCTAGATTTTTATTTATTAGAAAAATTACACAATCACAGATGAAAATCATCAGAGATAAATAGACCCTAGCTAGTAAGTAGTAACCACAATTTGTCCCATTATACATGTAACGCATTTTCGCTTGTGGTCCAAACAATTTAATGAAAATCAGATCTTCCCAACTAGAATTTTTCTCTCATCTGTCAGCCATATATAATATTAGAAAAAATATTATAGCAAGAAATGAATTGGGACACATATGAAATAATAAGTACCGCTAAGCATTTACTAGGTAAACGGCCCCTTAGTCAAAGCACTGATCAGACTGGATGTAAATTAGGACCTGCTACTAAGTAGAATAGGGAACTTAACTATATCATTCTCTACATTGTGAGTTTAGGCCATATACATGAAGAAAGAAAATAAGAATCATAACTATTTTATCGCAATTAACCATTAGTTATATTGCAGGGTCAAACAAAGAATAAATGTAATGCAGGAAGCAATAAAAACACACCACTACAAAAGGGAATTCAAGAGCTTGCAGTACCCGTTGGATGAAATCGATCTGCGAATTACGCAACATCACATTCAAAATGAGACTTTCAAACATCATTCCATCGTTCATCATCTTGGCAGCTATAGGCCTCGATATGGTCCCACGTGCAGATATACGGTCGGGGGTAGGATGTATGCAAATCTTGCTCTGTCCCAAGGGGTAAAGAGGCTATTTTCACGAAGACCCTGGCTGACAAAATGATAATTAAACAGAACTCTTATGCACACAAGAATTTTGTTAATTGTATAGTGTGGTGGCACATATAATATAACTGGGATGTAACTTGTTCACATGTGCACAGTAGAAGTCTAGACTGTAAATGCATACTGCAGGTAGATGGAAATGCAAGGAGATCTACAACGCAATCAAATTCAATGGCAAAAGCATATGATGCAAACATTAATGAAGCGGTAGAGATTGTTTACAATATTGATTACCATGGAGTTACAACTTACCTGAGTCCGACACCTAAGCATCCATAAAAGTTGAGCCATAGAGAATTTTTTGTGCATCTTTCACATAATCTAGAATCAATTATACTATTGTATTGATTGACGAGTTTACAATATGGATTTGACATACCTTCCCCTTTGTGGCTTTCTTCCTCTTTTTTTCCTTTGGGTTTGCTTTCTCTGCATAAAACTAGGCGTAACAAGAGAAATTCTAGCAATACAAATAATTTTTCAAAGAGATGTTCGTGTTTTGTATAGTAGATACAAATTCAACACAAATTACCAAAAGAAACCATCTTGTGATGTTGTATTGCTGTTAAATGGTTCATTCAGAACATAATCTACCGACTGACGAAACTTTCTGCATCAGGATACAAATGAAACAAGTTGATATATGCATATTGTAGTTGGATCCATAGGTTGAGTTTCAATAAGAGAGAATAGGCATAATCTTAGTCATTTACAAAAGGGTTGGAGAGGGGGGAAGATGACAATCAAAGAGCATACAGAAATAAGTAGATTAAACCAGTTTTTCGCATGCATTCTTACCACATTTCTCATGGTGTAATGGAAACAATTGCATTATATCAATTTTTTGCGTACAAGATCAGTCAGAATTAATTTATAATACGCAATTGTATCCCAATTAGAACAACATCCCATGAAGAAAGTGAGATGGTAACGTTACCTACCTAATATTTGCATTTAGGTCAAACATTTTTCTAATGAAGTCATCCCTGCATGAATGAGCATTGACCAATGAAGAAATTTAACACAAGACATTTTTTAGTCTAACAGACAAATAAATGATAGCAAATAACCAGGGAAATCTACCTTAAAGCCCCTTCTTCATTCTGAATGAGATTTCACAATGTTTCAAGAACCAACAGGTTCAATTTATTCAAAACACAAACATTTAATTAGCATGCAAATAAAGTTGAAACAGCCAGCAACAATAGGAGTGTCATCAAATACCTTAAGTGCCTCCAAATCAGATCCAACTGAAGATATGTCATCCCGAATCAAAGAATTCATACACTGAAATGTTCAATCAAAGCGAATGTTTAAGCTAAACAGAAAAGATCTAGAGTTTGGAACAAAGATTCATTCCTTGTCAATTCTCAACTAGCTTTGATTCAGATCTATAATTTACATACAATTATAATTATCTATATCTATATTTAAATTTTATCAACTGAGGTTCTATCGTCCTGTGTAACATTTTAGATCTACAGGTCATAGAAACAAGTTCATCGATAACCATAAAAACAAAAAACAAAAGAAGAAAACCTCTAGAGTTTGGATTGAGGATTCCTTCATAGGCAATTCGACTTCGTAGCCTTTAAGCTCTTGATCAGTACATTCGTTCAAACGCTTGGCTTCTTCGACCTCTAAATTCACATATTCAAGTTCCGATTGGAGCTTTTGAGCTAGGCTCTTGAGGTTTACCACCCTACGCTCTGTTGATTTGCTAGATCGGATTAGTTTGTTTGAAAAATACAAATCAATGAAAACAAAAATGATCGTAACTTTGAAGAGATTGTAGATGATATGATATTACAGATTGAACTACAAACCTTCTTGAGATTTTTCCGTAGATAAGTCGCGGATTAGGGTTAGAAGCTCCTTTTCTGAATTGGTAGCTGCCATTGACGTTTGCACAGCTCCATTTTAAGGACTTCACCATTAATCGAGATTTCTTGGAAAAAACAAAATTCAACAAAAATTACCAAAAGAAACATTTAACAGTATCATCAAAATCTAAAAATAAAAACTACTTACACTTTGGTATTTCTCAGACGCTCTTTCACATTTACCAATCAACCACAAACCTCATCTACATATTGAGGGATAGCATACAGTTTAATTGATATTTCAAAGCTTTGCAATAGCAGAGATTTGGTAAATACATAGAGTAGTAGAAAGGAAAACAAAGAGATGAAAGACGAACTCGAAGTCGCCAACGAAGACTGTTAACTCCAGGATTCCTCAAGCCCTAACTCGTAGAGATGAAGACGAATTGAACTCGGAGTCCCTGTTGAAGACGGTAGTCGATAATTAAACGAAATCGAAGAGAAATCATGAATATAAACGAATGGAAGAACCCTCGTTAGAAGTTTACAACGCTAATCAATCCTAGAATCGCAAAACTGAGAAGAAATTGAGGATCAGAATTAACCAGGTCCGTTAACTCTAATCAAATTATTATATAATTTTTATTTACTTAAAATAAAATCCATTAGATGCGCTAATAAAACTTATAAAAGCGTAACTAAAGGCTTTTATTTTATATTAAAAAAAAAGTAATTCATCTTTAGAGACGTTTTAAAAAGTGTCTCTAAAACTCTTGGCTGAACTTTTAGAAACATTTATCATAAAATAACGTCTCTAAAAGCTTTAGTTACTTTTTTTACTCCGTGTCATTTGATTCAAAATCCATATCTAAAAATCATCTTACTTTTGTTACACTTTTCATTTTTGTCATAAAGTTTTTTTTTTTTTATCTAAAGGTTACTTTTAGATACAATTTAAAATCCTTCTCTAAAACTCTGTTTCCTAGCAGTGCAAATTATAACTTCTAAGTCGAATGGGAATTGTAAAATCAAGTAATTCCGATCACACAATAATCATAAGGAACTTTAGTCACATAAGTGTTTTTGCACTACGTGAGAATCAAACCTTATGACAAAACGGTGTAAAAACGCAAAAACTAATTAAAACGATTTATAGAGAACTTGGAATTATAACACTGAAAGAAGAAAGTGAATAACTCATGTTTAATGTAGCAAGCTAAGCTGGACTTGAGAATAAAAAGAGAGGAGATGATGGAACTTTAAACAACACTTAAACACTTGAACTTAATCACTTTTAATTTCTTTAAACTTCCAATAACATGGACCCGAAAATGAGACTTACAAAACACAAGAACCAAATGTTGTCAGACACTTACAACTCTCACCGACAATTTTCTTCACTTGGTAAGTGAAGAAAATTACTGACAACATCTCCAACAGCTTCCCCATTTTGAAGAAAATGGAGAATACAGGGATTTTGAGCTATAAATTTGCTCCAACAGCTTCCCCAAAACTATCCTCAAAATGGAGAAAGTAGGAGAGATGAGAAGTTTTTCTCCAAATATGGAGATAGCCCAAAAAATTATTACTAAATGGGCGCACCAATAGAATTCTTTGAAAAATATATACTTAGAGAGAGAAGTAATATTTTAGTATATGAATGATTATTTTAATATTATAATCAATGATTGTTTCTCCAAAATGAGGAACCTGTTAGAGAATAATATATTTTTCTGTAAATTTTGAGTTTTGCTTGTCTATTTTAGACAAATTTTGCGGAATGTGAGAGAAGAGAAATATGGATGGATTAAAACCCTTGCACTAACCATTTATTTATACCCAAATAATTTGGGCTAACTCACCAAAAGGCTTTAAACTTAACCTAAAAACTTAATTGTTGCCCAAAATTAAATAACAAAAATGCCCAAATTGTTTCCCACAATTTGGTTTGGCCTATGTATATTGGCCCAACCGAACTTCAATCATTTACAAAAATTGGTCATCTTCACATTTCTTCATCCAAAAAGTCTTGTAGAAAAATTATTCCCATCACTACCTATGTACATAAGAGAAGTATAAAGTGAGCATTTTTATAAAATTAATAAGTCAATTTTCCATCCCAAATTCACCTCTTATATATTTCAAATTAATCCTAAAAATTAACTCAAATATAAAGACTCAATTTACTTACTTATATAATTTAACACTAAAATATAACAAAAACGAGCCTAATAAGTTAACCTCATCAATTAATTAACAACAAATAACTTAATAAACATAAAGTTTAGATTGGGGAAAATATGTGAACTTTAAGCTGCCAAGACCATATCACAAGAGTTGCATGCTCCCAATATTATATGATAAATCTTAAAGTTAGCATGTTTAATTTCTTCCTTGGCATCCTATCCTTGAACTTTGTTATTAATGTAGGAGGAGGTTGAAATCCTTCGAGTTTCAAGCATCAATATTATGGTTTGAGGTTGGGTTTGAGGTTGGATTCGTGTTGGAAGTTTTGATCGTGATTTTAAAGGCTCGTTGAAGAAATCTAATAGGGTTTCCATTAATGATTTTCAGAGAAGGTAAGGATTCTTTATGTCCTCTCATTTGTGTTTACTTGATCCGTTTGTATATATGTATGGATTCCTAATTCGAAGTGTTTATTTGATTCGTTAACTACATGTACGGTTTCTTTGAGTTTCTTTTGAGTCATTCCATTCAATTTGGTGTGTTGTTATTTCCACCAAAGTTATTTTGTGTTTCCGTTCGATATTTGTTTGATAATGTCTATTCGTGGGCTAGTTTTGGTTTGTTTTACATATGATAAATTGAGATTTGAATATCTTAGATATGTTAGGAAAAATTTATCGTGCCAAAAATACGAGAAGCTCACAAATGATTTCTAAGGTCCCAAAACGAGTAGAAATCCAAGTGTACAATAAACCCAACATCAAATGCGGATAACAATAATTCTCTAAAGAAGAAAATTAAACTCACACGAAATGTATATATAGATAAAAACGATGGAAAACGTTAGTATCTATAAATATATATAGCAAGATGTATATATATATATATAAGTGTATATATATATCGACGAGGTGTATATATATATAGGGCAAGATCACAACCAATAACACTGGAATTTAACGTAGCTCCACTATCGCTGTGATGGTGTACGTCCACCAAAGAGAGAAAGCAAGAGTTTATTACAAACCGGGAGAGATTACAACGTGTTATCGAGATTTTCTCGATCAACTAATCAGCAATCAATATTCCTCTCTCTCTCTCTCTCTCTATATATATATATATATATAGAAAGGTTCAAACGAGAACGCTAACTTTTTACGAGAATACGAGAACGGTCGCCCATGTACAAAATCACATGTGATTCACGTACAAAATCACATGTGATCGTGCGGCTTGCCACACGACCTGTAAGCCGCGGCCTAGGCCACGCGTGTCCAGGCAGTACAAAATCACATGTGATTTTGAACATGGGCGGCCGTTCTCGTATTCTCGTAAATAGTTAGCGTTCTCGTTTGAACTCACTTCTCTCTCTCTCTATCTTTATATATATATATATATATGAACCAACGAGAGGAAAAACGAGGAAGAAGGAGAAGAAGTCTAAGATGACTTCTAATATCAAGTGATGTATGTTGGTTGATTTTCTTCTTTGCATGCATGTCTATTTATAGTGGGATAAATCTTGGAGGCCAAGAATGAGGGTATAATGGTAATTTCCATATATATATATATATATATATATATATATATATATATATCACGTGTAGCATATATGTATTATAACACTCCACCATGATGCACGTGATCCTCGATAGCGAAACGAATCCCAATCCAACGAATACGAGCAAATACCTGATAGAGATTGACACGAGGTAACCAAATGCATTTTGACCGTGACGAGCTTCGGCTCGGCCATCACCCGTCAAAACCAAAAGCAAAATCCTCAAGTGTGCAATCTCAACGAAACAAACGAGTTCAACAACTCCAAAAACACGTTCCAAGTAATAATTCCCCAAAGATGTCGTTTTGTCACCTGTGGTAATACCTTCTCTCTCTCGCAAAATGCCCAACGACACTAACACAAACGAAGCTGGATCAAGTTTGAGCAATGCCCAAACTTAGCTGGCGGTAGCGACTTAGTGAACATATCAGCGCATTGTCGTCTGACAGGACTTTCTTCAAGTAGACGACCTTCGCTTCATGTAATCTCACAAGATGTGCATCATGCACATTTATGTGCTTTGTCCGAGAGATGAAAGCCAAATTAGTTGCCAAATGGATGGCACTCTGATTATCACAGAAAATGCGCACGGAATGTTGCTCGAAGCCTAAGTCATTCATCAATTCTTTCAAATAGATTACTTCCTTTGCAGACTCAACTGCCGCAACAAGTTCTGCTTCTGTGGTCGACAATGCAACAATGGACTGTAACCGTGATCTCCAACTAACGTCTGTTCCACTATAACACCCTTAAAATTTGAAAGAGCAACTAAATAAAACATCGATTAAATAGACAAATGAGGATAAAATCCTTACTACAAACCATCCCACCTTAATATTAAACGGAATAACTTCAACATTAATCATAACCTAAGCAATACACCAAGACTACAAAGGTCGGGTGTTACTTAACCCAAACCAAGTTGTTATTCCCAAAACGCGGAAGACTTCACCAAGTCACTTACTTCTCGAACACGCATCTAGCACTCTACTCTTCATAGTGTCACTAGAACTATTCCCCAACCGGAACCTGTTGCACATGCCAACAAATAAAAAGGTTAGGCTAACGCCTAGTGAATTCAAGAGTTTTTATCATGGTTATATAACTCGTAAGACGAGAGAGAGAGAGAGAGATGCAATTTAAATCATGAGTTCAAAAGGATTTAGTTTCAATGCAAACTGTAATAACCGTGATTTGAATGGAAAGAATTAAAGTTTGTGGGGAAATTTATAAAGTTGTAAGTGCAGGGGCAGATTTGTAAATATGGCAAGAGGGCATAAAAACCCCCAAAGTAGGCTCAAAACCCTAGAAATCACTTTCCTTGTTGGCGGCTTAGAGAAATAGAGAGAGCAGAGAAAGAAAACATCCAAGTGCACGAGGGAAACTTCTTCAATCGTCAATCTGAAGAAGGAGTGGAAGTTGAGTCTAGTCTACATTTGATTTCATCAGGTAAATCCTTACTTCAAACCTTAACCTTGGATTTTCTGTTGAAATGGGTTTTTGTTTGAGAGTTTTGGTTAATAAGTGAAATGATGCTTAAAGGGAGAAATGAGACAACAAATTGTGTTTTATAGCTAAGGGGTTTGATAAGAATTGAAATAAGCAAGTTATGTTATATTATCAGCTCAAAATCACTGGATTAAGAGCTTGTCAGCAGTATTTCGAATCCTAAAATGATATCCAGCCGTCGTCCGGTAAGTCTTGGGGAGTGAGTTACCGGATGAGGGAAGTTCCCGGATGGAGTGAGTTACCGGATGAGGGTTGTTGCCCGGATAGGGCAATTACCTGGTTAGTGTAAGCAGAGTCTGGACACTGTGTCCGGGAAAGAAATGGTGTCCGGTAAGTCTAGTCACCCGGTAGTTTGTGCGTCCGGAAAGTTCGGACGTCCGGATTGTGGTTTCGTCCGGTAAGTGGAGTTCTGGTAAGTGTGTTCCGGTAAGTGTGATCCGGTAAGTGTGATCCAGTAAGTGTGATCCGGTAAGTGTGTATTTCGGTAAGTGTGATCCGGTAAGTGGAGTTCCGGTAAGGGTGTGTGTTCCAGGAAGTGTGATCCGGTAAGTGTGTGATCCGGTAAGTGAGAGATACCGGGTTAGATTAAATTGACCGATAAGTCAAATCCGGATGGTGTCCAGAAAGCTGGTTTAGGATCTGAGCAGTTTACTTTTCATTCATTTCTCAGGTAGACCGATTGGAAGCCAGAAACAAAGTAAGAAAAGATATTAAACGCACCAGGTGAGTTTTTCTAACTAAAATACGTGATTTTATACGTGTTTTCAAAGTAAGTGATTGAGTAGAAATGCCATGTTATTTTACATGAATGTTTACTTGTTGAAAGTTATATGAGATGTATGCATACATTGTGGTAGACGTAAATTGGCTAAGTCGGGGGGGGGGGGGGGGGGAGGTTCCGCCAGTGCTCACGTCGGGGGGAGGTTCCGTTTATGGCATGGGAGCTGTGACCCAGTAAGGTAGCGTGAGACTGACTCGTTGTCACTCTCGAGGGACTTTAGGGTGCCATTTACGGGAGCGGATTTATCCGTGAAAGTTTATGAAAAGATATGTGAAAGTTTTATATGTGGAAGTTTTATATGTGAAAGTAATAAATCGTTTTTAAATGATTTTTGAGAACTGTCAGGAGGGAGCTCACTAGACCTCATGGTCTAACCCTCGCATTTTCCAAACTAACCTTTTCAGGTAAGCAAGCAATAGGAGGCTCTAGTAAGTGAGTAGAGCAGAACGTGAGTACAGATGTAGTTAGAGACAATACCATTAACACGTTTAGAGACTAGTATGTTCTCAGTTGTGTATAGGTTGTTTTCGCCAACCTAAATTTTGAATCAGATGAAATGAAATTTTGAGACCCGGTTTTGTAATGTTTATTATCTAATGCTATGCATGCTTTATTTTAGATTGGGTTGTTACAATTGGTATCAGAGCAATAGTTTAAGGGGTTTAGGTGACCGAACGGGCCTAAACTTAAACTTTTGGAGTAGAAATCACTACTGTGAATCAGGAAATGCGTTAGGAGGGCACTATTGTAGAAATAGGACTAATAAGGTACCGAGGACAGTCATGTAAGGTAAGTTGGGATTACACCTGGCCAGTGTAATTGCGAGCTTACAGGTACATGTATGTGCTTAATCTGCCTTATTATTCCGAAGTTGTAGTCTTAAGCTAGCTTATATGACGTATTCCAATAATCTAGAATGTCAGCAAGATCCCTAAGGGGTAGATTGAGACCCATTGTTGGGGAAGTATCGTTAGAGATCATGTATGATGTGATGTATGTATACATCGTAGAGAAGGAAATGATGTTTGGAATGTTATGAGCCGACTAGAGGTAGATCTTCATGGGTTCGAAGAGGATGAGTGATTGCTTTTGAGTAAGACTCCTGGTTCTGGAGAGTCCCAGTTCTAGATATCGTGGGATAGATCAGTTGTGATGGTAAGGTGTTGGTCCCGAAGGGCTATACAAGTTTGTAGAGGGGGGGGGGGGGGTTGAATACAAACACACGTTTTTACTTTTCTAAATTTTTTATTGATAAATCAAGACAATTTACAACTTGTTGCGGAACAAGATTAAGGATAAACCTAATCTAAACAAGTCTTGAGAAACACTAAGTTTCTTGCACTAGAAAGAGTTAAAGAAATTATGAATAATAACTTAACAATAAGAGAGAAATAAGAAGATGGTCCGAGCACACTTCAAAACTGAAGTAAGGTTCTTCTTATATACTTCATGCATTTAATGCATGGCAGTATTGCTTTACACGTGGCAGCAGCTGAGTGGTTGCATGTCATTGACCTTTGTAGACAACCTTAGTAGCCGCATGGTGCACAGTGTAGAATCAGAGTTGTTGTACGATTACAGACAAAAGGGATGTCCGTTTTGACAGTTCGTACGGAGACGTGCAAGGGAGGTAAGACAATAGTAACATGCAGGGAGACTTCATGATCAGCTTTCGTTGAGTCAGATCTTTATCAGTGAATGATAAAGTTCAGCGATTGCTGAAGTCTTCTACTTGATACTTCACGTTGAGTGGACAAATCTTGGCTTCGCTGATATCCGCATCAGTTCATGAGTAGACTTGTCGCTGGTTCTTGAGCTTGATCTTCGACTTCAGCGTAGAACAAATGTTGACGTAAAACTTGTCTTCAGAGATCATAAGTAAACAAACTAAACTATCAGCGATCATCAATAGAATTGAACAGGCTCAGAGCTATATGATGATGAACAGTGTTCGCTGAATATCTAATCTAAAGAGTGAGAGTTCCTATCAGCGGTACTGTAAAGTCTTAGTATTTATCAGCGATAGTGAAACTCTAATACATATTGTTTACTTACAATTTTCACTAAGTGTTTAAGAGAGGGTCATTATCAAATCACTGAGGGTTTGGATCAACAATCTCCCCCTATTTGATTATGACATAGCAACAGAGAAAATTGCTATTTAATGAAAACATAAGGATAAATAGAACTCATAAAATATTTGTCCCTTTTACTGTTTTCTGGGATCTTTTCAGTACTGATGGAGTAAAGTACATTCGCTGAAATTTTTCTTTAAACTTCGTAAAGATTACAGAGGGAAGTGGAAAAATTACAAGTACAACAAATAAAATTACAAGTACAGAAGATGTAGACAGATAAGGATACAAAGAATTACAAGGCGATCCTATCCGTCAAAAGGTTCTTCCTTAATGAGAAGTTCATCAATGGTTTTTGATGTGGGAATCATCCTGTCAGGGACCGTTACACCTTGATCCTTTTTGTTCTTTGTTTCTTCAAAGATCAGGGGCTTGAGGTGACGTGCCTGAATGTCGCGTCTGACTTCACACCAGTATATGAGGTCTTTGAGCTGTTCGATGGGAGTGATTGGAAGCTCAGAGATGCGTTGAAAGTGTTGATTTCCATAGCAGTCTAGAAAGAATATACCATAGGGATCACTTAGGACTTTGCCAGGGATGAAAGTTTCACCAGGTGGTAGGGAGGTGTCAAGCGCTGAGAGGTCAGCATCAGGACCAAGAACTTCAGCACGAGAGAAACCAATGCCTGTTTCATTCCGTATAGGAGGACCTGAGTCTGAGGTTTTCTTTTCCTTTGCAGAGGCTCTTCTTTGTTGAGGAGGAAGAAGAGTGGAAGGAGGTATATCCACAGCAGAAGAAACCAAGTCGATCTGAGAATTTAAAATTTTCTCGACATGGCTCTTGAACTTTGAGCGAGATCGCTGAATGGCTAATTTCACTTCCAACCATTCAGAGAAACCAAATTTCTCTAAAGTAGCAGCATAGAAGGTTTGCTTGGTTTTGTCTTCTCTGAATACGTCAACTTCAACAACAGGAACGTCTACGAACAGTTTTCCTCTGATATTTACCTTGATGATTTTGGATGGTCGAGATCGATAGTTCAGCATTTCTTTACACCATTCCAAAGTCGAATCAGATACTTTAGTCTTTTCTTCAACGATCCTTTGGGCATCATCCCATAGCTGACGTTGGACATCAATGGGAGTTCTTTTCAGCGCGGGGTCTTTCACCGATTGTTAGACAAGCTGGATGGCGAGAGCCTTATCTTTTTCTTCAGCTTCCTTCTTTTCGGCGAGAAATCTTTCAGCTCTTAGATGATCCTCGTATTCTTTCCTTGATATCCTGAACTTTGTGGGAGCAGGGATTTTGTCAAGAGGAAGAATGATTCGCTGATCCTCAAGCTGTTTGATCATTGCATCTCTCTTTTCTTGATCCTCTTCACTTAGCTTTTGAGGAGCCAAGGAAGGTCTGTTTTTGTGAGAGAACAAGTGTTCTTCAGGTTCATCAGTCTCAGTGGTTAAATCCAAGAATGGGATTATTTCTTCAACTCTTGTGGCTGGGATTATTTCTGGTGTAGTCGTAGGAGCTTCAGCGGGATCCTCAAACAGGGGAGAGGACTAGCTGAAACACAGCGATCGTTTAAGTAAGAAAAGTTGGGAAGAAAGAGATAGAGAAAAGAATGTGGTTAAGTGTATAGAGGTTTTAAGGATAGAAGGATTGAGATTGAGAAGGGATAGAGGAGGGATGCAGTGTAAGGGAATAGAAGGTAGTGTACCTGACAAACTGGTTTTTGAAGCAAGATCGTCAGATTGTCTTCTTCAGTGAGGCCTTTGTTTTTGCTTTTGTCAGCTTCAGACGCTGCAGGCTTTGTCTTGGTCCGCTCCCCTGAAGGTTCTTTTATCTCGATCCCTTTTTGAGCTGGGGCTTTGGCAACAGGCTGGACGTAGAAGAAGTCGTCATCATCATTGTCATCATCATCATCTTTGGGGGATGATGATGGTTCTTCATCAGAGATGTCGACAGGTTCATCGTCTTCAGTTTCTTCTTCAGACTCGACCTCTTCACCATAAGGTTCGGTCACGTTAGCAGCAGCTTCCTTAAGTTGCTCATCGAGTTTCTCCCCTCAGATACAAAGGGAGGTTTCTCGGTTTCCTCAGGGTTTTCAACTCCCTGAGGTTGTGAAGTAGAAGTAGCAGCAGCAGTTTCAATACCCTCCCCCTCAGCATTATGGGGAAGGTCTTCTTTAGTCTTCTCCCCCTCTTCCACATTATGGTTGGGGGAGGTAACAGATTGTTCAGCAACCGCAGTGTGTATTAGGTCTCTGTCTTCCAGGCCAGAGATCCCAACACAGTTCTCAATCTTTGCTAATCTGACTTCCAGGCCAGTTATAGCTGGATTGATCTTTTGAAGATCCTCTCGATCGACCTGAGTAAAATGAGAAGTTGGGGCGTTCAGGCGATCGAGTACTTTCTGAACAATTTCTTTGAAGGCGGAGACCTCAGTCTTGATCGTGGAGACTTCACCCTTAAGAGAACCAACCTCTGTCTTCAATGATGTGACTTCATTGGACAGAGTGGTGAAGTGTGTTGAAAGAGAGGTGGTGGCGGTTGAATTGTCAGTGAGGGTGGTAGCAAATTGAGCAATGCTACCATCCACCTTCTCCAGCTCAGCTTTGGAGGCTTTCGTATCAACGATCTCGGTCAACTTTTTGAGTTTCTCTCCAGCGTCTGTAACCGCTGAAGAGTTCGTGGAGAGAATGGTGTTGTAATTTCCACCTTTGTTTCCAGGGCCTTCAAGGAGGTGTTGATATCCCCCAAATTAGGACCTAAAACAGTTATTAACTTATGAACAGAGGAAAGCTCAGAAGTTTGGGGTAGAGAGAGGAGTGTTTTGGATTGTGTGTATACCTGCAGGCGGGTTGGCGAAGTTGTCGAACCCTTTGTTTCCTTAATGATATTCCATGTCGCCTTCAAGAGTACCTTGGCACATGGAGGTGCCTGCAGATCCTAAGTTTGCATCCATCATCGTATTTACAGTGTCTGCAGCTGAGTCATGTACGATGAAGGGTGTCCCCGATAAAGTTGGGAAAATTGGTGGAGAGGCCAAAGATTGAGTAGGAGGAATGAGGGATGAGAATGATGGTTGGGTGCGAGGTTCAGCGTTGGATCCGCTGACAATCACTTCAGTCTGTAGAGAGGCTGAAGAAGGTGGGTTCATTTCCAAGTTTATAACTTCAGCGTTTAGAGACGCTGAAGCTGGGATGGAAGGGGTGGCTTGATCAGCTGTGGTAGAGCGTACCATAGAACTTTCCATCAGCTCTTCAAGATGAGCTGTGGAGTCTTCAGCGTGTGACTGCTGGGGGGGTTGCTCCTTGGTTTTCTTGATTCTTTTGGAACCAAGTTGGGAAGATGAGTGTTTCCTTTTTCGAGAAGGAGTGGAGGGTGCAGCGTGGGTATCAGCGGTGGGGATTTTCATTGAATGAGCTGCAGAAGTAGAAGAAGGAGGATTGAGAAGAGATAAGATAGTAGAAAGACGTACCTCGTTTTCCAGTGGCTTGAAGTCGAGCACCTTAGGGCCAACCTGAGAGAGTCTCGGATCACCCTCTTTTGGGTATTTGTCCCCAAGTCCAAGTTGAAAGATGGCGCTGATGAATCTGGGATAAGGAACCCATGAAGGTCTTTCAGCCATATCTACTCTGAACGCAAGGTCGTCGTAGATGATTGAGGCCCAGTCAACATTTAGACCTTTCAGCAATGCATATCCCATTGCTTGCTGAGGTTGAGCAGCTTGATCAGAAGAGCCACTATTCGCTGTCATGCAA
This sequence comes from Saussurea involucrata, assembly GCA_033807775.1. Taxonomy (NCBI): domain Eukaryota; kingdom Viridiplantae; phylum Streptophyta; class Magnoliopsida; order Asterales; family Asteraceae; genus Saussurea; species Saussurea involucrata. The sequence continues at coordinate 60,921,514 of CM066319.1, read as the reverse complement.
CTTATTAGATGTGCGAAGATGAAGTTCATCTCGCTGGGCATTTTGGACTTCTTGATCAAAGTCAGTTTCTTCTCAGGCTTCTTGTCCCTTCCAGTGTCCCATGCGTAACCCATTACATCGAAGAATGCAGTGATGGCTTCCCTATCAGCATGGTTTTTGTGGTTTGGGAGAGGGACAAAGTGGTTTTCTTTGGTAGAGGTAGGAAGACTCAGTGCTTTCCTGATAATGGCAGGGTTGATTTTGGTGGTGCCAAATTTGGTGTCACACAGAATGGAGTCAACGATCTTCGTTGGGTCTTTGGCATGGGGTACCTGAGCTCTTCTGGCAGTATACCAGAATTGAGATAGTAGGAATTGATGAGCAGGGGGTGTAATAGTCAGGGCTGTAGATAAGCAACATGTTTTGAGGTAATTCACAGCATCGTCCAGATGTGTGACTTGCTTTCGAGGAGGAAACTCGAAAAGCGCATGGAGGTTGTTCGATTTTGACAAATCGACTTCCTCAAGCTTGAACTTGACCTGAGGAGCTTTGACGAGAGTCAGTTTCTTTGCAGCAGTGGATTTCTCAGCGGTAGGAGCAGGAGTAGAAGATGTCATTTCTATTTAACATATCAACCATGAACATAGTCTTAATGTGAAAGATTTTCCAATAAGATGTTTTCGAATTTTGTCCATTTCATTCAGACAGAAATGTCTTAATGAAGATTAGGGTTTTCTTGTTTTTGAAAAAGAAAAGCAAACCCAGTAAAAGTCTTGTTTTCCATTTTCCTTTAGATAAGGATTCTGGAAAAAACGAATGAAGAACAAGTTTAAGATTTTGAGTTTTAAACTTGAAGAACAACCATGAAATGATTTCATTTTAGAAAAGGTTTCTTTTGTTTGATATGTTAAAAGCAACAAGAAGATCAGAAACAAGTTAAAATAGGTAAATAATGAGAATATTAACCTGGTAATCGAAGAAGAAGAAGATGAACAGATTTCTGGAAATAAGCAACAGTAAATCTTTACTTGCTTGGAGAAGAAGTTCGCGTAAAGAAAAAAAATATAAACTTGAAATAGTTTATATAGTGAGATTTGAGAGAGAGAAAAACTCGAGCGGGAAAGTTTTTCATCATGACACGGACACGTGTTTGCATTTGATTGGATGGTAAACGAAACGTGCAAACGCGTGTCAGAAAAAGAACGTGCCAGGGTTTATCCGTTGTGATGATGTCACAAACGTCCTTCATATTTTAGGATATCTCTGAGATTTTGAAAGCTCAGGGACTATTTTGAAAAACATGAAGCACTGAATACAAATATCAGTGTTAGTTTAAGAAATTTCAAACTATCGCTGTTAAGGAAGAGATATTCAGCGATGCAATTTGTTTTGAAATCTTACATTCATATGCGAACGTCAACGAGCAAGAGAGAAAACATACCTTGATATCAGCAAATCAATTATGTTCAGAGAGAGAATGATAGAATGGGCTATATAATTGTTTTATCCTATCGCTGGTCAAATGTGAACTACTGAAGATTTTACTCTTCAAAGTTCAACATTCCAAGCTCGCTGATGAGAAAGTTAAATCTTGTCTCATCAAGAGGTTTGGTGAACAGATCAGCTAACTGATAGTCAGTTGGAATAAAATGAAGTTCTATATCACCATTCATCACATGATCCCTGATAAAATGATACCTGATTTCGATATGTTTGGTCTTTGAGTGTAGCACTGGATTGTTAGCTATAGCGATGGCACTTATGCTGTCGCAATAGATTGGAATTTTCGAGAGCTGAAGGTCATAGTCTAGTAGTTGATTTCTCATCCACAAGACCTGAGAACAACAGCTTCCAGCGGCTACATACTCAGCTTCAGCAGTTGAGGTGGACACTGAGTTTTGCTTTTTACTTGTCCAACTCACCAGCTTTCCACCCAGGAGCTGACAGCCTCCTGTGGTGCTTTTCCTATCCAATTTGCAACCTGCAAAATCACTATCTGAATAGGCGATTAGATCAAACCCTGAATCTTTGGGATACCAAAGACCTAGGTTCATAGTACCCTTAAGGTAACGAAAGATTCACTTGATATCGTGCACACAAACAGGTTGCGTACATAATATCGGGTCGGCTAGCTGTAAGATACAAGAGAGAGCCGATCATCCCACGGTACAGTGTGACATTAACAGATATTCCATTTGAATCCTTGTTTAGTGTCAGCGGTGGTGCCATAGGGGTTTTCATAGCTGAACTTTGAGTTAAATCGAATTTCTTCAGCATATCTTTAACATACTTTCCCTGATTAATGAAAGTTCATTTTTCATTCTGTTTTATCTGAAGACCAAGGAAATATGTTAGCTCACCCATCATGCTCAGTTTATACTCTTCTTTCATCCTTTCAGAGAAACGAGTACAAAGATCAGGGTTAGTAGAACCAAATATAATGTCATCAACATATATCTGAACAAGAATGATATGACCTTTTACTATTCTGAAAAATAGAGTTTTGTCGATTTTACCTCGCTCAAAATTTTCAATTAGGAGATAAGAGGATAGAGTGTCATACCATGCACGTGGAGCTTGCTTTAAATCATAAAGTGCCTTATCCAGTTTATAAACATATCCTGGACGCTTAGGATCTAAGAATCCTAGAGGTTGTTCCACATAGACTTCTTCATTCAGCTTTCCATTGAGAAATGATGACTTAACATCCATTTGATATACTTTGAAGTCTTTGTGTACAACGTATGCTAAGAATAGATGAATAGATTCTAGTCTAGCCACTGGGGCAAATGTTTCGTCATAATCTATGCCTTCCTCTTGTCTGTATCCCTGAGCAACAAGTCGAGCCTTGTTGCGGGTTACAGTTCCATGTTCGTCCAATTTGTTTCGATAAACCCATTTAGTGCATATCACTGTCTTGTCAGTTGGTCTTCGAACAAGATTCCAAACATTGTTTCTTTCGAATTCAGTCATCTCTTCTTGCATAGCGCTGACCCAGTTTGGATCTTTGAGGGCATCATCTATTTTCTTTGGTTCAATCAGAGAAATAAAGTTAACAAATAAACAAATATTACCTGCACTTCATCGAGTCTTAACACCAGCGTTTAGATCACCAAGGATTTGATCAATTGGGTGATTTCCAGTCCATCGTTGAGCTGGAGCATGAATCGCTGACTCAAATTGAACTGGAGGAGCTGAATATGAAGCTTCAGCAACTTCTGGAATATCAGCCAAGAGAGGAGTGGGTGCAGATGTTATCTCATTTACTGATTGCTGAGAAGTAGATGGAATGTCTGAGACATTTGGTTCAGAAACAGGCATAGTGTTTAGAGGAACAAGTGAGACCCATGAAGTTTCAGCTTCACTATTCTGCATGTTTGGGATGATAGTAGGACCATCATCTTCAACGGTATGAGTATGAGGAGTGGGAATATCTTCTGAATCACCAAGATGAGAAAACATCCATTGATTCAGTTCTTCAGTATCAGCAGAGGGTCGAGAATTCGCTGAACGAGATTCTTCAAAAGTGACGTGAATAGTTTCTTCTACAGTTTGTCTTCTTCGATTGAAGACTCTGAAGGCTTTGGAGATTGAAGAATATCCAAGAACGATTCCATCATCAGCCTTAGGATCAAACTTTCCAAGGGCATCTCTGTTGTTCAGTATGAAACACTGACATCCAAAGATGTGAAGAAAGCTAATTGAAGGCTTTCTCCCATGAAAAAGTTCATAGGCTGTTTTATTAAATTTTTTGACTATCAACGACCTGTTTTGCGTAAAACAAGCAGTGTTGACAGCTTCTGCCCAAAACTGAGTAGGCAAATGAGAATCGCTGAGCATTGAACGTGCAGCTTCAATAATAGTTCTATTTCTTCTTTCAGCGACTCCGTTTTGTTGCGGTGTTCTCACTGAAGAAAAGTTGTGAGAAATACCCTTAGTCTCAAAGAAGGAATCAAGAGAACTGTTTTTGAATTCAGTCCCATGATCACTCCTTATTGAGCGAACGGTCAAGTTGTTCAGGGTTTCCATCTTCCTGACAAAGGTGATGAGTTCTTCACGGGTGTCACTCTTAGAACGGAGAAACATAACCCATGTATATCGAGAGAATTCATCAACTATGACCAGTGTATATTTCTTTCTAGCGATGGATTGTTTGTTAACAGGGCCAAACAAATCCATATGGAGAAGTTGTAGAGGAGATGACACTGAGGAAACTTGCTTTGACTTAAAGCTTGCTTTGGTCTGCTTGCCTTTCTCACACGCTGAACATAATGATTATTTGGCGTATGAGTGCTGAGGTAGACCAGTGACTAACTATTTTGAAGAAAGAGTGTTCAGTGTCTTGAAGTTGAGATGAGAGAGCCTCTTATGCCATAGCCAGTTGACATCAGATGAGGCTTTTGAGAAGAAACAAGAGTTCTCAGTGGTTGTTGAGTCCATGTTTATTACATAAACATTTTCCAAACGATAACCGCTGATAGCTATCTTCTCCTTTTTGTCAGCGACAAAGTAGGATTCCTTAGTAAAGATTACTTTGTTATCCTTGTCGCAAAGCTGACTGATGCTTAGAAGATTATGCTTCATCCCTTCAACATATGCGACTCTTCTGAAGGTTGTTGTACCATTAGAGAGTACACCAAACCCTCGGGTATGTCCTTTTCCATTTCCACCGAAAGTTACAGAGGGACCCTTCTCTTCTTTGTACTCAGTGAGCAGGTTCTTCATACCAGTCATGTGTCTAGAGCATCCGCTATCGAGATACCAGATACCCTTCTTAACCTGCATTACAAAGGAAGATTAGTTTGTCTTGGGTACCCACTTAACCATGTGTACACACTTGTCAGTGGGGGTAGAAGAGGAAGTGGAAGGTTCAACAGTCTTCGCAGTATTTGAAGATTCAGCTTTGTCAGTCTTCACTTTGGTTAATTTCTTAACCTCAGTGGTCTTCTTTGCCTTGGGGGCAATGATCTTCACCTTAGCTATCTTTTCAGCTTGGGTGGCTGTGGGGCACTTACTAGCAATATGATTGGTAAGTCCACAGTGATAACATTTCCTATAACTAAAAGTAGTTCTAGGACCATTTGTATGCTGAGCTTTTGATTTTGAATTTGAAGGACCAGCACCAAGTAAGTTATTGGCTTTTGAAATGGGAGGAACATTCAGTTCTTCGGATTTCTTACCAATAATTTCCACTTTGATTCTAGGAGTAGATCGCTGAATAGATCCACGCTGAATAAATCCAGGGATCTTATTCTTTGAACCAGAGGGATAAGTCACTGAAGCTTTAGAAGCGTTCAGCTTTGGTACAGAGGTACCCTTATGAGGATTTTGGTTAAAAGCAATTCTTTTACCTTTATTTTTAAAGATTGAGGTAGGTTTTGGATAAACAACTTTTTCTTTACCTTTAGAGGTTAAGGTAGAGATTTCCTTAGGGATAGGCGGTTTATAAGAGGAACACTGAGATGAGAAAGTGTCAGGGATAGAGGATACGAACATTCCAAACTTAAGCATGGAACGGTCAGTGGTTGGTTCTAGAGTATCAGCTTTGTAACCAAGACCACGTTTATCACTCAGGGGAATCTGAGACTTAATTATCTCAGTGATCTTTGTTGATGAATTATACCATCCATCAACAGTAGCTTTTTCATCTTTTACTGCAGCGATAGCTTCTTCGCGCTCGATTTTGACTAGCTGATTTAAATGAACTTGATCTTTAAAATCTTCTTCAATTTTAGAAAGATTTTCTATTTGAAGGTGACAGTTTTTAAGCTGTTCAGCGAGATCAAGGTTTTGATTTTCAACAATAGTTTTGCCATTCATGGCTTCATATAAACTTCTAGTCAGGAGATCGATCTTTCGAAGACTATCAGCTTCATCAATATTTAAAATATTGGTAAAGAAGGAAGGTGATACCTTAGTGGCAGAGGTTGAAGTAGAGGGAATGTCAGAATTTTCTTCCTCATCTTCAAGTTTGGCCATGAGACATAGATTGGCTTCATCATCATCTTCAGAGTCAGATGATTCTTCTTCGTCAGAGGCAACCCAATCATAGTCAGCCATAAGGCATTTGTCTTTCTTCTTAAAGGTTTTCAGCTTTGAATACCTTTCTTTCAGCTTTTTGTATTTTTCATCTCTAGTGCTGTGAGTAAAGTTCTTCTTGGGAAAAGCTGAGGGTCTAGAGACTTTCTTTGATCTGCACTCGCTAGCAAAATGTCCTATCTTTTCACAGTTATAGCAAGTAGCAGTAGCCTTATCAACAGGGGTTGATGATCTTGGCTTGTCTGTAATAGCAAGAGGTTTGTTCTTCTTGAAATTACTCTTTCTAGCAAATCTCCTGAACTTATTAGCCAGGAATGCCAGAGTTTCATCATTATCTGAAACGTCAGAGTCTGATGATCTTTCAGAGTTAGTTTCCAACTCAGTGACAGTGATAGTCGATCGCTGAGTGGAAGGTGACTCTGAGATTAAAGCAACAGGGGTGCTTTTGGAATCTTTTACAAGATTATTCTTAAGATGACTCGATTGCTCATGGTTCAGCATCGTGCCATATAAGGTAGAAAGGGTCATTGATTTTAGATCATTTGACAGCTTGAGACACATTGAATAACTGTCCCAACTTTCAGGTAAACATTTTAAGAACTTTGTCAGTACTTCAAATTTAGAATATTCCTTACCAACAATTTTCAGATCTATTATTAAGCAGTTAAAACGTTGGTGTAATTCAGAGAGAGTTTCATTCTTACCACAAATGAAGCTTTCATACTGTCTTACCAGGTTGATCTGTCGAGAGTCCTGGACTTCAGAAGTACCTTCATACTGAACACAGATTGTGTCCCACATAGCTTTTGAGGTTTTCAGGTTCATGACGGAATGGTAGACTTCGTTAGGAAGAGCCATGGAGAGTATGGATCTGGCTTTGGTGTCGATAGCCACTTTCTTCTTATCTTCATCAGTCCACATATGAATTTCCTTGGGAATCAGCCTTTCTGGAATAGCAGGTCTATTCTCAGCGGATGGAACTGCAGGATCAATTCTTATAGGAATATATGGGCCGTTTTCAAGATAGTAAGGCATAGTAGGGTCTACACCTTCTAAGAAGAGAATCATCCTATTTTTCCATAGATTAAAATTATCTCTGGAGAATCTAGGGGGTTTTGCAAAAGAACCGTTGTCAATATAATTAGTGTTTGTGTTGGTAGCCATTTTAAGAAATAGCAAGGAAGAGAAATCTTAGTATAGATCAGATCTTGTTTATGAGATTAAACAAATCTGCTCTGATACCACTTGTTGGTCCCGAAGGGCTATACAAGTTTGTAGAATGGGGGGGGGGGGGGGTTGAATACAAACACACGTTTTTACCTTTCTAAATTGTTTATTGATAAATCAAGACAATTTACAACTTGTTGCGGAACAAGATTAAGGATAAACCTAATCTAAACAAGTCTTGAGAAACACTATGTTTCTTGCACTAGAAAGAGTTAAAGAAATTACGAATAATAACTTAACAATAAGAGAGAAATAAGAAGATGGTCTGAGCACACTTCAAAACTGAAGTAAGGTTCTTCTTATATACTTCATGCATTTAATGCATGGCAGTATTGCTTTACACGTGGCAGCAGCTGAGTGGTTGCATGTCATAGACCTTTGTAGACAACCTTAGTAGCCGCATGGTGCACAGTGTAAAATCAGAGTTGTTGTACGATTACAGACAAAAGGGATGTCCGTTCTGACAGTTCGTACGGAGACGTGCAAGGGAGGTAAGACAATAGTAACATGCAGGGAGACTTCATGATTAGCTTTCGTTGAGTCAGATCTTTATCAGCGAATGATAAAGTTCAGCGATTGCTGAAGTCTTCTACTTGATACTTCACGTTGAGTGGACAAATCTTGGCTTCGCTGATATCCGCATCAGTTCATGAGTAGACTTGTCGCTGGTTCTTGAGCTTGATCTTCGACTTCAGCGTAGAACAAATGTTGACGTGAAACTTGTCTTCAGAGATCATAAGTAAACAAACTAAACTATCAGCGATCATCATTAGAATTGAACATGCTCAGAGCTATTGTTAGTACCAAAAATGTACTAATTATATGAAAGTTCTGTAAAGCTTGTATAAAGCTTACTATGCTTATGACTTGTGTGAGTGTCTCTATAAATAGGAGTTAGGAGCTCATTTGTAAAGAGGTGGCACAATGTAGAGAGCATAATTCTAGAGAGAAAGAGAGAGTCATCTTGTACTAAAATGATATTGAATCTAATATGAGGATGACGTTTGTATCTCCATCTCTCAATTACTTGAATTGTTGATGATATTCTAGGATTACAAGTGGTATCAGAGCTAGATCAGATCAAATTTTGCACAAATTGAAGATGTTTTTATCAATTTTCGAGAAAATTGAAAGTTTTTGGTGTTCTTGAGATTTTTCTTAAAATTCTCAAGAATTTGATCTTTTGGTTTGAATTCGTGTTTGTTTTTGGTGATTTGATTGATAGTATATCATTCTATTTTTTTATCAATCAAATTCGAGCACAAATCAAGTTTTTTTGAGGATTTTTTTTTAAAAACAAAAATATGAATAGTACTGTTCATCATTTTTTGGTAATGGATTGTGATTTGTTTTGTTAAAATTTGGTTGTGATTTGATTTGTTTCAAGAAAACTGATTGTTTCTTCTAGATTACACAGATAGATTTATCAATTAATTCTAATCAGTATCATTTACAGGTCTGAAAGTAAATTGTTTGATGTTCTTCGTGAGTTTTAATTACAGATCTGAGTTTGGATTCCATTTGTCGAGACTTGGTTGCTGAAATCCTCACAAATCTGTTCGATTTACAATTTCGATCAGTTTGCAGGTTTCAGAATCGAAAAATGACGAGAAATCGAGAAGATTGAAGTGTGAAAAGCTATCGCCGGAGTTACTGTTCATTCGCCGGAATCTGGGTTTGTGGCCGGAAAACTCAAAATTGCCGTACCAGTTTCATACGACTAGTTCATAACTGTCGTACATCTCTACGACTCATAACTGTCGTACATAACACCATCATAACTGTCGTATACCATTAACTCTCATACGACTGTCGCATGCTATTAACTGTCGTACGCCATTGAAGTTTTTTAGTCGGATGGCCAGAGTTCGTTCTTGAGATGCCATTCATCGATTTTGTTTGCATGATCATACATATTTCGTTCCATTCGATTTGTATTTGTTTGTGGAACACATAGAAAGAAAAATCATCGAATTTGGTTGAGAAACGAAAGAGAAACTTGAAAAAGAAATCATCAGATCGTTTTTCGTTTTTTTGAGGTTGAAGATGAACAGTAATTTAACGGACTGCCGTTAAGTGTCCGTTAAATCGGTTACAATTTTGGTCCTTTTTCCGTTAGGACTCGTTAGATTCGTTAGTTTTTTTGTTAGTTTCGTAATTGTTTGTTTCTTTTTTAGTCCTTATTCTGTTAGAGTCCGTTAAGTTTTGTTAAGTCTAATTAGTTAACATTTTGTTAGATTGTTCGTTAAATTTTTAACAATTTTGGTCCTTCCGTTAGTTTGTTATGTTAAATCCTTTAAATAGTTTAGATTTTGTTAGTTCTGGTCCCTGGACTTAGACGTTTCATATTTTGTTAGATTTAGTCCCTGTAGTTAGTAATTCGAGTTTGTTACATTTTCAGTCCTTATAGTTTAACTTTAGAATTTTTTACAGTTTTGGTCCTTCTACTTAGTGTTTTTAGAATTTTACATTTTTAGTCCCTAGACTTCTAAGTGTTTTAAAATTTTTCAATTTTAGTCCTTTGAGTCTTAAGTTTTAGATTTTTGTCATCTTTAGTCCTTGTCTTTTATAAGTGATAGTATTTTACACTTTTAGTCCGTATTTTTCGTTTTAGTTTCGTATTTTGTCATTTTTAGTCCCTATTTTTTGTAATTTTTCAATTTTTGTCCGTTTTATCAAATTTTACCTGCTTTTGCACGAAACTGATATATTTTTCTTATCTTTTGCAGGTTTGCCGATTTAAAGTCCAGTATTCCGCATTAATTTTTCGGAATTAATTTTTGAACGACAAATTTATAATTTGTTATTCAAAATTTGATTTTGAATTTTTTTTTCTGACTTTAATCGATTTTTCTCTGATTATCGTGTGTGCATAATTCTACTTCTCACGAAGTATCTGATAACGATCATTTTCAATCTTTTCAGGTAACAATGGATGATGATGAATATTATGGTTGGGAGTCACTTAAGGACAGATACAATAGAATAAAGATCCAAGATCTTGAACAAAAAGGAGTCAATTATAGGATAACAATTGAAAAGTTGAACAAAAGGTTGAGTGAGTTGGAGAACTCAACGATTGTTCAAGATATCAAAAGCAAGGATGCTGAGATCAATATTCTAAAGAAAAAGAATAGTGAGAGCGAACTTTCTTTGAAAACTATTACCTCTCAAAAAACAGAATTTTTGGATAAAATCAAAGATTTGGAAAAGAAGCTTTATTTGAGAGATCAAACAGAACAAACAATTTACATGAACAAGCCAAGGTTAGTGTGCTCTGTTAACAAATATTGGGGACTTGGTTACGAAAATCCAAAACATTTGGCCAAAGCTAGTTGTGCATTACCAACAATGTATGATTTCAAATGTTTAAGATATGCACGATATTGGCCTGAATTTGAAATTCATTGGACTGGTGAAAAGGAAACACGTGAAGAGGAAAATAGAAAAATATTTTTAACAACTCATATTCAACTTCCTTTTTGCTATACTTGTGAAACGGAGAAAACTCTCAAAAATCTAAATAAACCACTTCCAGATAACTATTTTGACATATGTGCTACAAAGCCTATCACTGAACAAGTCTTTGAAACTAAGAAATATGTTCCTACATTAGTTCTTGAAGGGAAAATTGTTGAATTGGAAATCTCTCTTGCTGAACAAAGGATCAAATATGATTATGAAAATGATCTCCTTTCAACTATTTTCTCAACTACTTTTAAGGAAATATCTTCTTGTTTTAATGACGAGGTGAAAAAGGAAACTATTAAGAGTGACAGTTCCTATCAGCGGTACTGTAAAGTCTTAGTACTTATCAACGATAGTGAAACTCTAATACATATTGTTTACTTACAATTTTCACTAAGTGTTTAAGAGAGGGTCATTATCAAATCACTGAGGGTTTGGATCAACATAAGGGGGAAAAGTGTCGAGATCTTGAAAGCTTCAATTCAAGAACGAGTGGAGGATTAGAGCCCCGACTCTTTAGTCGAGCTTTTCAGTGACAGGATCAATAAGGAGAAGATATCCGTGGTGGATTGAAATGTGTATAGGTAGAATGTGAGATGATTGATCAAGACGAAAATAGTATGAAATGATTGAGTAAGGGTCGTGGAATGCATGTATAGCAAGTTATTGCAAGGCCGAGAGGGCGACCACTGGTCGAAGGTAGAGTGTTGATGATAAGTTGCATGAGTAAAGCGGTTGACCTTGTTTGAGTGAGTAGCCTTCAATTGCAAGTAGAATTTCATGCATTGCGTCTTTACATGTGTTACATGAGATTTTTGTGATTAATGTCAATGTGTAAATATCAATTTTGATCGGAAATGAATCAATGTGTGCAAGCGTATGTTTAAAGAAAAAGGCAATTCCATTTACGTCGCATAAAGAAATTTTTGAGCTTAATGATTTGCAAAATATCCCACACTTTTCATGATAAGTTAAATTGTTGCAAAAAAAGTCAAGAAAACGTTTGCCTGCAAATCTTTTATAACCTAAATGAGTATTGACCTGTTGATATCATATAAATGAGTGTGAGAACCGACTGGTTTACGTTATGTCGGTAATTTCTTTCAGAACTTTGTCGTATGAAAAGATTTTCATTCAATATATTACTGTCGTAATAACATCGTTTGGGTTGAGTAAGATTAAGTTTTACAGAAAGATACATGCAAACGATTCTCGAAATCGTTGTGTAGGGCATTGAAGTTATGAGAGTGATGGGGTCGTGTGTACCCAAGCTAGTTCCAAGTGTTGTTTATTTAAAATGATAAAATGTGCGAAATGATTTATTTACCGCGTTGTCATGCATGAAGGCTATGAACTCGCTAGGTCGTAGAGTATTACAATTTTAAGATAAGGAAGAATTCCGAGAGTGGAGAGGTGTTGGACAAACCAGGGAGAGAATGTTTATAGTTTGGTATTTGTGTTCAAGAAGGGAGGTGAATAGTGGAAGAATCGGAAATGGACCTTGGTGTCAGTTGTATGTGTGAGTTCCAGTTTGATCAGATAACAACGAATCAATAAGAAATAACATGAACAATTGATGATTTCAACTTGTCATCCCTCTCGTATTCATTCAAAGTATCGTTCAGAAAATATTACGATCAAAGTAACGGAACGATTTCTAAAACAATAATCTCTCTAATGAATCTCTAGGAATGCTCTATCAATTGCTAACCTAATTCTAAGGTTAATTAAACCTTATATACTTAGACCTTAGCTAAGCAAGGCCCAAGACCATTAATCAAATTAAGCCCAATTAACATAATTAAAATTTTTACAATTAAATAACTAATCTAATTAAGCACTATATAACTATTTATATATCTTTCTAATATGTAGGACATTTATGGTCGTAACAATCTCCCCCTAACGATATATAAATAAAAATCGGTCTTGAAACCTTCAGGTCTTGATCTTCTATTCCTTTAGAATCCTTGAAACACTTCGGTGTTGCTTGTCTTCATGTCTTTCGACGCTCCCCCTTGAATAAATCTCTTGATCTTCATATCTTCAACTTTAAGAACTTGTAAAACCAGTATGCTCGATGGAAGAAATAATTTGAAGCAAACACCACTTGATAAGGAATGAGAAGAATTGATTACTTGTAATTACTTTGATCACTTGTATGCACTTTGAAACTCTTTGGATCTCGGAACAGATCAATCATTCGGGAAAAATCGGTCAACAGTTACTCCCCCTTGGCTTTTGCATGGGGACTTCTTTACTCCCCCTCGACTTTTGCTAACTCCCCCTCACCTTGATATTCGGTGTCTTTGAATCTGTACTCTTTCTCCCCCTCATGATGAGTAGGAGCATCCGGAGCATCATGCACGTTCAAAGACAATAGTAACGAGTAGCAAAAAAGATCCAGATCAAAACATTAAGTAACCAGAACGGGGTAATCAACTAACACAGAAACACGTTAGTAACTGTTATCACAACAATTTAAAAAATTGTGTGGCCTATGTTCACAGTTGGCAATGGGGTATCTCTGATAGGACTTCCAATTATCACTGAAGTAAAATTTTAAAAATTACTTCTCAATCTGTTCCGGCAATATCACGAAGATATGCAAATGGAATCACAAAGACTCGTGCATGTGTGAAAGAAATAAATTTATCTATTTGGCTCAAAAATTTATTTAACTCGGGACACAAGTTAAAAATCAATTGACACAGTGAATAGAATGTGAAGTTCGGAGACCGGAGCTGATGTCTTCCTGTTTCAATATCTAAGACCTCCGAGTGAGGAATAGATAGATTATGTGCTAAATCTCCGTGCATATATGAAACAAGCATCTGTTGTGAGATACTTGAGTGGCTGGGTGGGGTGACATGAGTTATCGACACTGGGTCTATGTCTGTTTCAATATTCATCTCCAAAGAACGAGAATGAATAGATTGTGTGGTTACCCGGATAACTGACTCGGTTTGGTAAGGACCAATAATTCTTTTAAGTCCTGTCACATCCTCACCATATTCTTTTCACTCCGAACTCATCTATCAATCTAGACCCCTCACTGTAGTCTATAAGGGATGTGTTTCTTGGGTAGGTCCATCCGGTTCTGGATTGACCATAGAAACAATGTAAGTCCTAACACTCCTTTCATGCATCGAGTTGAACATTTTAGTAAAACAGTGAAGAACGAGTTCTAAACTGAAATGTTTAGAAGTCAAAGCATTTAAGAGCGAGTCCTGATCTGAGATGATCAGAAGTCATAAAAATGAAGTCCGAGTTCTGATATGAGGTAATCAGAAGTCATTGTTGAAATACCAGAATTTCAAGAGACAAAATCAAGCGCAAAACAGAATGACTCAGTAAGTACAGTGTTTGCAATAAATGAAACAAAGATCAGAAAGTTTAATTGTGAAGAGCAAGTCACAATAATTATATCAGATAAGAATGGAATCATTTGCAAATTAGCGAACTTGGAAAACAACTAGGAATTCAAACGAGTGTATTTCCATCGAAAAATCAACGAATATGTGAGACATGGAAATAACTAAGTCAAGGAAAATGACACGTGGCAATCATGGAATTTAAAATTAGAGAATAACAAACACAAGTAAGTTATCCAAAATAAATTACCACGGTCTTTGAATTTAGTTGATGTTCACTTACCTTTCATAGAATAGTACTCCCCCTCAAATGTGGCATAACCTTCGAATGCAGTCATGTGAAAATAATGTTCTGAACTAAGCGCACATGACATTCCTGCAAAATAAATTAGAAGGATTTTGGTATCCATCCATTGATGGATCCTTGACGGTTAGATGCCCTATTATAGTGAGGACCGGGGATACTATAAGTACCATACCAATGATTTGCGTACCTTCGATCAACAAAATCATTCGAACCACATGTAGAACAACAGATACAATCATGAGAAAGTTGACGCAACTGTTGAACAATTGTGAGTTCCAGATCCGTGCAACGAACAATATGAAATCAATAGATAATAACAGGTCGGTATGATTTCAATTGGTCATCCAATTTGCTTTCAATATTTCAGAGAGTTTACAATACGAGTAGGAAAGCTAAAATGACAACTAGCTTAATTCTAAGCTAATTACAACTTTAAATACGCTGGGCCCGTGGTAACAAGCCCATGGCCCGTTCACTAACTAGGATCAAAATAAAGAATTACAAACAAGCCCTTGAACTTCTATTCAACACATTAATTGACCCTAACAATCTCCCCCTTTGAATCGAAGTTCGAGTTCGCGCCAGTTGTTGACATATCTTTTACGGAGCACAAAGTGTACCTCGAACATTCTGATAGCACGGCGATAGTCGATGCGTTCTTCAACCACGTCTAAGGCTTTTCGAGAGGTAGTTTCATTCGGATTGGGAACATACGAAAGCCTTCGATTTTCGGATTCGAAAGAGATGATTTTACGAAGAGCATCTTGGACTTTGAAGAGCGTGCCGTCGCAGAATCTGACTACCTGACGGAAGCGAAGAAATCTCTTTTCTTTCTGATCGTTGATGTAGACTATCCCAAATTCTGATCGTTGATGTAGACTATCCCAAATTCAGTTCGGGCGCTTTCAGATTCGGCTTTATCAGGTTTACCTTCTTAGCTTTGTTCTCGATTTCCATTTGAAAGTCAGTAAGATATGACATCATGATAGAACGGACTAGGAATCGACGAACAGCTTCGAGCGCTTTGGTTACTTCGAGCGGTCGGATAGTTCTGGTTCGGAGGTCTTTTAGAATATCATAGAAGTCGAACGGTCGGAGGTTCTTGAAGTCAGCTTCGGAAAATATCCATTCATTTCTGTCTTCGCGTCGGACAGTGAAAATGGGAAACCAAACTCTAAGAATTCTACCTGATTGGACTTTGAGTACTTCGATGATCTTGTGCTTTGTTCGGACTTGGCTAACTGGCATACACCGCTTCATTGTTTTTATGTACTGGCTTTGGTATTCCGGGTTGGAACTATAAATACGAATGCAAAAAGTAGGCTCGATAGGGCGTAACCTGTGAACGAACAACCTTTTGAGAGATTCCTCCAGGTGAGGAATAAATATCGTGATCTTCTCCCAACGGATTTGTTTCTGTTGAGGAGGAGGAAGATCAGAAGCTGTAGGTTGTTGTTGAGGAGATGTCGGAATATCAGCAGTTATAGTTTCAGGTCTTGTAGAAGTTTCGGCGGCTTGAGCAGAGTGAACGGGTGTACCATAAAGGTTTTGAAGCAGAAACTGGTCGTAGTCAACATTATCATCTTCATCAGTAGGGAAGATCAGGTTTACCTGGAGATTTACGGCAGTGGCGGCTTTTTTATACCATGCATCTTCGGTCTCTGGGTCGATCTCGGTGTCTGGATTAATCATATTGATTGTAGACCTATCTGATGTGTCGTATGTGACCAATTCCTGTGTTATTCCCTCAGGCTTTTCAATCGTCGGGTCTTCGTCATCAGAGATGTCCATATCAATTACCATCTCGGCTAAAGGCAACTCGGCTTCGGGTTCGGCTTCGGTTGTAGTTGCCGCAGTTGAGGGTTCCTGTTGAACCACAGTAGTTTCCGGGATGATTGGAGCGGACTCGGACAAGCGTAGTCTCTTGTTCTCCCCCTCACGGTGATCGGGATCATCCTGGTCATCGTGCCGTCGCTTGAGTCCGCCAGCTTGACTTTTGCAAGTATCTTCTAGTGAGGCGACTTTATCGGACAGTGTTTTAAGCGCTTGTTGAACGTCGTTAAGAGTCATGTCGAGCTGGTCCAATCTTGAGGTAACGGATGACGAAGGAGCATTGACCTGGGATTGTAGCACTGAAATCAGGTCTACTTCGGTAGAGGCATTGGTATCTTGGTGTTGGAGCAACTGAGCTAGGAGCATGGTCTTCAAAGTATCCACCGAATAGATAGGTTGAACGGGAGCCGGTGGTGGTGTCGGTGCAGTTTCAGGTTCGACCATCTTCTCTTTACCTTTGATCAGAGTGTTCAGTTTGTCGAGTTCATTGGTGAATCACTGCTCCATGGCCTCGCGGACAGCCTTTAGGGCGCCGTCCAGATATCCCTTTGACACAAAGTCTGGGAAAATAACTCCGGGATCACTTAGATTACCCGTTGAGGCATCTACCTTAGAGGCAGAGCCACCTACTTTCACGGTTGGCATAGGGGTAGCCGTGGTAGGATTTCCTTCCGATCCTCGCGTTCCGCTTAAAGGCGGAGACACTACGGAAGTTCCAATCGGGTCATGAAGAGCCTCGATGGTCGTTGTCACATCTTGTGTCCTAGCCGAAGAAATAACATTTGCAAATGGCTCTAGACGTAATAGTGCACTCAAAGAAGTCAATACCGGGGGAGGCTGGTCTCTTGTTTCAATACCAGTGCTCTCCGATTGAGAGACCGGTAGATTTTGTGCTTGATCCCCGTGAGAAGTTGAAACACCCGTCTTTTGAGAGATGGATGAGTGGCTTTGGAGGTTGTGCAATTGCACCGCTGGGTCCACGACAGCTTCTTCAATACCCCGTCCCAACGGATGAGACGGGATAGCAGATGTGGCTCTTGGCTGGATTCGCTCAGAAGCCTCTATATCTTTACGGCTTAATCTTTCTTGGTTCGCTTTCGACCGTAATTCCCTCCGTCTCACATGTTCTAATTGATCAACTAATTCTCCCTCAGGTCTCCTTGTATCTCCCACATCAGACTGGATAGTAGGGATCAGAGGTGGTGTCGGTGAGTCGAAAGGGATGCCTTCGGTAAAGTCTGGGTTTAGTCCGATACTTGTAGGTATTAAGGATATATGTATGGCACAGGTCGTATCGGACTCGGTGGAGTCAGATTCAACATCCTCCACATGTTTGGTCGGTGAAGGAGGATCAGATATGTAAGGCTCGGAGTCCCGGTGAAGCATCGGTCTAGATGATGTACCTGCTTCGCTCATCGGTCGGTGATAGGAAAGGGTTGTTGGCTTGGTCCGGCTTGGGTAGTACTGGCTCGCATATCCAATGCACCGCCCATGCCTGTTCCCCTCCCACGTATTCTCAACACACCCCATTCGGGAGCCCCAGCTGCCCGGATTCTACCACCTCTCGTCCTAGGACCCTCACGTCCCTCAGTTCTATGTCCCGAGGGAGGTCCCTCCGGCTCTGGCTGGACCATGGGAGCAGCTAACTCTCTCCTATATTCTATCACACTCGGTGCATTGGGGTCCGCATGTGCCAGTAGCGCTTTAGGTATGGGCATGGCTATGGCATTGGACGGGTTCCGAATCACCATATATTGTAAATGGAAAGGAGGACATACCGGATGGTTAATGTGTCGCGGTATCCCTGGATTCATGTCCATGTGTTGTTTGATCGCCAGTGAGAGGAAACGAGGATATGGTAGGAACTTCTTTTGCTTCGAACCAACAATTTGTCGAATAGCTTGCACAATTTCGCGCCAGATAATCATTGCGAAGTCGACGTGAGACGCAGGAAGTCGCCTGTGCACTGGTCTATTCCCTTCCATCTGGATGAGAGACACCTGTTCAGTATGGTGAACAACGTGTACCAGATGGGCGCCATATATTTGCGGTTGAATGCTGAAGGTCGATCGATAGCGTGATTGTATCCGAGTGCGCTTACTTGTGCACACATAGTCGCGTCATTGACCGCGGGGTTGTAGCGTTGATGTCCGCCGGCGGTGGCCTCGGGTAGTGATAGGAGACGCCGGAAGGACTCAGGTGTGAGCGTGAAGGATTGGTTGTCGATCCGCGCCGTGATGGTCTGAGAATTGGCAGCCGTAATGACTTAGACAGAGAGCCATACTTGATAAAGATATAGTGTAGGGACGTCGGCTGTTGCAGTGAGGGCCTCACGGAGAGGGTGACCTAGTAGGATGTCCACGACCACACGGTGTTGCTCCTGTGGTCGGAACTCAACGACGTCCAACTGATGATTGTTGGCTTCCATCTCGATGCCATGGTCAGGGTTGACCAAAGCATTATCAGCTGCTTCGTCGATAAATTCCTCGTGAGGAGGAAATTGTTCTTCGGGATTTTGTTGTTGTTCTTGATCCGCCATAGAGTATCTGAAAAAGATCCAAAGTTAGTAATCAAGATGGATGAACAAGTGCAAGCGTGTACCTTGGCAATAATGGGCTCAATCTGTGACAGAATGAGGACTGGCAGTGAGAAAACAGGGTACTGGACTGACAAACACAGGGGTGTCCGGACAAACAGTGGAAAACAAGACTTTCCGGACAAACCATGGTATCCGGACAAAAGGTATCCGGACATCAAAGGTTTCCGGATGTGAAGAGGGTTTCCGGATAAAGTAAGCATTCCGGTCAAAGAGGGTTTCCGGATCAGATAGGTTTCCGGACATCGTAGATTACCGGACACTGCAACTATCCGGGAGTTGAACTTACCAGAAACCCTTATGTTTCCGGACAACTAGGTATTCCGGATGTTGATGGTTTCCGGATAAATCGTCATAGACTTGAGTGTTTCCGGACACGAAGAATGTGTCCGGACGACTTTCAGATGGTTCGATTTCGCTCAAATAAGCTTGCAGAGAGTTACCCAAGCACCAAAACAGTTGTAATGTGAAAGTATGTGCATACGGGTAAGTGCAAATCGGCCAAAAACACCCTGCAATCGATCGTACGACGTTCGACTCGAGACTAGGGTTCGGATACCCGTTAATCGACCAAATCTGTGGTCGATGTGTGGTGTGAAGTGCAAGAACCTCGACTATTAATGATCTAAATGGTGATGCGAATAACATACCTATTTTTGGAGCGAAACTCGAGTAAGAACTGTGGATTGAGAAACTGTCTGAACGAGAGAGAGAAAGCCAAGGGTTTTTCGTAGGGTTTGCAATTTTCCGGATAATGAGGATGAAAGTCTCCGAATCCCTTATATAAGGGACAAAGTTTTCGGATAGGACGTCCGGATGCCCATCCGGATTGATGGGTGTCCGGATACCTGTCCGGACACTTTGTGGAGTTTGACAAAAAATCTCCTTTTCTTTCAGATTTTTCATAAATTAGGACCATTTGGATGTAAAACGAGCCTTCTCTCGCTCCCCCTCAAACTGAGCATGGGGATGACTTTGCTCCCCCTCGAATAGTGTAGAAATGTGCAATGGAGAGTTCGACAAAAAAAAACTTTTGTACATTTAAAGAAAAACGTTGTGTCGCTCCCCCTCAAATGATGAACATAAAGTGATATGCTCCCCCTCAGAATGTACGCGTAGTGTGAAATGCACACGGGAGTATCCACACACAAAAAAACTTTAATTCTGTTAAAAAAATTGTGTGTAACACTCCCCTCAACAATAGAGTAAACTTACCTGATACCGGGTCGTGCTTCCCCTGAACACATGAACACTTGTTAAAACACAAATATAAGTAAATAAATTAGACGACAGTATGAAAGAAAAGAAACACACGTGGAAAGAAAGGAAACAAACAAAATCTACCTAATAAATACAGAGACTCAATCTAACTGTGTAACTGATACAAGTAGAATACAAGTGCGAGAAAGTGTATGCTCAATCATCGGGAGTGTGAGTAGACAGTTTCTCGTAGATGTATGGAACTTGTAACGGGCACACAATTAGATCAAGTCTTCAGATTTAGCATACCTAACTTGGACACTAGAGTATTAAAACGTTTTTCGTCCAAGGGTTTTGTAAACATGTCTGCTAACTGATGCTCGGTATTTACAAAGTAGAGTTCGACTGTACTTCTTTCAATGTGATCCTTGATGAAGTGATACCGAACGTCGATGTCCTTGGTCTTAGTGTGTTGGACCGGGTTACTGGATATGGCAATTGCGTTCTTCGAGTCGCAGTAAATGGGAACCTTTACGTATGTGAAGCCGTAGTCCTTGAGTTGGGTGCGCATCCAAATCACTTGAGAACAGCAGCTCGCGGCGGCCACGTACTCCGCCTCGGCAGTCGACGTAGAGACGCACTGCTGCTTCTTTGATGCCCAACTCACCAGGCTATCTCCCAAGAACTGCACATGCCCCGATGTGCTCTTCCGGTCCATCATGCTGCCCGCGTGGTCCGCATCAGAATAAGCGGATAGCTCAAAACCTGTCTCTTTCGGGTACTGTTAATGCCAAAAATCGCACAAAAGCACAATTTAAGGTCGATGTGGACTTTAAAGATCTAAAGAAATGTATCTCAAGCCAAGCAACATAATTGCGATGAAAAAGTAAAAGAGACAAGAGATTTGGTGACGCAAAAAACCCCAAAACGAGGGAAAAAACCGCGGTCGACTTTGTGAGAGTCGACAGTGCACTATGGTCGCCAATCAGGGGCGACAGTCCTTTGAAAACGAGTATTTCGTGTACAATAAGTTACAATTATAGAAAAAGTAAACTCATTCGTGTGCAAATGACGTGTGTCGTGCATAAATCGTGCGAAAAAGTATGCTTGTCGTGCGGTTTGAACTGCCGTCGTCGGGTGGTTCGAAATGCTGTCGTGCGAAACTTGCATTAGCGATATGTGTTTGAATGCTTCGTTGATCACTGTTGTATTGTGAAAGAAATGTGTAAATGAGTGTAAGTGCAGATGTTCAGATGAATGTAGACTGATCCCCCCCTCGAAGATGAAGCAAGCCTTTATATAGGGTTCGCTGGTCATTAATGAGCTTTGAATGGTTGGTTTTGTAACCGCTGTCGAGTCTTTAATGTCATTAAGAGCTCGTCCGTTACTGGTCGTCGTGCCATAAAGGTCCATAGACCTGCATTAATGAACAAGAGAAACAGATGTTGACCATTAGTGGTTAGTATAATCGTAAGACCGTCTTAAGTTCTGGACGTCGGTCTTATGGAGCATACGACCGTCGCCGAAATATAAGACCATGCATATGACTGTAAATGTCTTGTAAGACCTTATCTTAGTATAGGAATGATCTTATGGAAATATCTTAAGACCAGGATGATGTCGAAGGATTAGGTCGATATAAGACCGATGACAGAGACTATCAACGCAAGACCGACGAGTCGTAACTGACAACATGTAACTAGCGACATAAGACTAGTGGCGTAGGACTAGTAACATAGTACTTAGTGACATAAGACTAACGTCGTGAGACTAACGATGCGTGACATGCGATACGTGCGATCATTAGATGATTATTGACCTGAGATGTCTTTTAATAACCAACTATCGTGTGTTGGGGATATGGCAATAATGGGTATTATCTTTGTCGGTCGAGAGTATGACCGTCGTAGATATCTATGATCATGTCGAGGGAATTTCCTAAGTCGGTCGAGGGTGTGATTTTTTACCCAAACAGTTAGCCCCCCGAGATCTGAATTTCAAAGCCATTTGAATTTCAGATCTCGTACCAAAGTAAAATGTGTTCCTACGGAGACGTGTTACTTTTGCTAGTTGGAAAACCGACTTGGTCAGCTAAAATCGTGAGACCGGTCGACGGTGTACGAATGACACATCTGTTAAGCAAGTTGCGACGATCGAAAGATGACCTTTAATGCACAAGTTACTTGTGACGTTTGTAAGACTATCTTAAAACGTAAGGAACCGATGGTGATCGTAAGACGATCTTTATCAAAATGAGATGTGTGGGATGGGAGACAAACGTAAGATGATTGTGTTGAAATAAAGTTTTAGTGACGATCATAAGATGATCGGACCGAGATAAAAATTTAAGAATCTTGCGATACAGTCGCTAGAGACCTATGTTCTGGCGTTTCGAGCCGATATGGTCGTTATCGACTTGTGATCTGGCGTTTATAGCCAATATGGTCGTTAGAGACTTAATGTCTGGCGTTCTGAGCCGACACGGTCGTTAGAGACATATGATCTGGTGTTTCGAGCCGATACGGTCGTTAGAGACATATGATCTGGCGTTTCGAGCCGATACGGTCGTTAGAGACATATGATCTGGCGTTTCGAGCCGATACGGTTGTTGGAGACATATGATCTGGCGTTCCGAGCCGATACGGTCGTTAGAGACCTATGATCTGGCGTTCCGAGCCGATACGGTCGTTACAGACCTATGATCTGGCGTTCCGAGTCGATACGGTCGTTAGAGACATATGATCTGGCGTTCCGATCCGATATGGTCGTTAGAGACCTATGTTACGTTGTGTAAGTTTTGCTTTATCAATCGTGAAATTTCACTAAATATAGAACGAATAAGAAGTCGTGCGACTTAGGCATCCATCGTAATACAATAAGCTAGAACATAAGTCATAAGACTTTTATACTTTTTAAATCGTGTAAGCAAACACAAGTACGTGCGATTGAAATATTCATTCAGAACGTGTAGTTCCTCTAAGTTAAAAGAACTTAGATCATGGGGTCGTGAGACCTTACAATTGCACACTTAGATTGTGCAATGAGCCTGAATCGTGCATCCCTGCGATAAAGTAGTCAAGTCATAAAGTAGACCTGTTTGCTAATGTCGTACGATCCTGCGAGAGTGTACTAAAGTCATACGATAGACTTAGTAACTCATGTCATACGATCCTGCATTGAGCTCTTGAATGCTTTGGAACACTCGTCGGAGGACATAGTCGCCTACTTGAAAGACTTTAACTTTGACATTCTTGTTGAAATGTCGCTCGACCGGTTGCCGCTGTGACGCCATTCTGATCAATGCTGATTCTCTGAACTCTTCCAGGGCGTCGAGGTCATGACTTAAATCAACCAGGTTATGGTCGACGGAAGTATACCTCGAGGTTGGGAGGTGGACCTCGACCGGCAAAACTGCTTCACAACCATAGACCAAAGAGGAAGGGGTTTGTCCTGTGGATGTGCGCGATGTCGTGCGATTCGCCCACAGGACCGAAGGGAGTTCTTCGACCCACTTTACCTTTGCAGCTTTTAACCTTTTCTTAATCGAAGCGATGATGATTTTATTGCTTGACTCAGCAAGTCCATTTGCATGGGGATACCTTATTCGTGATTTTACGGTCAATCTTGCGACTTGCCTTTATTGGCAATCATGAGATTAAAACGTGCGAGTCGCACTTATTGGCGACATTTGCGTTTTGATACGCGTCTTACCATGACTGGTGATTGTGAGATTCAATGTACAAGTCATGCGTACGTCATGACTAGCGATCGTGGGAGTCGCTTTTATTGGCGACCAACAATTTTTAACCTGCGTTTGCCGTGACTGTAGATCATAAGATAAAAAATGTGAGTCGTCATTTATCGATGATTATAAGTCGTAACCTGCGTTTTAAGTCGTAGAGACTTTGGTTTCTCACGATGTAAATCGTAAAACCTGTATTTAAGTTGTAGAGACTCGCGATGCAAATTGTAAGACCTGTATTCATATGATCTTGCGAGCCTGCAATGTGAAATCGGGGGTGGTCGTTGATTTGACCAATGATCCTTTGATGCTTAACTCAGTATTTACATGTTAGATCATAATAATTGAACGAGGAGAATATACTTAGAGTATATATATAGAGTTTGTTCCACGTAGGATGTCACAATTACCCGTAACATGGAGTCGATAAACGCCTTTTTCCAAGGACTTTTGAAATAAAAATACGGCGTTTCCCATTTTGTGGAGGGTGTTCCGAGCCCCCGAGTCCCTTGGATGATGCGATACATACGATACTTTGACGGAGCATTTTTATCAGGGCTTGAATCTGGCTTCGAGCCGTATTCAATTCCAATCGAAGTTGAATCAGGGGATCTTGTCAACTTGCCATATACCTGAAAAAACTTTACAAGATCGTTAGAGCGATATGAGTGTTGACTTGAGATTTTCTCTAGATGGGGTCCCACGGATGGCGCCAAATTGTTAATGCCAAAAATCACACAAAAGCACAATTTAAGGTCAATGTGGACTTTAAACATCTAAAGAAATGTATCTCAGGCCAAACAAAATAATTGCGATGAAAAAGTAAAAGATACAAGAGATTTGGTGACGCGGAAAAACCCAAAACGAGGGAAAAAACCGCGGTCGATTTTGTGAGAGTCGACAGTGCACTATGGTCGCCAATCAGGGGCGGCAGTCCTTTGGAAACGAGTATTTCGTGTACAATAAGTTACAATTATAGAAAAAGTAAACTCATTCGTGTGCAAATGACGTGTGTCGTGCGTAAATCGTGCGAAAAAGTATGCTTATCGTGCGGTTTGAACTGCCGTCGTTGGGTGGTTCGAACTGCTATCGTGCTAAACTTGCGTTAGCGATATGTGTTTGAATGCTTCGTTGATCACTGTTATATTGTGAAAGAAATGTGTAAATGAGTGTAAGTGCAGATGTTCAGATGAATGTAGACTGATCCCCCCCCCCCCTCGAAGATGGAGCAAGCCTTTATATAGGGTTTGCTGGTCATTAATGAGCTTTGAATGGTTGGTTTTGTAACCGCTGTCGAGTCTTTAATGTCATTAAGAGCTCGTCCATTACTGGTCGTCGTGCCATAAATGTCCATAGACCTGCATTAATGAACAAGAGAAACGACTGTTGACCATTAGTGGTTAGTATAATCGTAAGACCGTCTTAAGTTCTGGACGTCGGTCTTATGGAGCATGCGACCGTCGCCGAAATATAAGACCATGCATATGACTATAAATGTCTTGTAAGACCTTATCTTAGTATAGGAATGGTCTTATGGAAATATCGTAAGACCAGGATGATGTCGAAGGATTAGGTCGATATAAGACCGATGACAGGAGACTGTCGACGCAAGACCGACGAGTCGTAACTGACAACATGTAACTAGCGACATAAGACTAGTGGCGTAGGACTAGTAACATAGTACTTAGTGACATAAGACTAACGTCGTGAGACTAACGATGCGTGACGTGCAACACATGCGATCATTAGATGATTATTGACCTGAGATGTCTTTTAATAACCAACTATCGTGTGTTGGGGATATGGCAATAATGGGTATTATCTTTGTCGGTCGAGAGTATGACCGTCGTAGATATTTTTGATCATGTCGAGGGAATTTCCCAAGTCGGTCGAGGGTGTGATTTTTTACCCAAACAGGTACCACAAGCCAAGATCAGCAGTACCACGTAAATAACGAAAGATTCGTTTGACGGCTATTAAATGAGACTCTTTTGGTTTTGATTGAAATCGGACGCATAGAAAAGTTGAAAACATGATATCCGGTCTACTTGCGGTTAGATACATCAAAGAACCAATCAATCCCCGATACAATTTAGTGTTCACATCCTTTCCGTTAGGATCGGCGTGAAGCTTTGTACCGGGTGTCATGGAAGTTTTCATTGGTGAGGACTGTTTCATCTGGAATTTCCTGAGAATATCCCGGATGTACTTAGCCTGGTTTATGAATATCCCGGTTGACAGTTGTTTAACTTGTAGACCAAGGAAGAAATACATCTCACAAAGCATACTCATTTTAAAAAATTGTCCCATAAGTTTGGCAAAGTTCTTTGCATACTGAGGATTAGTAGAACCGAAAATTATGTCATCGACATACACTTGAACTAAGACAATATGACCTTTTTCGTTCTTGATGAACAGAGTTGAATCTATCTTACCTCGTGTGAATTCTGATTTTAGCAAGAACTCGGACAGAGTGTTGTACCAGGCTAGCGGAGCTTGCTTTACACCATAGAGCGCCTTATCTAGAACGTAGACATGATCAGGCTTCGAATAGTCTACGAATCCTTCCGGTTGCGATACATACACTTCTTCCTTGATATCGCCGCAGAGGAATGCGGTCTTTACATCCATTTGGAAGACCGTGAAGTTTTTGTGTGCGGCGTATGCAAGGAACATACGTATGGCTTCGATTCTTGCCACCAGAGCGTAGGTCTCATCATAGTCGATCCCTTCTTGCTGACGGTATCCCTCAGCCACGAGACGCGCCTTGTTGCGAACTACGATACCGTCTTCGTCCTTCTTGTTCTTGAAGATCCACTTGGTTCCGATCACCGTCTTGTGGGTTGGACGTGGAACAAGTCACCATACCTTAAGAGCCTCGAATTGGTTGAGCTTCTCTTACATGGCTATGATCCAGTCTGGATCTTCGAGTGCTTCGCGTACATTTGTCGGCTCGATCTTACTCAAGAAGCCAGAGAAGAGGAAAAAATTGGCTGAAGCGCCTCGTGTTTGAACAGGTGTGGAGGGATCACCGATGATTTGATGTAGGGGATGAGCTTTCGTCTATTTGGTGGTGTGTGGAAGCGGCTGCTGAGTTGAGTGAGATGTGTCCGAATCCACGTAAGCACTAGATGGAAGGTCTTGTACTGCTTCAAGTGTAGCAGGCTGGTTTCTCGGAGGAGGCGGGGGAGGATTCGTCGAAGGTTGAACAACTTTTGGTTCCGAGGAATGCAGAGGCTGATCATCGATTGTAGCAGATGACGAATCATTAGGAGCGATCTCCGGGTTTGTTACTGGTTCCTCTGGGGGGACAGTAGTGTCAGTTGAAGTTGATGATGACGGTTGAGTTGTCTCCACAGTAATGGAAGGCGTGCTTGTCGAAGGCGGCGGGCCGGATAAATTCGCCGAATCCTCAATACGAGCAGCTTCAAGTCGAGGTTGTGCTGAGACATGAGGGGTAGAAACGTTAAATATATCATCATAAAAATATTTGAACAGTAAATCTAAATCTGAAAGATCAACATTCGATGAAGATGCATGATTCGGATTTACTGTCGCTTGTGCAGATCCCGAATGTGGAAGTTCGGAAGCTAGCACGCCAGCTAAACCGGGTTCTGAACTGATGTGTTCAGAGGCCAAATCTGCGGCTTCGTCGAATGTCACGTTTACACTCTCGATAACGGTTTTAGTTCATTTGTTGTAAATGCGATACGCCTTAGCCTGCATGGAGTATCCGTTGAAAACTCCTTCGTCCGCCTTTAGGCTGAATTTGCCGAGATCGTCCTTGTCGTTTAAGACGTAGCATGTGCATCCGAATGCATGGAAGTACTTGATGTTCGGAATGCGTTTGTTGATGATCTCGTACGACGTCTTGTTGAACCGCTTGTTGATGATGGAGCGGTTTTGCGTGTAACAAGCCGTAGACACCGCTTCGGCCCAGAGAAATAGCGGCAATTTGGACTGGGAAAGCATGGTACGAGCCGCTTCGACGAGGGTACGGTTGCGTCTTTCCACCACCCCGTTTTGCTGAGGAGTGCGTGCAGCCGAGAAGGTTTGCGAAATACCGACTGAAGTCAAGTAGTCGCACACTGTTTAGTTTTTGAATTCCGTCCCGTTGTCGGTCCTGATAGTCTGAACTTGACTCTGAAGATTTAGCTGGATGGTCTTCAAATGATTGATGATCAGCTCTGGAGTTTCGTCTTTCGAGCAAAGGAACTTGACCCATGTATAGCGCGAGAAGTCATCCACCATCACCAGGACGTATGTGCGCTTGTTGATGCTTTGAACACGCATCGGTGCACACAAATCCATATGGATAAGTTCGAGGGACCAGGACTTGCTTGGAGCTGCATTCGGCTGATGCGTCGCCTGCTTCATCTTTCCCATCTCACATGCCCCGCAGAGTCGATCCTTCACGAATTGAAGATCGAGCATGCCTTTTACGTGTCCGCCCAACACCAGTTTGTTGATACTCTTGAAGTTAAGGTGCGAGAGACGCCGATGCCAAATCCATGCTTGTTCGGAATTAGCCTTGGACATCAGGCAGACAGGGTTATCGGACTTGAGGGCTGCGAGGTCGATGGTGTAGAGGTTGGTTTTGCGCTTTCCAACCAGTAGCTCCACTCCGTCGTCATTGAGTATTCTACACCTTTTGGCTTTGAACCGGATCTCGAGATCTTTGTCACAGAATTGGCCAATGCTGAACAGATTGTGTCCCAATCCCGCGACGTGTGATACCTTCTTGATAGTGATCTTATCTTGGACAATGTCGCCGTAGCCAACAATCGGCGCCTTGTCATTGTTCCTAAATCTCACGTCTCCACCATATTCTTATTTGTAGTTCGTGAGAAGCTCCCTCCTTCCGGTCATGTGCTTGGAGCATTCAGAGTCTAAGTACCACACATGATCGTCCTGCAAAAACAAGTTTAGCGGACTTTAGGTACCCATATTTGCATGGGTCCTGGAGGGTTAGGTTTGACACCCTTCGGAGGAACTTGCTTTGACGCAGGTTGCCTCTTAGGTGTAGGTTTTACACCTTTTGGAGGAACTGGTTTTGTAGCAGGTTGCCTCTTGGGTGCCGGTTTAACCTCAGTAGGAGAAACATGTTTTGGAATGGGTTTTCTCTCCTGCTGTGGTTTAACCTCTGATTGGGAACCCCGTTGTTTATGGTGTTTCTTTTTGGTTTTACGGGGTTTGTTTTTGGGTGTGTGATTATATATATGATATGACCCAAACCAATCATTATTGTTAATGTCATCAAAGTCATTCCAACCACAACTAGAACAACACAAACAATCATGCGATAATTGAATCTGTTGATCCAAACGCTCAGTGATTTGATAATGACCCTCTCTTATACTTAGTGAAAATTGTAAGTAAACAATATGTATCAGAGTTTCACTATCGCTGATAAGTACTAAGATCTTCCAGTACTGCTGATAGGAACTCTCGCTTTTTTAGATTAAACATTCAGCGAACACTGTTCACCATAAATGCTCTGAGTCTGTTCAGTCATTATGATGATCGCTGATAAGTTAGTTGTTTACTTATGATCCCTGAAGACAAGTTTCACGTCAACAAAGGTTCTACGCTGAAGTCGAAGATCAAGCTCAAGAACCAGCGACAAGTCTCCTAATGAACTGATGCGGATCAGCGAAGACTCAGATTTGTCCACTCAACGTGAAGTATCAAGTACAAGACTTCAGCTATCGCTGAACTTTATCATCTGCTGAATAGTAAATGATAATCGCTGAATCAACGAAAGCTGATCATGAAGTCCTCCGTACAAAGTACTTTTGTCTTAACCACCCTTGCACGCCACCGTACGAAATGTCAGAAAAGAACCTCCGAATATCTGAAATCGTACAACCACTCTGATACTACACTGTTCATCCTTACGGCTACTAAGGTTGTCAACCAAGGTCAATGACATGCAACCAACCAGCTGATGACACGTGTAAAGTGTATACTGACTTGCATTAAATGCATGCAGTATATAAAGAGATGAACTCACTTCTTTTGAAGTAACTTGCTAACTCTGGACAAGTTCAAATCTCTCTCAAGATAGGATTTTATTAGTAATCTCCTTATCTTTCTTAGTGCAAGAAATCTTAGTGTTCCAACTTGTTTAGATTTAGGTTTATCCTTAATCTTGTTTCCGCAACAAGCTGTAAATTGTTAATGATTTATCAATAAACAATTTAGAAAAGTAAAATCTGTGTGTTTGTATTCAACCCCCCCCCCCCCCTTCTACAAACTTGTATAGGCCTTCGGGACCAACAAGTGGTATCAGAGCAGATTTGTTTAATCTCATAAACAAGATCTAATCTAAGATATTCCTCTTCCTTGCTATTATCTGAAAATGGCCTCCCACACAAACACAAATTATATAGACAATGGTTCTCTTGCAAAACCCCCTAGATTTTCCAGAGACAACTTCAACTTATGGAAAAATAGGATGACACTCTTCTTAGAAGGTGTAGACCCTACTATACCTTACTATCTTGAGAACGGCCCACACATCCCTGTAACAATTGACCCTTTAGTTCCAGCCACTGCAACTAGAGCTGCTATTCCAGAAAGGCTGATTCCTAAAGAAATCCATCAGTGGACCGACGAAGATAAGAAGAAAGTGGCTATAGATACAAAAGCCAGATCCATACTATCCATGGCCCTTCCTGACGAAGTCTACCATTCCGTCATGAACCTGAAATCATCAAAAGCCATGTGGGACACAATATGTGTTCAGTATGAAGGAACGTCTGAAGTCCAGGACTCAAGAAAGATCAACCTGGTAAGACAATACGAAAGCTTCATTTCTGGTAAAAATGAAACTCTCTCTGAAGTTCACCAACGTTTTAATTGTTTAATTATAGATCTAAAAATTGTTGGTAAGGAATATTCTAACTTTGAAGTGCTGACAAAGTTTCTAGAATGTTTACCTGAAAGCTGGGACAATTATTCCATGTGTCTCAAGCTGTCAAAGGATCTAAGATCAATGACCCTTGCTACCTTATATGGCACATTGCTGAATCATGAGCAATCTAGCCATCTTAAGAAGAATCTTATAAAAGATTCCAAAAGCACCCCTGTTGCTTTAATCTCAGAGGAACCTTCTACTCAGCGACCCTCGGTCACTATCACTGAGTTAGAGAGTAACTCTGAAAGGTCATCAGACTCTGATTCTTCAGATGATGATGAATCCTTGGCTCTCCTAACTAAAAAGTTCAGGAGATTCGCCAAGAAGAAAATGTTTAGAAAGAACAAAACTCTTTCCATAGCTGACAAGCCTAAGTCATCAGCTTTTGTTGATAAGGCTACTGCTACTTGTTTCAACTGCGAAAAGACAGGTCATTTCGCTAATGAGTGCAGGTCAAAGAAAATCATAAGACCTTCAGCTTTCACAAAGAAATCCTTTGTTCCAAGGAATAAAGATGACAAATACTCAAAGCTGAAGGAGAAGTATGCAAAGCTGAAAAGCTTTAAGAAGAAAGGAAAAGGCCTGATGGCTGACTATGATTGGGCTGCTTCTGATGAAGAAGCCTCATCATCTGATTCTGAAGATGATGAAGCAAATCAATGTCTCATGGCCAAGATTGAAGAAGAGGAAGAAAGTTCAGACATTCCCTCCACTTCAACATCTGCCATTCAGGTATCACCTTCTTTCTTTACCAACATTGCAAATATTGATGAAGCTGATAGTCTCCGTAAAATCGATCTATTGACTAGAAGTTTATACGAAGCCATGAACGGCAACGCTGTGGTTGAAAACCAAAATCTTGATCTCGCTGAAAAGCTTAAAAACTGTCACCTTCAAATAGAAAAGCTTTCTAAAATTGAAGATGATTTTAAAGATCAAGTCTATTTAAATCAGCTAGTCAAAATCGAACGAGCAGAAGCTATCGCTGCATTAAAAGCTGAACAAGCTACTGTTGAAGGATGGTGTAATTCTTCAACAAAGATCACTGAGATAATTAAGGCTCAGATTCCTCTGAGTGATAAACGTGGTCTGGGTTATAAATATGATACTCCAAAACCAACCACTGAACGTTCAATGCTTAAATTTGGAACGTTCGTATCCTCAGTTGCTGACACTTCATCATCTCAGTGCTCCTCGTCCATTACACCAATCCCTGAGGAAACTCCTACCTCCTCAAAAGGTAAGGAGAAAATGGTTTATTCAAAACCTACCTCTGTCTCTAGAGACAAAGGTAAAGGAATTGTTATTAATCAAAATCCTCAGAAGGGTACCTTAGTACCAAAGCTGAATGCTTCTAAAGCCTCAGTGACCTACCCCTCTGGATCTAGAAAGCTGATCTCTGGATCTATTCAGCGATCTACTCCTAGACTCAGAGTGGATATCCTTGGTAAGAAATCTGAAGAACTGAATGTTCGTCCCATTTCTAAAGCCAATAGTTTACTTGGTGCTGGCACTTCTAATTCAAAATTAAAAGCTCAGCATACAAGTGGTCCTAGAACTACTTTTAGTTATAGGAAATGTTATCACTGTGGACTTACCGATCATATTGCAAGTAAGTGCCCCACATCCACCAAAGCTGATAAGATAGCTAAGGTGAAGATAGCACCCAAGTCCAAGAAGACCAAACCAGTTGCAATTCAGGTCAAGGTGACTCCTACCGCTGAGGTTAAGAAATTAACCAAAGTGAAGAAAGACAAAGTTGAATCTTCAAATGCTGCGAAGACCGCTGAACCTTCCATTCGAACTACTTCCACTGACAAACGTGTATACATGGTTAAGTGGGTACCCAAGCAAAACTAATCTTCCTTTGTATTGCAGGTTAAGAAGGGTATCTGGTATCTCGATAGCGGATGCTCTAGACACATGACTGGAAAGAAAAGCCTGCTCGCTGAATACAAGGAAGAGAAGGGTCCCTCTGTGACTTTCGGTGGAAATGGAAAAGGACACACCCGAGGGTATGGTGTACTTTCAAATGGTACAACCTCCTTCAGAAGAGTCGCATATGTTGAAGGGCTGAAGCATAATCTTCTGAGCATCAGTCAGCTTTGCGACATGGATAACAAAGTGATTTTCACTAAGGAATCCTGCTTTGTCTCTGACAAAAAGGAGAAGATAGCTCTCAGCGGTTATCGTTTGGAAAATGTTTATGTAATAAACATGGACTCAACAACCACTGAGAACTCCTGTTTCTTCTCAAAGGCATCTTCTGATGTCAACTGGCTATGGCACAAAAGGCTCTCACATCTCAACTTCAAGACGCTGAATAGTCTTTCCTCCAAAGAGTTAGTCACTGGTCTACCTCAACATTCATACGCCAAAGAGTCTTTATGTTCAGCGTGTGAAAAAGGGAAGCAGACCAAGGCAAGCTTCAAGTCAAAGCAAGTCTCCTCAGTGTCATCTCCTCTACAACTACTCCATATGGATTTGTTTGGCCCCGTTAACAAACAATCCATCGCTGGAAAGAAATATACGCTGGTCATAGTTGATGAATTCTCTCGTTACACATGGGTAATGTTTCTCCGTTCTAAGAGTGACACCCCTGAAGAACTCATCACCTTTGTTCGGAAGATGGAAACTCTGAACAATATGACTGTTCGCTCAATAAGGAGTGATCATGGAACTGAATTCAAAAACAGTTCTCTTGATTCCTTCCTTGAGAGTAAGGGTATTTCTCACAACCTTTCGTCAGTGAGAACACCACAACAAAATGGAGTCGCTGAAAGAAGAAATAGAACAATTATTGAAGCTGCACGTTCAATGCTCAGCGATTCTCACCTGCCTACTCAGTTTTGGGCAGAAGCTGTCAACACTGCTTGTTTTACGCAAAACAGGTCGCTGATAGTTAAAAGATTCAAAAAGACAGCCTATGAACTTTTTCATGGGAGAAAGCCTTCAATCAGCTTTCTTCACATCTTTGGATGTCAGTGTTTCATACTGAACAACAGAGATGCCCTTGGAAAGTTTGATCCTAAGGCTGATGATGGAATCTTTCTTGGATACTCCCTAGTCTCCAAAGCCTTCAGAGTCTTCAACCGTAGAAGACAAACTGTAGAAGAAACTATTCACGTCACGTTTGACGAATCCCGTTCAGCGAACTCTAAACCGAACGCTGATACTGAAGAACTGAATCAATGGATGTTTTCTCATCTTGGTGATTCAGAAGAAGATCCCACTCCTCATGCTCATCCAGTAGAAGATGATAGTCCCACTATCATTCCAAACATGCAGAACAGTGAAGCTGAAACATCATGGGTCTCAGTTGTTCCTATAAACACTATACCTGCAGTTGATCCAAATGCCTCAGAAATTCCGTCTATTTCTCAGCAATCAGTGAATGAAGTGACAAATGCAAACATTCCTCTCTTAGCTGATAATCCAGAAGTAGCTGAAGCCTCATCTTCAGTTTCTCCAGTTCAGACTGAGTCAGCGACGAATGCTCCGGCTCAGCGATGGACTGTAAATCACCCAATCGATCAAATTATTGATGATCCCAACGCTGGTATTCAGACTCGTAGAAGTGCAGGTAATATTTGTTTATTTGTTAACTTTATTTCTCTAACTGAATCAAAGAAAATAGATGATGCCCTCAGAGATCCAAACTGGGTCAGCGCTATGCAAGAAGAGCTGACTGAATTCGAAAGAAACAAAGTTTGGAAACTTGTTCGGAGACCAACTGACAAAACAGTGATAGGCACTAAATGGGTCTATCGAAACAAGTTGGACGAACATGGTACTGTAACTCGCAACAAAGCTCGTCTTGTTGCTCAGGGATACAGACAAGAGGAAGGCATAGATTATGACGAAACTTTTGCTCCAGTAGCAAGACTTGAATCTATTCGTCTTTTCTTAGCATATGCTGTACACAAAAACTTCACTGTACATCAGATGGATGTTAAGTCAGCGTTTCTAAATGGAAAGCTGAATGAAGAAGTGTATGTGGAACAACCTCCAGGATTCTCAGATCCTAAGCGTCCAGGTTACGTTTATAAACTGGACAAGGCACTTTATGGCTTAAAGCAAGCTCCTCGTGCATGGTATGATACTCTATCTACTTATCTCCATATTGAAAAATTTGAGAGAGGAAAGATTGACAAAACTTTATTTTTTAGAAAAGTGAAAGGTCATATCATTTTAGTTCAAATATATGTTGATGACATTATATTTGGTTCTACTAACCCTAAGCTTTGTACTCGTTCCGCTGATAGAATGAAAGATGAGTATAAAATGAGCATGATGGGTGAACTAACATATTTCCTTGGTCTTCAGATTAAGCAAACTGAAAAAGGAACTTTCATTAATCAGGGAAAATATGTTAAAGATATGCTGAAGAAATTCGACTTAACTGAAAGTTCAGCTATGAAAACCCCTATGGCACCACCGCTGACACTTGACAAGGACATAAAGGGTGTTCCTGTCAATGTCACGCTGTACCGTGGGATGATCGGCTCACTATTGTATCTTACAGCTTGCCGACCCGATATTATGTTTGCAACATGTCTGTGCGCACGATATCAAGCTGAACCTAAGATATCCCATATGAAAGTTGTAAAGCGAATCTTTCGATATCTTAAGGGTATAGCGAATCTAGGTCTTTGGTATCCCAAAGACTCATGATTCGATCTAACCGCCTATTCAGACAGTGATTTTGCAGGTTGCAAAAAGGATAGGAAAAGCACCACAGGAGGATGTCAGCTCCTGGGTGGAAAAGCTGGTAAGTTGGACAAGTAAGAATCAAAACTCAGTGTCCACTTCCACAGCTAAAGCTGAATATGTAGCCGCTGGAAGCTGTTGTTCTCAGGTCTTGTGGATGAGAAATCAGCTACTAGACTATGATCTTCAGCTCTCCAAAATTCCAACCTATTGCGACAGCACAAGTGCCATCGCTATAGCAAACAATCCAGTGCTACACTCAAAGACAAAACACATAGAAATCAGATATCATTTTATCAGAGATCATGTGATGAATGGTGATATAGAACTTCATTTTATCCCAACTGATTATCAGTTAGCTGATTTGTTTACCAAACCTCTTGATGAGACAAGATTCAACTTTCTCATCAGCGAGCTTGGAATGCTGAACTTTGAAGGGTAAAATCTTCAGCGGTTCACATTTGATCAGCGATACGTTTATACAATCTTGTATAACCTTCGGGATAAAATCAACTTGTATAATCCATTTCATCATCTTCTCTCTGAATAAACTTGGTTACACTGATATCCAGGTATGTTTTCTCTCTCTGACAATCGCATGTAAATGCAAGATTTCAAAATAAATTGCATCGCTGAATATCTCTTCCTTAACAGCGATATTTTGAAAGTTCTTTAAACCTTCACTGATATTTTCTATTCAGTGCTTCATGTTTTTCAAAAGAGTCCATGAGCTTTCAAAACCTCAGATACATCCTAAAAGAATGTGAAAGGACAGTTGTGACGTCATTGCAACGGATAACACCAGGCACGATTTCTTTCTGACACACGTTTGCACGTTTCGTTCAAACTTCCAATCAAATGCAAACACGTGTCCGTGTCATGATGAAAACCTTTTCCCGTTCAAGGTTTTCTCTCTCTAAAAATCCCTATATAAACAACTCTTGGTTTATATTTGTCTTTTACACGAACAATCTTTCTCCGCAAGAAAAGAATCCTCTGTTGCATTTGTGCTCTCAAAA
Organism: Saussurea involucrata; assembly: GCA_033807775.1. Taxonomy (NCBI): domain Eukaryota; kingdom Viridiplantae; phylum Streptophyta; class Magnoliopsida; order Asterales; family Asteraceae; genus Saussurea; species Saussurea involucrata. The sequence goes on along the minus strand of CM066319.1, from coordinate 60,885,101 downwards.
ACCTCAAGAACTGTTCATCATCTTCTTCATCAAAACTTCAAGGTTAATATGTTCTTATCTTTTATCAAATGCGTATAACTTGTTTTCGATCTTCTCATTGTTTTAACAAGATCAAACAAAAGAACTTTGTAAAATAAAATCATTTCTTTCATGGTTTTATGAACACAACCATTTCATGGTTGTTCTTCAAGTTTTAAATCTAAAATCTTAAACTTGTTCTTCATTCGTATCCATTTTTCTTTTAGAAACTGGAATACAAGACTTTATGGGTTTTACATTTCTTTTTTAAAATCAAGAAAAACCCTAATCTTCATTAAGACATTTATGTCTGAATGAAATGGACAAAATTCGAAAAATCTTAATGGAAATTCTTTCCATACTAAGATAATTCTTATTTGTTAACATCTTTGGTTGATCTGATAATACAGAGAAATGGCATCTTCAAAAATCAATGTCACCGCTGAGTCCATCTCCACTGACTCTGAGGAAGTGGACATCGTCAAAGCCCCTCAGGTTAAGTTCGAGCTGGATCAACTAGATTGGACCAAGGCCAACAATCTCTCAGCTCTTCTCGAGTTTCCTCCTCGGAAGCAAGTATCACATCTGGACGATGCTGTGAGCTTTCTGAAGAACAGCCCCATCTACACAGCCCTGACCATAACACCTCCTGCTAGTCAGCGGCTCTTATCCCAGTTCTGGTACTCTGCCAGACACACTGAGCTACCCTCTGCCAAAGATGCATCCAAAACCATCGACTGCATACTCAGCGATACTGAGTATGGCACCATCAAGATAACCCCTGCCATAATCCGAAAAGCCCTGAACTTCCCAAATGCTACCAAAGAAAAACCCTTCGTTCCATTCCCTGACCACAAGAGGCACGCTGACAAAGAAGAAATCATTGCCTTCCTGGACGCAATGGGTTATATCTGGGATATTGGAAGGGACAAGAAGCCTGAGAAGGAGCTGACGCTGATAAAGAAATCCAAAATGCCCAGCGAGATGAACTTCATCTTCGCACACCTGATCAGCTGCATGAAAGCGAAGTCCGGCTCTTCTGATCAAGCCGCCCAACCTCAGCAGTCCATGGGATACGCACTGCTGAAAGGTCTAAACATTGACTGGGCCTCCATTATTTATGATGACCTGATTCAACGTGTCGATTCTGCCGCTGACAGACCAGCATGGGTTCCTTACCCACGATTCATCAGCGCCATCTTTCAATATGGCCTAAAGGACAGCTATCCTGAAGAGGGTGATCTGAAACTTTCTCAGATTGGATCTAAAGTTCTCGACTTCAAGCCTGTCGCCAATGAGGTACGTCTCTCTACTCTTCTCACTCTTCTAAATTCTCCGCTTTCTGTGGCTCCTTCAGCGACAATACCCATCGCTGATACCCCGGCCACAAAATCCTCTCCTTCTAAGAAAAGGAAACCCTCTCACACCCAACTTGATTCCAAAAGGATCAAGAAAACCAAGGAGCAACCCCAGCAATTCCATGCTGAAGACTCCTCAGCTCATTCTGAAGAGCTGAAGGAAAGTTCCGTGGTACGCTCTGCCACACCCGTGCAAGCCATCCCTCCAATCCAGACTTCAGCGTCTGTAAACGCTGAGGTTAGAAACTTGGAAACTACCCAACCTCCATCAGTCTCTCAAAAGACTGATGAAGTGATTATCAGCGATTCCAACGCTGAACTCAGAACCCGAACCCCAATCTTATCCTTCGCTCCTCCCTCCACTTCTTTGGACACTCCTCCAGCTAACACTGGAGATGCCATCATTCCAGAGGCCACCGCTGATGCTTCTCAACAAATGATGAAGAAAGGACCTGCAGAGATCACCATACCTCACCGTACTTTCGAAGAGGATATGGAACATTATTCAGGAACTTGCAACTTTGACGAGTTCATCAATCCTCCTGCAGGTACAAATCCCACCTTAAACACTGTAACTAAACCTGAAACTTCTGAGCTTTCCTTTGTTCACAAGTACTTATATGTTACAGGTCCTAATTTGGGAGACATCAACGCTTCTCTGAAGTCCGTGGAAACAATGCTGACCAGTCTCACCACCACACTCTCCAACAACTCAACAGCTGTAACAAACGCTGGAGAAAATTTGACAAAGCTGACAACGGTGGTGGAGAAGAAAGCTTCCACTGAAGACATCAAGGGACTTGATAAGACTCTCGCCGATTTTGCCAAGGTGCTCTCTGACATCTACACTGACTACACCAGCCTCAAAAGCTCAGTTTCGACCATGTCCAGCGAAGTAACAACGCTGAAGACATCGGTTGGAAAACTCGAGGGTGATATGTCAGCGGTCAAGACTGACTTAAGCTCTGTAAAGACCGACGTTAGTTCTATGAAGACGATGATCGAGACGCTGGTCATCAAGGCAAATAATCCAGCTCCTGCTCCTGCCCCTGCCCCTATTTTGGAATCTTTCACAGCGGCAGATCGCACAGAGCTGAAGAAAATCACGCCTGCTATTTCTGGCCTAGAAAACAGAATATCAAAGCTTGAAGGTTGTGTGAAAATCTCTGGCCCAGAAGACAGAGATAACACCAACGCTGAATCTACCCATTCCTCCCCCAGTCATCATGAGAAAGAGGGGAGAAGAGCGCTGAACATTCCAAGGAGAAGAGCGCTGAAGATCTAAACAAAAGCGCTGAAGACCTTTCCCATGATGAATCTATCAGGGAAGAGAGGAATGAAGATCTAACCGCTGGACCTCTGGGAGATGAAAACCTTGAGGGAACCGAGAAGCTCGCCTCTGTATCTGAGGGGGAGAAACTCGAAGAAGATGCTGAGGAATCCGAAGCAGAAGAAGATGAAGACATCGACATCCCTGAAGATGAACCATCCTTCTCTCCAAGAAAGGATGATGATGATGATGAAGATGACGATGATTTCTTTATCGTCAAACCTGCCCCAAGGATCAAAGCTATTAAGGGAATCTCAATAAAAGAACCTTCAGGGGAGAAGACAAAGACAAAGTCCTCAGCCTCTGGCGCTGAGAAAAGCAAAGGCAAAGGCCTCGCTGAATTTGAAAATCTGGCGATCTTGCTTGAAAAGCCGGTTTGTCAGGTACACTAAACTTTACTTATATTCCTTCCCTGAACATCTCATACACAATCAGTTCTCTACTCAATAACCTCTCTACGCATCCACAATATTTTTCTATCTTTTCTACCCATGTTCTTCTGCCCAGTTCTTATTTGTAAGATCGTTGCGTTTCAGCTAGTCCTCTCCCCTGTTTGAGGATATCGCTGAAGGCTCCACAATTGCGACTTCACCAATAATTCCAGCTGCCGCTGAAGAAATAATCCCAGTCTTGGATTTAATCTCTGAGACTGATGAACCAGAAGAACAACCTCTCTCGCACAGAAACAGACCTTCCTCAGCTCCTCAAAAGCTGAGTGAAGAGGATCAAAAGAGAAGAGAAGAAATGATAAAGCGATTCGAGGATCAGCGAATCATTCTAAGGCGTGATCAACTGCCTTCAGTTCCTCCTAAGTTCAGAATTTCAAAAGCTGAATACCAGGAACACCTCAGAGCTGAACGCCTCATTGCTGAAAGGAAGGAAGCTGAAGCGAAAGACAGAGAATACGCCATCAAGCTCACTCAAGAATCTGTCAAAGACCCCAAGCTGAAGCGTGTTCCCATTCAAATCCAACGAAAGCTGTGGGAAGAAGCCCAGAAGATCGTGGAAAAGAAAACTGAAGTTTCTTAGACCACCCTGATCTGGTGTAAAGAGAAAATTCACTTCAGATATCGTCCAGCGAAGATCAACAAGGTATTCATCTCTGGAAGAACCTCTATCGGAGTACCTATTGTTGACATCAAACTGTTCAGAGAAGATGGCAAATCTGAAACCTTTCGCGCTGACACTGTAAAAAGGTATGGTCTCTCTGAATGGCTGGAGATGAGGTTAGCTATCCAATCGTCACAATCTAAGTACAAGGATCATTTCGAAAAGCTGATAAACAGACAGATCGACTTGATATCTTCTTGTGTGGATATTCCTCCTGTTCCTGATCTAAAGCTGAAAAGAAAAAGGGGCTCTCCAAAGAAGAAACGTCAAGATTCAAACTCAGGACCTGTCATATGAAATAAAACTGGAATTGGTTTCTCTCGCGCTGAAGTGCTTGGTCCTGATCCTGATCTATCTGCCCTTGACATCTCTTTGCCACCATGTGAACTTTTCATCCCTGGTAAAGTCATCAGTAATCCTTATGGAATATTCTTTCTTGACTACGACGGACGTAAATGCTTTCAACGGATCGCTGAGCTTCCAATCACTCCAATCGAACAGCTCAGAGATCTCATCTACTGGTGTGACTTCAGAAAGGACATTCAGGCACGACACCTAAAACCCTTGATCTTTCAAGAAGCGCTGAACAAAAGAAAACGAGGTGTAACGGTTCCTGACTGGATGATCCCCACTGAAAAGACGACCCTTGATGAACTTCTCATTAAAGAAGAACCTTTTGAAAACTGATATAATCTCCTTTTTTCTCTATTGTATCAGTTATCCTTCTGTACTTGTAATTTATTTCGCTTGTACTTGTAATCTTTCTGTTCTTCATTGTAACCTGATTCAAAGATTTAAAGAAAGATTTCAGCGAATGTACTTTACTCCATCAGTACTGAAAAGATCCCAGAAAACAGTAAAAGGGACAAATATTTTATGAGTTCTTTTTATCCTTATGTTTTCATTAAATAGTAATTTTCTTTGTTGCTATGTCATAATCAAATAGGGGGAGATTGTTGATCCAAACCCTCAGTGATTTGATAATGACCCTCTCTTATACTTAGTGAAAATTGTAAGTAAACAATATGTATCAGAGTTTCACTATCGCTGATAAGTACTAAGATCCTCCAGTACCGCTGATAGGAACTCTCGTTTTTTTAGATTAAACATTCAGCGAACACTGTTCACCATAAATGCTCTGAGTCTGTTCAGTCATTATGATGATCGCTGATAAGTTAGTTGTTTACTTATGATCCCTAAAGACAAGTTTCACGTCAACAAAGGTTCTACGCTGAAGTCGAAGATCAAGCTCAAGAACCAGCGACAAGTCTCCTAATAAACTGATGCGGATCAGCGAAGACTCAGATTTGTCCACTCAACGTGAAGTATCAAGTACAAGACTTCAGCTATCGCTGAACTTTATCATCTGCTGAATAGTAAATGATAATCGCTGAATCAACGAAAGATGATCATGAAGTCCTCCGTACAAAGTACTTTTGTCTTAACCACCCTTGCACGCCACCGTACGAAATGTCAGAAAAGAACCTCCGAATATCTGAAATCGTACAACCACTCTGATACTACACTGTTCATCCTTACGGCTACTAAGGTTGTCAACCAAGGTCAATGACATGCAACCAACCAGTTGATGACACGTGTAAAGTGTATACTGACTTGCATTAAATGCATGCAGTATATAAAGAGATGAAATCACTTCTTTTGAAGTAACTTGCTAACTCTGGACAAGTTCAAATCTCTCTCAAGATAGGATTTTATTAGTAATCTCCTTATCTTTCTTAGTGCAAGAAATCTTAGTGTTCCAACTTGTTTAGATTTAGGTTTATCCTTAATCTTGTTTCCCCAACAAGCTGTAAATTGTTAATGATTTATCAATAAACAATTTAGAAAAGTAAAATCTGTGTGTTTGTATTCAACCCCCCCCCCCCCCCCCTTCTACAAACTTGTATAGGCCTTCGGGACCAACAGAATCAACTACTGAATGGAATAAAGTTTAATTGGAAAATTAACATCACGTTTAACAAAATCATTCCTATGATTCCAAGCACAATCGTTTTTGTTCATTCTAGGCAAAAAAACAGTATTGAAAGACTTTGATGCAGCATCCTCGACAGATTCCTTAGCTAGCCACTTTGGTTTTTCTTGTTTAGCGCGACCGTTTTTATCTGAAACAACAGGGACAGCACGGTCAGTGAATTTTGAGGAAGCAGTATTTTTGGTAGGTAATCACTCGGTCTTTTGCCTCGGCTGTGATTGTGTTTGAGAAACAGGTTTAGATTTAGAAATCCTAATCACAGCTGGGCCTTTGTTTTTGAACAGTCACCCTTTAGAAAATTGATCGGTCGATTGACTACTGGAGACAAAAAATCAGTATGACTCGGAAGAGGTTTGTCGAAGGGGAACGACTCAATCTCTTCATCAGAATTGCCTTCGGAGTTCATGTATTCAGAAAAATCGACATCCGGAATTACAGGATTTGGATCGGTCGAGGAAGGCGAGGAACACTTAGTGTCAGTGTGCTTTGGGGAATTTGGTGCGGAAGCTTGGAAAAAATCAGAGTTCAAATTCCGTAAAACACTCTTGTATTTAGAATCTTTACCGTCTTGTGTAGAAGAAATTTTTCCTATGAAAGCTTTACACGAAGACGTATCAGATGAGCTTGAGGAAATTTCGGGTGAATTCTGCTTTTCAGTTTGGAGTTGGTCAATCTGCTCTTGGAGTGGACCATTTTTCGTGTGCTCCTACATCGCATCTGTTGCCAAGGCAGCCAGTTTTGATGTGAGGTTAGTGATTTCACACCGAAGGATTTCCTGTCCTTCATCCGACACAGCTTCGGTTTTGACCGATTTTAGATTCTCAAGTTCCGTGATTAGCCCTTGTTTTTCCTTTTGAAAATTTGATCTTTCCTTCTCGAGCGACTCCTCTAACTCGACTATCTTTGCTTCCAAGATGAGAGGGGGGACATAGAGTTTGAACTCATCCGTCTCATTCTTGGTTTCGGTTGCTTTGACCTCATCCTTCTTGGAGGAATCCTTGGGCGGTGCAACCTTATAGCAATTGAAGTAGTATTCGAGAGGTACTTTTTCTTCTTTTGATAAGAATAATTCAAAGGTTCATAACAAAACGGAAGTTGCATTTTAGACGTGTTTGTGCGCTTGTATTCCTCAGTTTCCTCTTCCTTTTCAGGTTCAAGAGGACCAGTCCATTTTATTGCATATTCCGGATACTTTTTGTCTAATCCTAAACAGCCAAAGTCATACAGTGTAGGTGTGTTGAAAAAACCCTTTTTCAAAGAGTGTGGGTTGTCGTATCCGATTCCCCACTCTTTGTTAAAATAAGTAAACTCCTTGGGTTTATTCATATGTATGGTCTGATCAGTTTGACCTCTTTTAAGGAGTTTGGTTTCAAGATCAAGAATTTTAGCGACAAACTCTTGTGCTGAATTTGAAGAGTAGAGCATTGCTAAACAATTTTTGCTTTCTCATTCTCACACTGATCAAGCTGTGACTGTAATTCAGATAATTTGGCCCTTAAGTCCTTAGGTGCTATTGAAAGATTTTTGCAATTTTCTTTTAAATTAGCATTTTCGGACTTATATTTCTCAGTTATTCTCTTTTGAACATCTAGCTTTTCAGATAGGGATCTAATTTCAAGAAGTTGTTCGTTAGAGGTGGCGTCGAAGGAATCTACCCGTTCAGCAAGAGATTGCAGTTGATCAAGGAAATCTTGAGGAGTAGAATCACATACCTGACTTGTCTTTGCCTTTTCTTCATCAGCAGGAGAGTGGTATCCCATGAAAGCATCAGCACCATCAGATTCGCTTTCATCATCAGATCGACCCAACCAGTATTCTATTTCAACAAACATAGCTTCTCCTGATTCTTTCTGTTCAGCTAGAGCGAGCTTAGCATTGTAATAATGAGAGTTCTTCACAACAGGCTGTCGACAGTCTCGCAAAGTGACCAAGATTCCCGCCGTTGAAGCATGTCACGGGTTCGTCTTTCTTCTTTGAGTCAGACTTGCGGTCATCTTTCTGTGTCTTCTCTTTCTTGTCAGACTGGTCGGGCTCATCAGTTTTCTTCTTTCCTTCATATCTGTCCTTATAATCATGGCACTTGTTGGAATAGGTAGAGTAGCGCTGATTATTGGACGTTGGCTTCTTATAGAACTTCTGTTGGAAGGGTTTGGAGAGCAGTGCCATTGCTTTCTTAATGGCTGCTGTAACACCCGGAAAATCCTTGTGAGTAATAATAGTCCTAATATTTCTTTATATTTTGACTTCTTAGATTATAATTGATTTTCTAAGTAATTTCCGTGAGTGTTACTTGTTATTTGAGAACTTCCGATAGAAATTCGTAAGTTTATTCCTTAAGGAAATTAATGAAAAATAGATGATAAAGTTAAATATTAGATTTTATGGTCTAGTTGGATGAGGAATTCGAATACGAGTCCAACGGTTCTTTCCGGAGCAAAAACGGAGCTATAACGAAGAAATTACGGCCAAATTAGTGGAAAACGAGAAACAAACAAACATAGGTTGGCGCGGATGGTGGCGCCGATGCACTGGCGCGGGCGCTGGCGCCGAGCACCTGACGTGTTGAAAGGGGGTTAAAACCCACCCCTTAGTCCTTAGTCATCTCATTTATCACTAAGAACTCTCAAAACTGAAAATTTGCTCTGCTCTTCACCTTGCAAGCGATTCCCCATCTAAACCTAAGGTAAAATCTTATTTCTTAATCCTAATTCAATTCAACCAACTATTAGATGAATCTTACCATTTAAAATCCATTTAGGGCTATATATCTTCATCCTTCTTATTGGAGTGTTTGAGTTCAAATCATCAAGATTAGGGTTATTGCAATTGAAGATTTAAAGGTGAGTAACATCTATCTAATTGATTGTATTATACTTATTTACCATTTTATCTTGATTTGGTATGATTAATGAGAAATCTTGATGAATAAGCTCTTAATGGTTGAGAGGGAAACAAGAAGATTTCAAGTAAGTCATGGTGGCTTAATTGTATTTATGGCTTAGTATGTCATGTTAAATGTTGATGCTAAGAGTTTAGCTTTGATTATACATCAATAGGATGTGATTTTGATGAGGGCTTAATAGATGTCTTAATGATGAATTGATGGCTTAATGGTCAAAATGGACTTATTACTGAGTTGTAAACATGGTGGTTTATTATTGAATTCATATAGAAAGTGATTTAATACATATGGATGTATATGAACTACATGGAAGTAGTATTGATTATGTTAAATGGTTAGACCATTGATATGTGTTAAATATGCTTGATATCTTATAGAATATGATTTATTACATATGGATGTATATGAACTACATGGAAGTAGAATTGTTATGTTAAATGGTTGGACCATTGTTATGTTAAATGGTTGGACCATTGTTATGTTAAAGGGTTGGACCATTGTTATATACTGAATATGCTTGAATATTATTAGGATTAACATATTTGGTATTCACATAATTGGAGGAGCACCTAGTATGCATTGGAGGATATATCCTTACATACCGTGGGGTAAATGTAATGGATTCATACCTTCGGATACCGTGGGGTTTTCTGTTGTGATATGTCTTGTGACTCTACCGTGGGGTACCGATCATTGGATATCTTCGATTATGATGTAACTGGTAGCAATATGGGCCTTCTCCATGGAATCCAATTTGTGAATGTATCGAATTGTTATTCCTGCATGCTATCATTATGCTCTATGTGCTATGTGTAAATCTCACTTAGGCTTTAAAAGCCTAACACTTGCTATGTGTTTAATGTGTTACAGATTTTAGTGGCTCCAGACAAGAAGGTCTAGAACGGGGTTGTGAGCATGGGATCATTGTTAGAGAGATAAAGATTGGAAGATTGATGATAGAACTTTCCGGCACACTTTTGATATTTGGCCGCTATAGTAGTGATCAAATAAGTTAGTGGCCTATTAGTAGTTATGATTAACTAAATCTTCGTATTATCGGTTATGTAATGATTTATGTAGACTTATACTCTAGTATTGAGTACCACTCTTCCGTTTTATGGAAGTTTTTCTTAACCCCTGTTTTGGGGTGTTACAAGTTGGTATCAGAGCTTTAGTTTAAGTGAACTAAGTATGATGAGGAAATACTTAGACTTAAGCTGAGATGAATTAAGTTATGAATTGTGAGAGTGGGTAGAAGTATTAAGACGGGATGGCCTTAGGGTCGACAGAAATACGTGAAATTAGTACGGTAACGACGGTAATGAGGATTCTCATGTATGATACATTCATAATCGCAATTAGCTACTGTTATTATGAATATATTATTACATAAGTATACTTGTTTCTAAATTGTTCCAGTGACTAATGATCGGTAAGGTACGCTTCGTGTGTTTATATTTATATAATCATTTTTCAGGGTTAACTTTTGTTCGATAGCGTAGTGATGGTAAAAACCAAGACAATTATGAAAGTCCGCCAAGACAACCTTAAGTAAGTGGATTAAAATGTGTGGAAATAGAATGTAAGATGTTTGATCAAGACGGGTATAGTCTGAAATGGTTGAGTAAGTGAGCTTTGGAAGGCATGTATAACAAATGTTAGAATGTTGAGAGGGTAACCACTGGTTGAAAATAGGGTGTCAATGATCAGTTGCGTGAGTTAAACGATAGACCTTGTTTGAGCAAAATAGCCTTCAATTGCAAGTAGAGTTTTATGCATGGTGTCCTCGAGTGTGTGTTACATGGGTTTTTGTGATTTCAAAACAAATGCGTAAATAACAATTTAGTTGATGATGAGTCAGTAGGTACACGTGGGTATTTAAAGAAAGAGGTAATACCATTTACGTCGCGCAGTCAAATTTTGAGTTTAGTAATTTGCAAAATATATTATACTTTACAGGAAAAGTTAAATATAGATGAGTTTGAGAACCGACTAGCTTACTTTGTGTCGGTAATTTCTTGCAACTTTGTCGTATAAAAAGATTTTCATTAAATATACTACGGTCATAACAATATCGTGTACGGTGAATTGGGAATGTTATAGAATGTTATAGAATGCGGACAATACATATCTTGCGAAACACCACATGTGTGGATTTTGAGTGATTGGTAAATAAATCATGAGTGGAAGAGGTTTTAGTTAAATTATTACATAAGTGGAAGTTAGGTGGTCAAAATACACTTTTAGAAGTTTATTGTAGTTGTGCAATATTTATGAGGTATTACGTTTTAGAAATGTGCACATGTGAGTTGGGGAATTTTGGTAAAACTTTGTTTTGGGGCAAATGGCCAATTAAGAGATTAAAAATAGTAAAGATTTGGGTAACAATGTATTTTGGTTTTTGTATTCGTGTGCGTGGCACATGTTTAACCAAACGTTTATTTTAGCCTTAAAGGCTTGATTGATATTCAAATGAGTCTTTTGAATGTTTGTCAGTTTTAAATGACTTGAGATGGAGTCTTGGTTGTATTATATGCTTAACTGCATTTTAATGGAATAAGTGTTGGTCTTAAGTGTAAAGACTGTTTGATAACTTTCGCGTTTTTAATACCTTAGGAACTAGCGAACCTTGGCGAGGTATATACATTGTGAAGTATAGCATACTTATATAAATTGACTTCATTGGGAGAGTAGCAATGAAGGAGTCATAGATTTACTATACCTTGGAACGTATGTTGCATAATGATCATTGATCCTTGGAGTAGATGGCTAGGTTTTGAACTTGGTTGAGTTTTAAGACCATTGACCCGATTTAATAAGCTCGTTGTAGGCATGGGGGCTGGAATTACATGAATTGTATTATAATTAAAGTTTACATAATATGAATACATTAAGTTTTCTTTTGAGATCATGTATGAATGTTAAGTCAGAATCGGAAGACTAAAAGTTGAAGGATCACCTTGTGGGGGGGTGTTAGCAAAGTGAAAGACTATAGTAGTAGATGAACATTCTACTTATGGTGTAGATGGTTTATATAGAATGAAGAATTAGGCACGAACATGGTAAGGGTATGGACTATGTCGACTCGTGATGGAGTGTGCACAGTATATAAAATGGTTTGGAATCACAAAGAAGTAGTATGAAGCGGGTAAGTTTAAGTTGATTAGAAACTCGTGAGTTGTAGTCCAAACTAAAGTTGGGGAGGAATAAAGTAATGAAATAGATTCGGTTAATTGTGCGGGAGAGCATGAAGGTAAATTTGATTTGTGTATGAATGACCAGGAGGTATCTGGTATGCTGTGAAATGTTATGAGTGGAGAATGTACAAACGAGTAGTAGCATTAATTATCAAGATAAATGTGTCAACAGTAATAAGAAGTTATAAAGAGGGAACATTAGATGAAAGTCTTTTCGGGGATTCCAGATGAATAGTGCTAGTTGTCAATAAAGCTGTTGGAATAAGTGATTGTAAGATGGTGTAGTGATTTGGCTATTATTGGAATAGAATGCCGAGCGGTAGTATGAGTTTATCCAAAGTGAATTTGGTTGTGTGAGTCGCTAAATAAGTTTATGATTTTGAATCATAGGAAGTTTAATAAAGATGAGAAAGTGTTATCGGTATGTGGAAAAGTTGGGGGAAAGAGACAAATATTGATTGGAGGGTAGTACTCCATGCTAACGTAGAAAGTAATGATAGAAAGGTCGGACCTAAGAATGTAGTTATACTATAGGTTCAATGGAATTATCACCTTTGATATATAATATTTTAGTGCTTGGTTGCGATGTGGTCGCGTAGTACGATATTGATGTGAGGAAGTGGTAATACTATATACTGAAGAAATGTGTGGGTCATAGATGTAGTGATGGGTGCCGTAGATATAGAAGTATTCAAAAGTGGTGAGTATGCTCAATTTAAAGTGAGTATGGATTTTCAAGCAGTATACGTTAATGTTATTTTGAGACCTGGAGATTGAGATGTGGATGATGACGGTATTGAAAACCAAGCAATAGTCGGATAAAGGTTTGATGGTAAACGGTTACTTTAAGGAGGCTTACAAATCTAAGTTGGGGAGCGGATAATGAGGAAAGAAGTAAGGTTCAGGAAATATGAAAGATGAATCCTTGTTCCTTCTAGATTTTTTTATTTGTGAATGGAACTCATGTGTGGGTTTGGTTAGAGTGCAAAGGTTGGTGATAATTAGGTATCAACTTTTGGGCTTAAGGCCAAACATCTTTAGTGTAACCGGGGAATTGTAGCCGATTTTAAAAAGAATGATGGTGATGGTAGTAGTAACCTTAAGATACTCATTTGTGATGAGTGGTTTTAGTGAACTAATCTTTGTGTATGGTTAATGAACCTGTCTGTTTGATGATTAATTATTGAGATGGATTTTGGAATCTATTAGAGCTCTTTGGATGTGAATGGCCTTTAACGATAGGGACAATTGAAATTAGAGATTCGGTTGGTCTCAGTATTAATTGAACCTTAAATTGATTTAGAGTTTGAAACTGAAATCAAGATGTATAGAACATTTTAAGGTTGGGAGATGACTGAAGTCGTATGGTTGGGAGTTTCTCTATGGTTGGAATGTTTATCTGTACATGAGTACAACGTATGTGTAGGGGCTTTGTTAATAAACAATTGTCCGAGGAATTATCTTTAAAGACCGTGTGGATGGAATTTAGATTCCTGTTAGGAATTGTTGAATTTTGATCGATAGTGAGTCGGTTGACTTTGGGTCGTAAAGAATATAGATTTCGAGGACGAAATCGTTTTAAGGTTGGGAGAATTGTAACACCCGAAAAATCCTTGTGAGTAATAATAGTCCTAATATTTCTTTATATTTTGACTTCTTAGATTATAATTGATTTTCTAAGTAATTTCCGTGAGTGTTACTTGTTATTTGAGAACTTCCGATAGAAATTCGTAAGTTTATTCCTTAAGGAAATTAATGAAAAATAGATGATAAATTTAAATATTAGATTTTATGGTCTAGTTGGATGAGGAATTCGAATACGAGTCCAACGGTTCTTTCCGGAGCAAAAACGGAGCTATAACGAAGAAATTACGGCCAAATTAGTGGAAAACGAGAAACAAACAAACAAAGGTTGGCGCGGATGGTGGCGCCGATGTACTGGCGCGGGCGCTGGCGCCGAGCACCTGACGTGTTGAAAGGGGGTTAAAACCCACCCCTTAGTCCTTAGTCATCTCATTTATCACTAAGAACTCTCAAAACTGAAAATTTGCTCTGCTCTTCACCTTGCAAGCGATTCCCCATCTAAACCTAAGGTAAAATCTTATTTCTTAATCCTAATTCAATTCAACCAACTATTAGATGAATCTTACCATTTAAAATCCATTTAGGGCTATATATCTTCATCCTTCTTATTGGAGTGTTTGAGTTCAAATCATCAAGATTAGGGTTATTGCAATTGAAGATTTAAAGGTGAGTAACATCTATCTAATTGATTGTATTATACTTATTTACCATTTTATCTTGATTTGGTATGATTAATGAGAAATCTTGATGAATAAGCTCTTAATGGTTGAGAGGGAAACAAGAAGATTTCAAGTAAGTCATGGTGGCTTAATTGTATTTATGGCTTAGTATGTCATGTTAAATGTTGATGCTAAGAGTTTAGCTTTGATTATACATCAATAGGATGTGATTTTGATGAGGGCTTAATAGATGTCTTAATGATGAATTGATAGCTTAATGGTCAAAATGGACTTATTACTGAGTTGTAAACATGGTGGTTTATTATTGAATTCATATAGAAAGTGATTTAATACATATGGATGTATATGAACTACATGGAAGTAGTATTGATTATGTTAAATGGTTAGACCATTGATATGTGTTAAATATGCTTGATATCTTATAGAATATGATTTATTACATATGGATGTATATGAACTACATGGAAGTAGAATTGTTATGTTAAATGGTTGGACCATTGTTATGTTAAATGGTTGGACCATTGTTATGTTAAATGGTTGGACCATTGTTATATACTGAATATGCTTGAATATTATTAGGATTAACATATTTGGTATTCACATAATTGGAGGAGCACCTAGTATGCATTGGAGGATATATCCTTACATACCGTGGGGTAAATGTAATGGATTCATACCTTCGGATACCGTGGGGTTTTCTGTTGTGATATGTCTTGTGACTCTACCGTGGGGTACCGATCATTGGATATCTTCGATTATGATGTAACTGGTAGCAATATGGGCCTTCTCCATGGAATCCAATTTGTGAATGTATCGAATTGTTATTCCTGCATGCTATCATTATGCTCTATGTGCTATGTGTAAATCTCACTTAGGCTTTAAAAGCCTAACACTTGCTATGTGTTTAATGTGTTACAGATTTTAGTGGCTCCGGACAAGAAGGTCTAGAACGGGGTTGTGAGCATGGGATCATTGTTAGAGAGATAAAGATTGGAAGATTGATGATAGAACTTTCCGGCACACTTTTGATATTTGGCCGCTATAGTAGTGATCAAATAAGTTAGTGGCCTATTAGTAGTTATGATTAACTAAATCTTCGTATTATCGGTTATGTAATGATTTATGTAGACTTATACTCTAGTATTGAGTACCACTCTTCCGTTTTATGGAAGTTTTTCTTAACCCCTGTTTTGGGGTGTTACAGCTGCTACTTCAGAATCGGAATCACTGTCATCTTTTTCCTCAGGTTCTGACTCAGATTCGCTTTCCTTTTGAGTACGTTTGGAGTGTCGGCCAGAAGATTTGCCTCGTTTGGAAGACATAAGTGCCAGTGTATCAGCTGTTGGCTTTGATGCAGACTTCTTCTCGCTCATAATCTCATTCACTTCATCTTCGTCTTGAAGAAGCATCTCATAGAGTGCATTGATGCCAATTCTCTCTATCAAGTGATTGTGCTTGACATGAGATTCAAAAACCTTCAATTCAGGCAACAGGTTGTTGAGAAACTTGAGCGCGTTTTCCGTGTTGGAGTTAGTGATTTGATTCTTGTTAAGCTCGTTAAGGAGGAGACAAAAACGTTCATAGGCCTGAGTGAGAGATTCGCCGGTGCGCTGTTTAAACCCATCGAACTTGGTTATGGCGCTGTTGATTTTCAGTTGATTCCCGACATCGCTCCCATGCATCATTTTTGCCACTTGATCCCACATACCTTTTGCTGTCTCTTTGTAGCTATCGATGGCAGTGTAGATTGTGTTGGGTAGAGCTTGAACTAGGTATCTTTTTTCACACTTTTCTCCCTCTATCATGCCTCTTTCATCGTCAGTCATTTCGGAGAGTGTCTTTTTCTCGGTACGAGCTAGAGTATTTGCAGTGGCTGGTACTGTCTTCATGGGTGGAGGAATTGGCCCGTCGTCTAGAGCTCGCCAGATATACTCGTAGTTGTCTTTTGACTCTGTGAAGATTATGAATCTGTCCCGCCACTGGCTGTACTCACCTTGATAGAGGCAAGGTGGTTTGGAATCGGTGCCGATAGCAAGAGCGTCGCGTGAAGTCATCTTCAGTTGCACTAGAGTGATCGTCAGACGATTTGTTCGATTCAAAGTGATAACCTAACGCAAGCCACTAAGAGTGACGTCCTAACGCAGGTTCTAAGTGTGATTTGTACTAGAAATAGGTAAGAATTCAACAGAACTGAACTTACCAGATAGGAATCTGGATCTGATGTCTGATCTGGAAGTGTCCGAATCAGATAGAGTGTGAATGTGATCACTTAGCAGAGGTATCTAGATAAAGTAAGAGTGTCCGGATGACTAAAGTTTCCGGATACAATGGGTTACCGGATGAAATTAGTTTCCGAATGAAACACTCAAACACAGAACTTACCGGATGAAATGGGTTTCCGGATGATTTGCTTTCCGGATGAAATAGGTGTCCGGAAAGAATCAATTTGACCGGAAACTTTTAGTTGTCCGGATAAAATAGGTTACCGGAAACTTTGAGTTGTCCGGATAAATTATTTTACCGGAAACTTTGGGCTTCCGGAACAATTGTACCCGGAAAGATTGGAAAGAAGTACTTACCCGGAAAGATGAGTGATATCTGGAAAGGTTGAATTCGATTGTCCGAAAAATGGGGCTGTTATCCGGAAACAGCGGCTAGAGTTTCAATAATTCGATGTATTGTGACTAGGGTTTATAGATAACTTCCTGAAACGTTAGAAACTTTCCAAAAAGAACAAAATAACAATACCCAACTCGATAGACAAGCAAAATAGTTCGATTTTGAATAAAATTTTTGATTCTTGATATTAACAGAACTCAAAAACCAAGACTTTGATTTAACTAAACCTTATATACTTAGGCCTTAGCTAAGCAAGGCCCAAGCCCATTAATCAAATTAAGCCCAATTAACATAATTAAGGTTTTTACAATTAAATAACTAATCTAATTGAGCACTATATAATTATTTATATATCTTTTTAATATGTAGGACATTTATGGTCCTAACAGTATGGTACTCTGTACCCTTGTTTAGTAACTGAAGATACAGTGGGCGAGGGACGGTTGTGTCCAGGGGAAGGACTAGAAGTCATCAAGGTGTTGGAATTAGCAACTTGTTATGAGTAGTGTTGTGAGGCAGAATGAAATGTCCTCAGCGTCAATTATGAATTTGTAAGGTGATCTTGCAATGTTGACGTTGCACGAGTAGGTTTTGAAATGAGAACGACGGGATGTGTAGATGATCTTGATATGATGGAAGAACTAGGTCCTGTTAGGAACCTTTGATGATGGAAAAGTTAGGAAAGCATCCACAGGTCGACTGTTATTATTAAAGTCGACAGCTATTTATAGGATGTCGTTCTAGATAGATGTATCCATAATTATGGAACACCTCGTGTGGGCGTATAGATTATTTCGATCTGTGAAGGAATGTGCCCTGTCTATGTAATGGTTTGAAATCGCAAAGAACTAGCAAGAATCGAATATGTTTGAGTTAGTCGGGAACTCGAGTGTTGTTGATTTAGAGTTGGTAAAAGACAAAGTAGCGAGATAAACTCGGTTATTTATGCGGAGGAATATGAAGGCAAGTTCGAATTGTGTGCGAATGACCACGAGAGACCTGGTCTGTAGTGTGATGTTATGGGTGGAGAATGTACGGGTGAGTAGTGACATCAATTGCCAAGATAAATGTGTCAGCCCGTGTTGTAGTAATGTGATGTTAGAAAGAGGAAGCATCAGATGGAAGACTTTTTGGGGATTTCGGACGAGGCGTACAAATTGTTAATCAAGTGGTTGGGACACGTGGTTTGTAAGTTGGCGTTGTGGTATGGTTATTATCAGAATTGAATGGCGGAGCGGTAACGGGTGGTTACCAAATTGAGAAACCAAGTGTTTTGGGTGTGTGAGTCGTTAAGTAAGTATATTTTGGAATCATTGGAAGGTTAAAGAAGATGATGGATGGGTTAGTCAAAAAAAATGTGGTGTAGTAGATGCGAAATCTTTAAAGAATGCGAACTGTTTCTTATGCGTGAAGGAATTATCTGAGAAAGTAATAGTTGGAGATCAAAGAACGTGTAGTGGCTTCGAGCACCGGTGTCATTTCGAGGTAACTTGTTTGGATACCTCAAGTTAGAATTTTGGGTGCCACCGTTTGGCTATGTATAATAATGAGAAAGTGTTATCAGCATGTGGAAAGATCGGAAGAGAGGGGCAAGTAATGTTGGTGGGCGGTGCTCCGTGCTAACGTGGGGAGGCGAAGATCGTATGTCGGAATAAGTGAGTAGGTTGTAAGTAGTAAGCTTGACAGTAACACCGAAAAGTGGAGTAGTGTGTGTAGATTGTCATCGATAAGTTTGCGAACTCCTGGAAAGAGTATAGAGGGAGAGAATGGTGTATGTTTTAATCTCAGGGAAGAGGTAGTTGAACGTGGTGCCCAGATTGTAGGACCATTGGATTTGGGATTGTTGATGTGGTGAGAAATGTTCAAACGAACTGGTCGTTCAGGGATAAGATGTGGGATTGGTTTTGTGAGAACTTGGTTACTCCTCCTCGTGGAGTGAGGGTAACCGAATTTATGTTATGTCATATATGATTAGACGCTTGTGGAACGTGGTGAGAAATTGATGTGGCTTCAGAATAAGTTCAGTTCGGACAGGTGAACACATCAATGAGAGATTATGGAAGTTTCCTGCTATTAACCACGTATAAGTGTGAGGTGATGAAGTGGTGAGAACGTATGAACTAGTTGCCGAGCTGTAGCCGATGTGATTCAGGAAAGTTGAATAATCCGCATAGACATATGCCGGTTGAGAGAAGTAATCTAGAATTGCATGTAATCCAATGAAGGAACTCTTGGGTGTGAGTTCGTCGGGATGTACAAGGTTGGCCTTGTGCCAAGTTGTCAAGTGAGCGATTTTTCTAGTAAAAGATCCTCGTTGTGGTGGCAGGGAATTTTGCCAAGTTCCTTCTTTTAAGGAAGTGAATATGTATGAGAGACATTAATTGGACGTGTTTTAAAACCGTGAGTCCCGGTGTGTGGGCGGAAACGAGAAAATCAGGGTGCGTTTGGCCTTGGATATTTCAGGTGGTATTTAAGCGAGTATAGTGTTCAAGGAGGTTACAAGTATATGGTACCAGATGGCACGGCATAGCAAAGTGGTGACGCACCGAGGGTGGTTCCGAAGTATGGAGTACGATTATGTTTTCCATCAGAACGGGTTGGGACAACCGAGTGGAACTAAGTTGGTTGGACAGAAAAGCAGAAGACTTCTGGACCCCGAATTTGAGAAAGGGGCAACTTGATGTGGAAAACGACCCGTAGTGAAGTGGACTATGTTGGTGAAACCGTCGGAGTTATGGGAGTTGTATAGATAGTGTGCGATCTTGTGGTGCCAAATGAGATGCTGGGAGAATTCATAGAGTAGTGCACGCCTCTATTTTGGAGAGCAAACATTGGAAATTGAGGTAATGGCGACATTGTGAAGAGTACAGATGACAAAGAGTTAATTTTCGTCATCATGGAACGAGCAAGAGCATTAGTCTACGAATTGGAGTTACCGAGGAATTTAAAGGGAGTTCATCCAACGTTTCATGTCTCAAACTTAAAGAAACGTTTGGCAGAAACTGATGTGGTTGTTCCTTTGGAGGATATCAACATTGATGAGAAGTTGACTTACGAAGAGGAACCAATAGAAATCGTGGATAGAAAAGTTCGCAAAACTAGGATCAAAGAGGTTCGACTAGTAAAGGTTCAGTGGAGGTATCATAAGGGGCGAGAGACAACTTGGGGAGTAGAAGGGGACATGAGGTCCAGATACCCTCATCTTTTCGATAATGGAATTCCGGAGACGGAATTCTTTTGAGGGGGAGTGTTGTAATAACCGTGATCTGAATGGAAAGAATTAAAGTTTGTGGGGAAATTTATAAAGTTGTAAGTGCAGGGGCAGATTTGTAAATATGGCAAGAGGGCATAAAACCCCAATGTGGGCTCAAAACCCTAGAAATCACTTTCCTTGTTGGCGGCTTAGAGAAATAGAGAGAGCAGAGAAAGAAAACATCCAAGTGCAAGAGGGAAACTTCTTCAATCGTCAATCTGAAGAAGGAGTGGAAGTTGAGTCTAGTCTACATTTGATTTCATCAGGTAAATCCTTACTTCAAACCTTAACCTTGGATTTTCTGTTGAATTGGGTTTTTGTTTGAGAGTTTTGGTTAATAAGTGAAATGATGCTTAAAGGGATAAATGAGACAACAAATTGTGTTTTATAGCTAAGGGATTTGATAAGAATTGAAATAAGCAAGTTATGTTATATTATCAGCTCAAAATCGCTGGATTAAGAGCTTGTCAGCAGTATTTCGATCCCTAAAATGATATCCAGCCGTCGTCCAGTAAGTCTTGGGGAGTGAGTTACCGGATGAGGGAAGTTCCCGGATGGAGTGAGTTACCGGATGAGGGTTGTTGTCCGGATAGGGCAATTACCCGGTTAGTGTAAGCAGAGTCCGGACACTGTGTCCGGGAAAGAAATGGTGTCCGGTAAGTCTAGTCACCTGGTAGTTTGTGCGTTCGGAAAGTTCGGACGTCCGGATTGTGGTTTCATCCAGTAAGTGGAGTTCCAGTAAGTGTGTTCCGGTAAGTGTGATCCGGTAAGTGTGTTCCGGTAAGTGTGATCCGGTAAGTGCGTGTTTCGGTAAGTGTGATCCGGTAAGTGGAGTTCCAGTAAGGGTGTGTGTTCCGGGAAGTGTGATCCGGTAAGTGTGTGATCCGGTAAGTGAGAGATACCGGGTAAGATTAAATTGACTGATAAGTCAAATCCGGATGGTGTCCAGAAAGCTGGTTTAGGATCTGAGCAGTTTACTTTTCTTTCATTTCTCAGGTAGACCGATTGGAAGCCAGAAACAAAGTAAGAAAAGATATTAAACACACCAGGTGAGTGTTTCTAACTAAAATACGTGATTTTATACGTGTTTTCAAAGTAAGTGATTGAGTAGAAATGCCATGTTATTTTACATGAATGTTTACTTGTTGAAAGTTATATGAGATGTATGCATACATTGTGGCAGACGTAAATTGGCTAAGTCGGGGGGAGGTTCCGCCAGTGCTCACGTTGGGGGGAGGTTCCGTTTATGCCATGGGAGGTGTGACCCAGTAAGGCAGCGTGAGACTGACTCGTTGTCACTCTCGAGTGACTTCAGGGTGCCATTTACGGGAGCGGATTTATCCGTGAAAGTTTATGAAAAGATATGTGAAAGTTTTATATGTGAAAGTAATAAATCGTTTTTAAATGATTTTTGAGAACTGTCAGGAGGGAGCTCACTAGACCTCATGGTCTAACCCTCGCATTTTCCAAACTAACCTTTTCAGGTAGCAAGCAGTAGGAGGCTCTAGTAAGTGAGTAGAGCAGAACGTGAGTACAGATGCAGTTAGAGACAGTGTCATTGACACGTTTAGAGACTAGTATGTTCTCAGTTGTGTATAGGTTGTTTCCGCCAACCTAAATTTTGAATCAGATGAAATGAAATTTTGAGACCCGGTTTTGTAATGTTTATTATCTAATGCTATGCATGCTTTATTTTAGACTGGGTTGTTACACAAACCACCCATTTTCCAACGCACACAAATCCCGTGATGAAAGCTCTAATCTAAAACGATTCCCGAAAATGGGCTCAAACCCAAAATTCACTTAAACGTGAAATAATATTCGATTTCCAATTATAAAAACATGGATAAATCTCTAATTACTCAAAACATCCCAAACACGGATGAGGCGTAATACTCAAGCCATAAATCATGAATAAAAGTCCATAGATAATAAACTTCACCAAAAACATGGATAATAAAATTCAATACCCAAAACAACACCTTCCGGTGACGGGGGAGACCCGTTTCCATCAAGGCGACGAGAACACATGAGTGGGGTCACCTATGATGTTATTGGATTACACCTCAAGTCCCGGTTTTAGTTCCCATGCCATCAAGACATCACAACCTCAAACCATTACATGTCTTTATTGCCTACTCTGTCGAGTTTCACCTCAAGGACTTACGGGACCGTATTGCCTATCCAATCTAGACGAGTTACACCTCAAGGACTTCAATGTCCCTTATTGTCTACTCACTAGTGACCCAAGATGGCCAACAAAATATGAGCATATAACTCATACGGTCTAAATCCTCGCGCACAAGGAGATAGACACCAAATAACCCATAGCCCCGGAGTACAACTCATAACGCTTCCTCTCTACAAAAGAAAAGGGTCAACAACAATGCCAGTGCGGGCATAATTCCCAAAGTGAGATTATCAAGACTCCTCACTATTAAACATGACTGACTTACATACCTATGGATCCAATGCATTACAATCTAACAATACATGACTCCACTTGAATGACACACACACACTCAAAACATGTACTTTCCAAAGGGAACACAATAAATGTACCTCACACCCAAATTTTCTTTCTACATTATTAAAACTGGACAAATGTCCTCAAGACTCAATAATGTTATGAATCGAGCCACAAGCTCAACCAAAATCAATTGACCATTATTAAGGTCATAAATGCAACAAAACGCAAATAACCCACGTTTATGGGAAACATGCTCCATAGTCATGAGTAACTCAACTCAACTTTAGAGTAAGACACTCATTTTCCTAAAGCGCCCATCAAGCGTATTTATACCAAAAGATTTACCTTTGTAAGATGAATCGTTGAAAGACCGATATTTAAGAGTTATACATCAAAACCCAAAATACATCTCTTCCCAAAACCAAAAGGTTTAAACTTTCTAAAATGTCCACAAGGTCGGAAATGACCAAATTCTAGACCCACACTTTCGTATCTTCGAACGTTCTATAACATGCATTATGCATATTTCTAACAAACACCATAAATGCATTTTTTTTTCCAAATAGTCTCCTTTTATGCATTAGATCATCAAAATACTTTCATTTAAAATGTATTTATCAAATTATCCAAAAATCATAAATGTGGGTGTTTTACATGGTTTATAATGTTAAACACTTTAAACAATCAAAACCCACCAATAACTCAACGATTGATAATTTTGTGTAAAACACATAAACACTTTAAAATAGACATTTTTGGCATTTACAAAGTTTTCACAAAGCACCTTGTACTCATCTTGCTAGATTTAGGTTAAATCTAGATTTTTTCCCCAATTTGAGCTCCTTTGAAGAAACTTGAATCCCCAAGCCAAATCTTTCAAAACCCTCAACCACCACATGAATCCACTAACCAAACACCTTTAGGGTTAGCAATATGAGCTTCATTCTTCATTTCATCCAAAGAAAGAGAAGGGTTTAGGTGAGGGTTGGGTAAACCCTAGAAAGTGTAGAAATCTCACCAAAATGGAAGTGAGATGAAGAATTCCAACCATCATCCATAAATCCTTGCTAAGAGTGAGGGAGAGGCTTTGAATCACAAGATTTATAGCTTTAAGGGCTCCAAAAACGGTTTAGATGGTTAGGGTTCGGTTTGGGTGAGTTTAGAGAGAGAGAGAGAGAGAGAAAGAGGGGTTGAATAGAAAGGAGAGAAAGCTGAAAATCGTGAGTTTAAAACCCTTTAGAGCCCGACCGCGAGAGTGACATGCGAGATTTCCACAGTCACTCTCGCGGGGCATTATTGCCCCCGTTGTACCGCGTCCAAAAGCAATCTCGCGATTGTGCCATGCGAGAGTGACCATGTCACAATTGCCGGGCTCTCTCACCCAATCTGTACCGAGAGAGGGTGCTTTCCCCGCGACCTTGACACGACGATTATGCCCTGTGGCATAGTTGTCGGGCATACTCGCCCAGAAACCCCTGATTTCCACAATTCGCCTTTTGCGCACGACTCCGGTCAAAAGAGGCCACTACGACCAAGGCTGAATTTTCCAGGTGTTACAATCCTCCGAAACTTAAAAGAGATTTCGTCCTCGAAATCTAATCCCATGCACCCAATGGTTACTGAGCTCAACACTTTCCTTGTCCCTTTAGTTTCCAACTAGAATTCGAATATCCTCCTTAACTGGACTGCCACAATAATTCTTCACATTGATGCTCACACTCAATGTCCCCTTTGGAACATTATACTCACATCCGAATAACGCTCAACTTACTAGGGTAGCTCGTAATCCACAAAGCTTCGGTTGTCTTGTAACCTTAGGTGTCCCATACTTCCTAGACGGCAGATTCCGACTTTAAATCAGTCCATGTCCACACGCTCTTAAACCTTTTCTCCAATCGACCCAGGGTTTGATCACTAACGAGACCAACAAAATCTCCAAATCCAATTGTTCCCGATGTTGAACTGTCACTTAACTCTAACAAGCAGTCGGACACTATTAGACTCCAAAACACATGGTCGTCCCTGGTCCATCGATTATACAACTCCAAGAATACATCCAATTACCAAACATCCAATCGACAGATCTCTTACTAGCCAAGGAAAATCATTCATCTATAACCACTTATCACACTCCGAACTTCCAAAGTGTTAGGACTAAAAGTCCTATAAAATAGAAAGTGACATAAAGAAAATAATTGTTTTATTTAATTGATTGTAAAAGCCTCATAATTGATAAATGGGCTTATTATTAGGCTTAATGGGCCTTGGGCTTTAGGAGATAAGCCCTAGGTATTTAAAGTGTGTTTAGAGGAAATTAGGTTAGCAGTTCAGAAAGGGAAATTAAACAGAGATTAGCCGTTCAGTTCAACATTCATAGTTTAGAGAGAGCTTTTCATTCCAATATTGTAACCTCTCTATAATCATTCAATAAATGATAATTGTTCCATTCATTGTTACTTGATTGTCAAACTGGGATCTACAATTGGTATTAGAGCAGAGGGACAAAGCTATCGATCTAAAGGTATCTTTTTTTTGATTATGTGTTCTTCAAATATGACAAAACGGCGCTGTGTTCTTGAGGTAAAATCTTTGATCTTGATTTTGGGGTTAAAAGTAAAATTCTTGCTTGAGAAATTGTTGGTAATATTCATTTAGTGATTATTATAAATTTTTAGAACTGATTTTAAACCTTTTGACCATTAATCTGTCAAAATCGATTAACTGGGTTTAAAGCCCCCGTTTTTCGACTTTTCTTCATTTTTGATTAAAGGGTGTGTTTAGGAGTAAAATCGATCATCTTTTCTTGTTAGTTTGGTGTTTTCTTTGTGAAAGTTGTGTTCATGAAAGATTTATTTCGAGAAAATGTACTCCTAGAATCGGTTCTTCGAATCCAGGTACGTTTGTTCTTCGTGTCCAGACTTGTTTCCCGATCTCGGTTAAACTCCAGATCTTGATTGATTCCCGATCCTGGTCCATACCAGATCTCGGCCTTTCTCGATTCTGGATTTTACCGACTCCCGGTCTATGCCCATTCCCGGTCTCTATACCGGATTCCACCCGACTCCGAGTCCCGGGCTCCTTACCGGGTCTTGTCCAATACCGGATTTCAACCTTCCGGTTCCGGATTAACACCGGTTCCGGACTTGATCAATACCGGATTTCAACCCCGGTTCCGGACTAAGGTCGGTTCCGGTTCCGGACTTCCAGGTCCCGGATTCCTTTCCTGGATCCCAATTCCCGGACTGTCTATCCGGGAGCTCTCTGACCCTTAAGTTTTAAAAAAAATCTCTGTCATATTGTTTCAAGTAACAATGTCTTATCCAACTTACTCTGAGCTAAAAGAGAAAGCTTCCTATTTAGAAGCCCAAATCACTAAGCTAGAATTCGATGCCAAAATCAAATACGACACTATAGGCAAGCTAGCAATTGAAAAGGCTGAGCATAAGTGTGTTATAGAAAACTATCAATCTGAATGCTCAGCCATTTCAAAAAGAGCCGAAACCCTAGAGACCCAATTATCTGAATTAACAGAAAAGTTAAACAAGTCTCAGGAGGAGTACACTAAGATTGACAATTTTCGGTCAAATGTTCAAAAGGAAAATACTGACTTGATACACAAGCTTAAGGACCTCGAATCCAAGCTTTATAAATGAGGTCAATCATACCAAACCATTCATTTGAACAAACCGGAGGAATTCAAGTATTACAACTCTCTTTGGGGACTAGGATATGATAATCCGTGTTACCTTAAGAAAAATCTTATCAAGGTTTCCCACCCTTTTTGAGTTCAACTTTTTGGGACTAGATAAGAAATACCCTGAGTATAAGATCAAGTGGACTAAACCGTCACAGGAAGATGAGGAAAAGGAAGACCATAAAAGACGAACATGAATTCCTCTACCAAAAGTAGGGGAAAAGCCTGAAAATGTTGACACTAATTCGGAAGATGAGCCACCTCGAAAAAATATAAATGTACAAGTTCCTTTCGTGTACGAAACCCTTAATGCATCTTATTTGAAAACCAAAACACCTTACCTCTAAAATGATTACTTCGACATCTGTTCTCTTGCTAAAACTGTGGAAACTCCAGTTCCAATTACGGCAACACTAGATGTAGGATCTAACGATCAATCAGAGTTCAAACGATATGTTCCACCTCTGATTTTGGAAAACATCATTTTTAAACTCGAAGAATCAATTGTGAGGGACAAGGTTATTTTTGACACAGAAAGAATTGTACTTTTATCCACAATAAACGAGCTCAAACAGAACAAAACCAAGTCATTATCCAAATAAGAAAGAACGAGTTATAAAACCGAGATTGCTAAATTGACGTCTAAACTGGCCGCCTTGGCGGCAGAGGCTTTAACAGGAAGGATGGCTAAGGAAAGTCCAGTGGATACTCCAATGAAGCCTGCCTCTCCTGACACCATCTCGGTTAACCCATCAACTACTTGTTCGGATAGTTCCTCATGCAAAGCTTTTCTAGGAGTGTCTCGTGACACCAATGATAAGAGTTTGAGTTACCAAAATAAAGGTAAGGCGGTTCAAACCGAATCTGTTCAAAGGAATCTTTTTCCAGACTTTAATAATCCCTTTGCGGATGATTCCTTTAACTGCTCCTCATCCGACTCTGATGGTGAAACCCCATTTAATTCTGCACGGCGGTTTTCTGAGTTTATGAATTCCTCTGTTTGTCATGATGATGATGTTTCAAAATTTGATTTTGCTCCAAAGCTTGCAAGTCACATTCAATTTTTAGAGAAAATGCCCACACCGGTAAATTTTGAGAAACGGGATTGTTCCAAAAACGTTTCTAAGACCATTTCTTCAAAATCTAAATCTAAAAGACGGTCAAAGAAACACTAAAAAACCGGTATTTCTCACAAAAGATAATCTTATTACTATTGTTCTTCTGACAGCGAGCTTAATGATTCTTCAGATAATCATGTTTTTAGAAAAGTAAAAATGGTTTGGAGAAAGAAATCAACTACAGAAGACAGTGATGGAAACAAGTCTCATAATTCTTCTGTAGTTGATACAAAGTCATTTATTTCCAAGACTGGTTCACCTACTCATGTTTACCCTATAGCTAAGCTAATCAGTCTAAACCGTGCAAAGCTCTGCTGCACTTATTGTGGAAAGAGTGACTTTGTGCATCCAAGGTATGTGAATAACTGGTACGGTACCTATAGTATTCCCAATCCCTATTTTAAAGATAAGGCATCTAACCATCAAGGATCCATCAAAGCATGGATACCAAAATCTTTCTAATTTGTTTTGTAGGAATGTCATGTGTAACACAATTCAAAATAGTCCTTTCACATGACAACAATAAAAGGTTACGCCAATTTTGAGGGGGAGCGTAAGGTATTTGACATATACATGAATTTTTCAGTGAATTCAAATAACCGTGGTAACTCATTCTGGATAACTTACTTGTGTTTGTTATTCTCCAATGTTAACTTCCATGAATGCCACGTGTTATATTTTCTTGACTTAGTTATTTCCATATCTCATATACTTGTTGATTTTTTGATGGAAATACACTCGCTTGAATTCCTACTTGTGTTTCAAAGTTCGTCATTTCATGTTAATGATTCAATTCTTTTATGATATATTAATTGTGACTTGTTCTTCACAATTAAACTTTCTATTCATTGTTTGATTTTTGACTATAATGTGCTTACCGAGTCATTCTAGTTCGCGCTTCAATTTGTCCTTTGAAATTCAATTATTTCAATTTATAATGGCTTCTGATTACCTCAGATCAGAACTCGGACTTTATTTTTGATGACTTCTGATTACCTCAGATCAGAACTCGGACTTCATTTTTAATGACTTCTGATTATCTCATATCAGAACTCGGACTTCATTTTTGATGACTTATGATTACCTCAGATCAGAACTCGGACTTCATTTTTATGACTTTTGAACAAACCAGTTCAGGATTCGTACTTCATTGTGCACTTCAATGATTTAATTGGTAAATGCAATGAGGGATAGAATTTATTTTGTTTCTATGATCTATCCAGAACCAGAAGGACCTACCCAAGAAACACATCCCATTTATAGACAACAGTGAGGGGTCTAGATGTATAGACGAGTTTGGAGAGTGTTGGTCCCGAAAAGGTTTAGACAAGTTTGTAGAAGGGGGGGGGGGGGGTTGAATACAAACACACTATTTTACTTTTCTAAATTGTTTATTGATAAATCATTAACAATTTACAGCTTGTTGCGGAAACAAGATTAAGGATAAACCTAAATCTAAACAAGTTGGAACACTAAGGTTTCTTGCACTAAGAAAGATATGGAGATTACTAATAAAATCCTATCTTGAGAGAGATTTGAACTTGTCCAGAGTTAGCAAGTTACTTCAAATGAAGTGAGTTCATCTCTTTATATACTGCATGCATTTAATGCAATTCAGTATACACTTTACACGTGTCATCAGCGGATTGGTTGCATGTCATTGACCTTTGTTTGACAACCTTAGTAGCCGCATGAATGAACAGTGTAGTATTAGAGTGGTTGTACGATTTCAGATTTTCGGAGGTTCTTTTCTGACATTTCGTACGGTGGCGTGCAAGGGAGGTTAAGACAAAAGTACTTTGTACGGAGGACTTCATGATCAGCTTTCGTTGATTCAGCGATTATCATTTACTATTCAGCGAATGATAAAGTTCAGCGATAGCTGAAGTCTTGTACTTGATACTTCACGTTGAGTGGACAAATCTGAGTCTTCGCTGATCCGCATCAGTTCATTAGGAGACTTGTCGCTTGATCTTCGACTTCAGCGTAGAACCTTTGTTGACGTGAATCTTGTCTTCAGGGATCATAAGTAAACAACTAACTTATCAGCGATCACCATAAGGACTAAACAGACTCAGCGATATGGTGAACAGTGTTCGCTGAATGTTTAATCTAAAAGTGCGAGAGTTCCTATCAGCAGTACTGTAAGATCTTAGTACTTATCAGCGATAGTGAAACTCTGATACATATTGTTTACTTACAATTTTCACTAAGTATTTAAGATAGGGTTATTATCAAATCACTGAGGGTTTGGATCAACAATCTCCCCCTATTTGATTATGACATAGCAACAAAGAAAATTACTATTTAATGAAAAACATAAGGATAAAAAGAACTCATAAAATATTTGTCCCTTTTACTGTTTTCTGGGATCTTTTCAGTACTGATGGAGTAAAGTACATTCGCTGAAATCTTTCTTTAAATCTTTGAATCAGGTTACAATATGAATAAGAAAGATTACATGTACAAGCGAAATAAATTACAAGTACTGAAGGATGACTGATACAATAGAGAAAATGGTGATTGTTGTCAGCCTTCAAAGGGTTCTTCCTTAATGAGAAGTTCATCAAGGGTTGTCTTTTCAGTTGGAATCATCCAGTCAGGAACCTTTTCTCCTTTATTCTTTAGCTTCATAGCAGCTTCAAAAATCAAGGGTTTTAGGTGTCGTGTCTGAATGTCTTTTCTGAAGTCGCACCAGTAGATGAGATCTTTGAGCTGTTCGATTGGAGTGATTGGAAGCTCAGCGATCCGTTCAAAGCATTTACGTCCGTCGTAGTCAAGAAAGAATATTCCATAAGGATTACTGATGACTTTACCAGGGACGAAAAGTTCACATGGTGGCAAAGAGATGTCAAGGGCAGATAGATCAGGATCAGGACCAAGTACTTCAGCGCGAGAGAAACCAATTCCAGTTTCATTTCGTATGACAGGACCTGAGTTTGAATCTTGACGTTTCTTCTTTGGTGAGCCCCTTTTTCTTTTCGGCTTTAGATCAGGAACAGGAGGAATATCCACACAAGAAGATATCAAATCGATCTGTCTGTTTATCAGCTTTTCGAAATGATCCTTGTACTTAGATTTTGATGGTTGGATAGCTAACCTCATCTCCAGCCATTCAGAGAGACCATACCTTTTTACAGTGTCAGTACGAAAGGTTTCAGATGAGCCATCTTCTCTGAATAGTTTGATGTCAACAATAGGTACTCCGATGGAGGTTCTTCCAGAGATGAATACCTTGTTGATCTTCGCTGGACGATATCTGAAGTGGATTTTCTCTTTACACCAGATCAGGGTGGTCTGAGAAACTTCAGCTTTCTTTTCCACGATCTTTTGGGCTTGTTCCCAAAGCTTTCGTTGGATTTGAATGGGAATACGCTTCAGCTTGGGGTCTTTGACAGATTCTTGAGTGAGCTTGATGGCGTATTCTCTGTCTTTATCTTCAGCTTCCTTCCTTTCAGCGATGAGGCGTTCAGCTCTAAGATGATCCTGGTATTCAGCTTTAGAGATTCTGAACTTAGGAGGAACTGAAGGTAGTTGATCGCGCTTTAGGATGATTCGCTGATCCTCGAATCGCTTTATCATTTCTTCTCTCCTCTTTTGATCTTCTTCACTCAGCTTTTGAGAAACTGAGGAAGGTCTGTTTCTGTGCGAGAGAGGTTGTTCTTCTGATTCATCAGTCTCAGAGATTAAATCTAAGACTGGGATTATGTCTTCAGCGGTAGCTGGAATTATTGGTGAAGTCGCAATAGAAGATCTTTCAGCGATATCCTCAAACAGGGGAGAGGACTAGCTGAAACGCATCGATCTTACAAATAAGAACTGGGTAGAAGAACTTGGGTAGAAAAGATAGAAAAAAATGTGGATGTGTATGGTGTTTGTGGAATGGATAACTGATTGTTCAGAGATGATCAGGGAAGGAAAAATAAGTTTAGTGTACCTGACAAATCGGCTTTGCAAGTAGGATCGCCAGATTATCATCTTCAGTGATGCCTTTGTCTTTGCTTTTCTCAGCGCCAGAGGCTGAGTGCTTTGTCTTTGTCTTCTCCCCTGAAGGTTCTTTTATTGAAATACCTTTAAGAGCTTTGGTTCGAGGAGCAGGTTTGACAACAAAGAAATCATCGTCATCTTCATCATCATCATCATCATCATCATCGTTCCTTGGAGAGGAGGATGGTTCAGCTTCAGGGATGTCGATGTCTTCGTCTTCTTCTGCTTCGGATTCCTCAGCATCTTCTTCGAGTTGCTCCCCCTCAGATACAGAGGCGAGGTTCTCGGTTCCCTCAGGGTTTTCATCTCCCTGAGGTCCAGTAATCCGATCTTCATTACCCTCTCCCCTGATAGATTCGTCATGGGAAAGGTCTTCAGCGCTTTTATTTTGATCTTCAGCGCTCTTCTCCTGTTCAGCGCTCTTCTCCCCCTCTTTCTCATGATGGGCGGGGGAGGAATGGGTAGACTCAGCATTGGTGTTGTCCCTGTCTTCTGGGCCAGAGACTTTCACACAACCTTCAAGCTTAGCTATTCTGTCTTCTAGGCCATAAATAGCAGGCGTGATTTTCTTCAGCTCTTGGCGATCCTCTGCGGTGAATGAGTCCAAAATAGGTGCAGGGGCCGGAGCAGGAGCTGGATTGTTTGCCTTGTTCACCAGCGTCTCGATCATTGTCTTGACAGAACTAAGATCGGTCTTCACTGAGCCCAAGTCGGTCTTGACCACTGACATATCACCTTCGAGTGTACCAACCGATTTCTTCAGCGTTGTAACCTCGCTGGAAATGGTGGAAACTGATGATTTGAGGTTGGTGTAGTCAGTGTAGATGTCGGAGAGCACTTTGGCAAAGTCGGCGAGAGTTTTATCAAGGTCTTTGATGTCATCAGAGGAGGCCTTCTTTTCCACCACAGTAGTCAGCTTCGTCAGATTCTCTCCAGCGTTTGTTACAGCTGTAGAGTTATTTGATAGACCGGTGGTGAGATCCGTAAGTTTCATCTCCATAGACTTCAGAGACTGGTTGATGTCTCCCAAATAAGGACCTGTAACATATAAGTACTTGTGAACAAAGGAAAGCTCAGAAGTTTCAGGTTTAGTTACAGTGTTTAAGGTGGGATCTGTACCTGCAGGAGCGTTGACGAACTCATCAAAGTTTCGAGTCCC
The DNA here is from genome assembly GCA_033807775.1 of Saussurea involucrata. Taxonomy (NCBI): domain Eukaryota; kingdom Viridiplantae; phylum Streptophyta; class Magnoliopsida; order Asterales; family Asteraceae; genus Saussurea; species Saussurea involucrata. The sequence continues at coordinate 60,852,629 of CM066319.1, read as the reverse complement.
TCCATAGTGTTCCATATCTCCCTCAAAAGTTCCGTGAGGGATGGAGATCTCTGCAGGTCCTTTCTTCGTCATTCGCTGAGAAGCTTCAACGGCTTCTTGAATGATGGCATCTCCAGCTTTAACTGGAGGAGTGTCCAAAGAAATAGAGGGAGGAGCGAAGGATAAGAATTGGGGTTGGGTTGCAAGTTCAGCGTTGGATTCGCTGAGAAGTACTTCATCAGTCTTTTGAGAGACTGAAGAAGGTTGGGTAGATTCCAAAGTTCTAACCTCAGCGTTTAAGGACGCTAAAGTAGGTTTAGAAGGGATGGCTTGAATTTGTGTGGCAGAGCGTACCACGGAACTTTCCTTCAGCTCTTCAGAATGAGCTGAGGAGTCTTCAGCATGGAGTTGCTGGGGTTGCTCCTTGGTTTTCTTGATCCTTTTGGAATCAAGAGGGGTAAGAGATTGTTTCCTTTTCTTAGAAGGAATGGATTTTGTGGCCTGGGAATCAGCGAGGGGTATAGTCGCTGAAGGAGCCACAGAAAGCGGAGAATTAAGTAGAGTGAGAAGGGTAGAGAGACATACCTCGTTGGCGACAGGCTTGAAGTCGAGAACTTTAGGGCCAATCTGAGAGAGTTTCAGATCACCCTCTTCAGGATAGCTGTCCTTCAGGCCATATTGAAAGATGGCGCTGATGAATCGTGGGTAAGGAACCCATGCTGGTCGGTCAGCGGCAGAATCAACACGTTGAATGAGGTCTTCATAGATGATGGAGGCCCAGTCAATGTTGAGACCTTTCAGCAGTGCGTAACCCATGGCCTGCTGAGGTTGAGCGGCTTGATCAGAAGATCCGGATTTCGTTGTCATGCAGCTGATCAGGTGAGCGAAGATGAAGTTCATCTCGCTGGGCATCTTGGATTTCTTTATCAGCGTCAGCTTCTTCTCAGGTAGCTTGTCTCTTCCAGTCTCCCAGATGTAACCCATCGCATCAAGGAAAGCAATGATTTCTTCCCTGTCAGCGTGCTTCTTGTGGTCAGGAAATGGAATGAAAGGATTTTCTGAGGTAGCGTTAGGGAATTTCAGAGCTTTGCGGATTATTGCGGGGGTTATCTTGATGGTGCCATACTCAGTATCGCTGAGTATGCAGTCGATGGTTTTAGATGGATCTTTGGCTGAGGGTAGGTCGGTGTGTCTGGCAGAGTACCAGAATTGGGATAATAGACGCTGACTGGCAGGAGGTGTGATTGTCAGTGCTGTGTAGATGGGGCTATTCTTCAAAAAATTTACAGCGTCGTCTAGATGGGATACTTGCTTCCGAGGAGGAAACTCGAGAAGCGCTGAGAGGTTGTTTGCCTTTGTCCAGTCTAGTTGATCCAGCTCAAACTTAACCTGAGGAGCTTTGGTGATTTCCAGTTCCTCAGAATCAGCGGAGATGGACTCGGCGGTAACATTCAGCTTTGAAGTTGCCATTTCACTGTATTATCAGTTCAACCAAAGATGTTAACAAATAAGAAATATCTTAATGTGGAAAAAAAAATTCCATTAAGATTTTTCGAATTTTGTCCATTTCATTCAGACAAAAAGTCTTAATGAAGATTAGGGTTTTTCTTGTTTTTTTTTTAAAAAAAAACGAATATAACACCTATAAGCCTTGTATTCCAGTTTTAAAAAAATGGATACGAAAGAAGAACAAGTTTAAGATTTTAGATTTAAAACTTGAAGAACAACCATGAAATGGTTGTGTTTATAAAACCATGAAAGAAAATGATTTTATTTTTGAGTTCTTTTGTTTGATCTTGTGTAAAACAATGATAAGATCGAAAACAAGTTATTCGCATTTGATAATAGATAAGAACATATTAACCTTGAGTTCGAAGAAGAAGATGATGAACAGTTCTTGAAGATTGAGAGCACAAAATGCGACAGTGTTCTTTTCTTGCGGAGAAAGATTGACTCGCGTAAAAGACAAATATAAACTTTGAGAGTGTTTATATAGGAAGAGAGTAGAGAGAGAAAAACTTGAGCGGGAAAGTTTTTCATCATGACACGGACACGTGTTTGCATTTGATTGGATAGACAACGAAACGTGCAAACGTGTGTCAGAAAAAGAGCGTGCCTGGTGTTATCCGTTGCAATGACGTCACAACTGTCCTTTCACATTCTTTCGTTGTCTCTGAGGTTTTGAAAGAAAAACTCAGAGACTCTTTGGAAAATATGAAGCACTGAATAGAAATATCAGTGAGGGTTTTAAGAAATTTCAAAATATCGCTGTTAAGGAAGAGATATTCAGCGATGAAAGAATTTGAAATCTTGCATTTTCATGCGTTTTGTCAGAGAAAATATACCTTGATATCAGTTTAACCCAATTTATTCAGAGAGAAGATGATGAAATGGATTGTACAAGTTTATTTTATCCAGAGCCTATACAAGAATGTATAAACGTATCGCTGATTTAATGTGAACCGCTGAAGATTTATCCTTCAAAGTTCAGCATTCCAAGCTCGCTAATGAGAAAGTTGAATCTTGTCTCATCAAGAGGTTTGGTAAACAAATCAGCTAACTGATAATCAGTTGGGATAAAATGAAGTTCTATATCACCATTCATCACATGATCTCTGATAAAATGATATCTGATTTCTATGTGTTTTGTCTTTGAGTGTAGCACTGGATTGTTTGCTATAGCGATGGCACTTGTGCTGTCGCAATAGATTGGAATTTTGGAGAGCTGAAGATCATAGTCTAGTAGTTGATTTCTCATCCACAAGACTTGAGAACAGCAGCTTCCAGCGGCTACATACTCAGCTTCAGCTGTGGAAGTGGACACTGAGTTTTGCTTCTTACTTGTCCAACTTACCAGCTTTCCACCCAGGAGCTGACATCCTCCTGTGGTGCTTTTCCTATCCATTTTGCAACCTGCAAAATCACTGTCTGAATAGGCGGTTAGATCGAATCCTGAATCTTTGGGATACCAAAGACCTAGATTCGCTGTACCCTTAAGATATCGAAAGATTCGCTTTACAGCTTTCATATGAGATATCTTAGGTTCAGCTTGATATCGTGCGCACAGACATGTTGCAAACATAATATCGGGTCGGCTAGCTGTAAGATATAGTAGTGAGCCAATCATCCCACGGTACAGCGTGACATTGACAGGAACACCCTTTGTGTCCTTATCAAGTATCAGCGGTGGTGCCATAGGGGTTTTCATAGCTGAACTTTCAGTTAAGTCGAATTTCTTCAGCATATCTTTAACATACTTTCCCTGATTTATAAAAGTTCCTTTTTCAGTTTGCTTAATCTGAAGACCAAGGAAATATGTTAGTTCACCCATCATACTCATTTTATATTCATCTTTCATTCTATCAGCGAAACGAGTACAAAGCTCAGGGTTAGTAGAACCAAATATAATGTCATCAACATATATTTGAACTAAAATGATATGACCTTTTATTTTTCTAAAAAACAAAGTTTTGTCAATCTTACCTCTCTCAAATTTTTCAAGGTGGAGATAAGTAGAAAGAGTGTCATACCATGCACGAGGAGCTTGCTTCAAGCCATAAAGTGCCTTATCCAGCTTATAAACATAACCTGGACGCTTAGGATCTGAGAATCCTGGAGGTTGTTCCACATAAACTTCTTCATTCAGCTTTCCATTTAGAAACGCTGACTTAACATCCATTTGATGTACAGTGAAGTTTTTGTGTACAGCATATGCTAAGAAAAGACGAATAGATTCAAGTCTTGCTACTGGAGCAAAGGTTTCGTCATAATCTATACCTTCCTCTTGTCTGTATCCCTGAGCAACAAGACGAGCTTTGTTGCGAGTTACAGTACCATGTTCGTCCAACTTGTTTCGATAGACCCACTTAGTGCCTATCACTGTTTTGTCAGTTGGTCTCCGAACAAGTTTCCAAACTTTGTTTCTTTCGAATTCAGTCAGCTCTTCTTGCATAGCGCTGACCCAGTTTGGATCTCTGAGGGCATCATCTATTTTCTTTGGTTCAGTTAGAGAAATAAAGTTAACAAATAAACAAATATTACCTGCACTTCTACGAGTCTGAATACCAGCGTTGGGATCACCAAGAATTTGATCGATTGGGTGATTTACAGTCCATCGCTGAGCCGGAGCATGCGTCGCTGACTCAGTCTGAACTGGAGAAACTGAAGATGAGGCTTCAGCTACTTCTGGATAATCAGCTAAGAGAGGAATGCTTGCATTTGTCACTTCATTCACTGATTGCTGAGAAAAAGATGGAATTTCTGAGACATTTGGATCAACTGCGGGTATAGTGTTTATAGGAACAGCTGAGACCCAAGATGTTTCAGCTTCACTATTCTGAATATTGGGAATGATAGTAGGACCATCATTTTCAGTTGTATGAGCATGAGTAGTGGGAACATCTTCTGAATCACCAAGATGAGAAAACATCCATTGATTCAGTTCTTCTGTATCAGCGTTCGGTTTAGAGTTCGCTGAACGGGATTCGTCAAACGTGACGTGAATAGTTTCTTCTACAGTTTGTCTTCTTCGGTTGAAGACTCTGAAGGCTTTGGAAACTGAGGAGTATCCAAGAAAGATTCCATCATCAGCTTTAGGATCAAACTTTCCAAGGGCATCTCTGTTGTTCAGTATGAAACACTGACAACCAAAGATGTGAAGAAAGCTGATTGAAGGCTTTCTCCCATGAAAAAGTTCATAGGCTGTCTTTTTGAATCTTTTGACTATCAGCGACCTGTTTTGCGTAAAACAAGCTGTGTTGACAGCTTCTGCCCAAAACTGAGTAGGCAGGTGAGAATCGCTGAGCATTGAACGTGCAGCTTCAATAATTATTCTATTTCTTCTTTCAGCGACTCCGTTTTGTTGTGGTGTTCTCACTGACGAAAAGTTGTGAGAAATACCCTTGCTTTCAAGGAAGGAATCAAGAGAACTGTTTTTGAATTCAGTTCCATGATCACTCCTTATTGAGCGAACAGTCATATTGTTCAGAGTTTCCATCTTCCGAACAAAGGTGATGAGTTCTTCAGGGGTGTCACTCTTAGAACGGAGAAACATTACCCATGTGTAACGAGAGAATTCATCAACTATGACCAGCGTATATTTCTTTCCAACGATGGATTGTTTGTTAACGGGGCCAAACAAATCCATATGGAGTAGTTGAAGAGGAGATGACACTGAGGAAACTTGCTTGGACTTAAAGCTTGCCTTGGTCTGCTTCCCTTTTTCACACGCTGAGCATAAGGATTCTTTGGCGTATGAATGTTGAGGTAGACCAGTGACTAACTCTTTGGATGAAAGAGTATTCAGTGTCTTGAAGTTGAGATGTGAAAGCCTCTTGTGCCATAGCCATTTGACATCAGAAGATGCCTTTGAGAAGAAACAGGAGTTCTCAGTGGTTGTTGAGTCCATGTTTATAACGTAAACATTTTCCAAACGATAACCGCTGAGAGCTATCTTCTCCTTTTTGTCAGAGACAAAGCAGGATTCCTTGGTGAAAATCACTTTGTTATCCATGTCGCAAAGCTGACTGATGCTCAGAAGATTATGCTTCAGCCCTTCAACATATGCGACTCTTCTGAAGGATGTTGTACCATTTGAATGTACACCATACCCTCGGATGTGTCCTTTTCCATTTCCACCGAAAGTCACAGAGGAACCCTTCTCTTCCTTGTATTCAGCGAGCAGGCTTTTCTTTCCAGTCATGTGTCTAGAGCATCCGCTATCGAGATACCAGATACCCTTCTTAACCTGCAATACAGAGGAAGATTAGTTTTGCTTGGGTACCCACTTCGTCATGTATACGTGTTTGTCAGTGGAAGAGGTTGGAATGGGTTCAGCAGTCTTCGCATCATTTGAAGATTCAGCTTTGTCTTTCTTCACTTTGGTCAATTTCTTGACCTCAGCGGTAGGAGTCACCTTGACCTGACTTGCAACTGGTTTGGTCTTCTTGGGTGCTATCTTCACCTTAGCTATCTTATCAGCTTTGGTGGCTGTGGGACACTTACTTGCAATATGATCGGTAAGTCCACAGTGATAACATTTCCTATAACTAAAATTAGTTCTAGGACCACTTGAGTGCTGAGCTTTTAATTTGGAATTAGAAGTGCCAGCACCAAGTACACTATTGGTTTTTGAAATAGGACGAACATTCAGTTCTTCAGATTTCTTACCAAGGACATCTACTCTGAGTCTAGGAGTAGGTCGCTGAACTGATCCAGAGGTCTGATTTCTAGAACTAGATGAATGAATCACTAAGGCTTTGGAAGCATTCAGCTTAGGTACTAAAGTACCCTTCTGAGGATTTTGATAAATTACAATTCCTTTACCTTTATCTTTAGAGACAGAGGTAGGTTTTGAATAAACCATTTTCTCCTTGCCTTTTGAGGAGGTAGGAGTTTCCTCAGGGATTGGTGTAACCGACGAGGAGTACTGAGATGAAGAAGTGTCAGCTACTGAGGATACGAACGTTCCAAATTTAAGCATTGAACGTTCAGTGGTTGGTATTGGAGTATCATATTTATAACCCAAACCACGTTTATCACTCAGAGGAATCTGAGCCTTAATTATCTCAGTGATCTTTGTTGAAGAATTACACCATCCTTCAACAGTAGCTTGTTCAGCTTTTAATGCAGCGATAGCTTCCGCTCGTTCGATTTTTACTAGCTGATTTAAATGGACTTGATCTTTAAAATCTTCTTCAAATTTAGAAAGCTTTTCTATTTGAAGGTGGCAATTTTTAAGCTTTTCAGCGAGATCAAGATTTTGGTTTTCAACCACAGCTTTGCCGTTCATGGCTTCGTATAAACTTCTAGTCAGTAGTTCGATTTTACGGAGACTATCAGCTTCATCAATATTTACAATATTGGTAAAGAAGGAAGGTGATACCTGAATGGCAGATGTTGAAGTGGAGGGAATGTCTGAACTTTCTTCCTCTTCTTCAATCTTGGCCATGAGACATTGATTTGCTTCATCATCTTCAGAATCAGATGATGAGGCTTCTTCATCAGAAGCAGCCCAATCATAGTCAGCCATCAGGCCTTTTCCTTTCTTCTTAAAGCTTTTCAGCTTTGCATACTTCTCCTTCAGCTTTAAGTATTTGTCGTCTTTATTCCTTGGAACAAAGGATTTCTTTGTAAAAGCTGAAGGTCTCATGATTTTCTTTGACCTGCACTCGTTAGCGAAATGACCTGTCTTTTCGCAGTTAAAACAAGTAGCAGTAGCCTTATCAACAAAAGCTGATGACTTAGGCTTGTCAGCTATAGAAAGAGTTTTGTTCTTTCTAAACATTTTCTTCTTGGCGAATCTCCTGAACTTTTTAGTTAGGAGAGCCAAGGATTCATCATCTGAAGAATCAGAATCTGATGACCTTTCAGAGTTACTTTCTAACTCAGTGATAGTGACCACGGGTCGCTGAGTAGAGGGTTCCTCTGAGATTAAAGCAACAGGGGTGCTTTTGGAATCTTTTACAAGATTCTTCTTAAGATGGCTAGATTGCTCATGATTCAACAATGTGCCATATAAGGTAGCAAGTGTCATTGATCTTAGATCTTTTGACAGCTTGAGACACATGGAATAATTGTCCCAGCTTTCAGGTAAACATTCTAAAAACTTTGTCAGAACTTCAAAGTTAGAATATTCCTTACCAACCGTTTTAAGATCTATAATTAAGCAATTAAAACGTTGATGTACTTCAGAGAGAGTTTCATTCTTACCAGAGATGAAACTTTCGTATTGTCTTACCAGGTTGATCTTTCTTGAATCCTGGACTTCAGACGTTCCTTCATACTGAACACATATTGTGTCCCACATGGCTTTTGAGGATTTCAGGTTCATGACGGAATGGTAGACTTCGTCAGGAAGGGCCATGGATAGTATGGATCTGGCTTTTGTATCTATAGCCACTTTCTTCTTGTCTTCATCGGTCCAATGATGGATTTCCTTTGGAATCAGCCTTTCTGGAATAGCAGCTCTAGTTGCAGTGGCTGGAACGGCAGGATCAATCGTTACAGGGATGTGTGGACCGTTTTCAAGATAGTAAGGTATAGTAGGGTATACACCTTCTAAGAAGAGTGTCATCCTATTTTTCCATAAGTTGAAGTTATCTCTGGAAAATCTAGGGGGTTTTGCAAGAGAACCATTGTCTATATAGTGAGTGTTTGAGTTGGCCATTTTCAGATAATAGCTAGGAAGAGAAAAATCTTAGATTAGATCTTGTTTATGAGTTTAAACAAATCTGCTCTGATACCACTTGTTGGTCCCGAAAAGGTTTAGACAAGTTTGTAGAAGGGGGGGGGGGGGGGGGGTTGAATACAAACACACTATTTTACTTTTCTAAATTGTTTATTGATAAATCATTAACAATTTACAGCTTGTTGCGGAAACAAGATTAAGGATAAACCTAAATCTAAACAAGTTGGAACAATAAGGTTTCTTGCACTAAGAAAGATATGGAGATTACTAATAAAATCCTATCTTGAGAGAGATTTGAACTTGTCCAGAGTTAGCAAGTTACTTCAAATGAAGTGAGTTCATCTCTTTATATACTGCATGCATTTAATGCAATTCAGTATACACTTTACACGTGTCATCAGCAGATTGGTTGCATGTCATTGACCTTTGTTTGACAACCTTAGTAGCCGCATGAATGAACAGTGTAGTATTAGAGTGGTTGTACGATTTCAGATTTTCGGAGGTTCTTTTCTGACATTTCGTACGGTGGCGTGCAAGGGAGGTTAAGACAAAAGTACTTTGTACGGAGGACTTCATGATCAGCTTTCGTTGATTCAGCGATTATCATTTACTATTCAGCGAATGATAAAGTTCAGCGATAGCTGAAGTCTTGTACTTGATACTTCACGTTGAGTGGACAAATCTGAGTCTTCGCTGATCCGCATCAGTTCATTAGGAGACTTGTCGCTTGATCTTCGACTTCAGCGTAGAACCTTTGTTGACGTGAATCTTGTCTTCAGGGATCATAAGTAAACAACTAACTTATCAGCGATCACCATAAGGACTGAACAGACTCAGCGATATGGTGAACAGTGTTCGCTGAATGTTTAATCTAAAAGTGCGAGAGTTCCTATCAGCAGTACTGTAAGATCTTAGTACTTATCAGCGATAGTGAAACTCTGATACATATTGTTTACTTACAATTTTCACTAAGTATTTAAGATAGGGTCATTATCAAATCACTGAGGGTTTGGATCAACAGAGAGAAAGGAATATGGTGAGGATGTGACAGGACTTAAAATAATTATTGGTCCTTACCAAACCGAGTCAGTTATCCGAGTAACCACATAATCTATTCATTCTCGTTCTTTGGAGATGAATATTGAAACAAACATGAACTCAGTGTCGATAACTCGTGTCACCCCACCCAGCCACTCAAGCATCTCACAAAAGATGTTTGTTTCATAAATGCACGGAGATTTAGCACATAATCTATCTATTCCTCACTCGGGGGTCTTAGATATTGAAAAAGGAAGACATCAGCTCCGGTCTCCGAACTTCTTATTCTTTTCACCGTGTCTATTGATTTTTAACTTGCGTCCCAGGTTAAATCAATTTTTGAGCCAAGCATATATTATTTCTTTCTTTCACACATGCACGAGTCATTGTGATTCCCATCGCATATATTCGTGATATTGCCGGAACAGTTTGAGAAGAAATTTTTAAAAATTTTACTTCAATGATAACTGGAAGTCCTATTAGAGATACCCCGATGCCAACTCTAAACATAGGCCACACAATTATCTTAATTGTTGTGATAACAGTTACAATTGTGTTTCTGTGTTAGATATTTACCCCATCTTGGTTTCTAAACATTTTATCTGATATTTTGCTACTCATCAGTGTTGTCTTTCAAGTTACATGATGCTCAGGATGCTCCTAATCATCATGAGGGGGAGAACTGGTACAGATTCAAAGACACGAATCATCATCATGAGGGGAGAAACGTTGTAAAAGTTCAAAGACCCAGATTATCAAGTTGAGGGGGAGTACGCAAAAGTTGAGGGGGAGTAACTGTTATGATCTGTGCAGAAAAGAATACAATCTCATCCCTCATCAAGAAGTGTTCGCAACAAGTTGATTCCTCCTTCGAGCATTTTGGTTCAACAAGTTCTGAAGATTCTCAAAGCCAATTCAACTCGTGGTTCAAGTCGTGATACTATGAAGACTAAGAGCATAATTCAAGGGGTAGCGTGAAAGACATGAAGACCTGCAACACCAAAGTGCTTCAAAGACTCAAGACGAAGAGAAGATCAAGACCAGAAGATTTCAAGATCGTATTTTTTCTTTATATAACTTTAGGGGAGGATTGTTAGGACTAAAAGTCCTATAAAATAGAAAGTGACAAAAAGAAAATAATTGTTTTATTTAATTGATTGTAAAAGCCTCATAATTGATAAATGGGCCTATTATTAGGTTTAATGGGCCTTAGGCTTTAGGAGATAAGCCCTAGGTATTTAAATTGTGTTTAGAGGAAATTAGGTTAGCAGTTCAGAAAGAGAAATTAATCAGAGATTAGCCGTTCAGTTCAACAGTTTAGAGAGAGCTTTTCATTCCAATATTGTAACCTCTTTATAATCATTCAATAAACGATAATTGTTCGCTTCATTGTTACTTGATTATCAAACTGGGATCTACACAAAGTCACTACAAGCGAAACAATTATCCCTTATGATTAGACTAGAACACTCCAAATACACTAATCGGTTCATGGTCTAAAAAATCCAAAAGTTGACACTTAGCCATTTCACCAAAATTCAACCCATTACGGAACCCCATACACGAGTTTCATTCGCTGGGCATACCACAAAATCAAGGTTATCAGCATGGTGTCTAAAGGGTCCTACTCATCCTTTATGTAAAACTGACCAAAACCCAAACAAGGTTCCCGAAATGAACAGTTGCTATAAGAATTAACAGGAGGTATCGTGTGCCTTACCCTGCAGTTACCAAAAGAAGATATGTCGATCTTGCGGACAACATCATTCGGTTTATGGTACTATCATGCGTCGGGAAACCCAATCTTTCACCGAAAAGGTTCTACACGCCCTCAACCTAACCAGGGTCGCTTGACCATCCCAAGCCTAATGAGTTCAAGGTTTTTAAGTGATAGACTCAACAATTATGCCACTCAAAATTTTTATAGAAATGTTCAACACGAATGTTTTCATAACAATTAATCGCACGTATAAAATCTATTACCACATATAAAATTTTAAAAATTACTTCTCAAACTGTTCCGAAAATATCACAAAGATATGCGAGTGGAATCACAAAGACTCGTGCATGTGTGAAAGAAGTAAATCATATCGATTTGGCTCAAAATTTGATTTATCCTGGGACGCACATTAAAAATCAATAGACACAGTGATTAGAAAATGAAGTTCGGAGACCGGAGCTGATGTCTTCCTTTTTCAATATCAAAGACCTCCGAGTGAGGAATAGATAGATTATGTGTTAAATCTCCATGAATATATTAAACAAGAATCTTTTGTGAGATACTTGAGTAGCTAGGTGGGGTGACACAGGTTATCGACATTGGGTCCATGTATGTTTCAATATTCATCTCCAAAGAACGAGAATGAATAGATTGTGTGGTTACCAGGATAACTGACTCGGTTTGGTAAGGACCAATAATTCTTTTAAGTCCTGTCACATCCTCACCATTTTTCTTTTCACTCCAAGCTCGTCTATGCATCTAGACCCCTCACTGATGTCTATAATTGGATGTGTTTCTTGGTAGGTCCTTCCGGTTCTGGATAGACCATAGAAACAATATAAGTCCTAACACTCTTTATCATTCATCAATTAAAAACAGTAAAGTAAACATTTAAATACGAGTTCTAAACTGAAATGTTTAGAAGTCAAAGCATTTAAGAACGAGTCCTGCTCTGAGATAATCAGAAGTCATGCAAACGAAGTCCGAATTATAACTTTTTATAAAATAATACTCCCCTCAAAAATGTCATGACATTTATTATCAGTCATGTGACATGAATATTCTGAACGAAACACACATGACATTCCTGCAAAATAGATTAGAAAGATTTTGGTATCCATGCTTTGATGAATCCTTGATGGTTAGATGCCTTAACTGTAAAATAGGGACCGAGGATACTATAAGTACCATACCAATTATTAACGTACCTTGGATGTACAAAGTCATTCTTCCCAAAATGAGTGCAACATTTCTGTGCTGGCTCAGACTGATTAGCTCTGCTGTAGAGTAAACATGTGTAGGTGAAACAGTCTTGGGGATAAATGACTTTGTATCGACTACAGGAGAATTATAAGACGTGTTTCCATCACTGTCTTCTATAGTTGATTTCTTTTTCTGAACCATTTTGACTTTTCGAAACACTAGATTATCTTTGTTATCAACAAGAGAATTATATAAAAGATTGGAAGGTCGAATCTGATCTTTTGAGAACTCATTTGATCTGACAAAACTCTTTGAAGAACTATTTGTAGAAATTGAACTTGAAGCATAAGAAGGCTGAACACTTTTGAACTTGCTTTATTTAAGTTTCTTGACTTTAACGGATAAAACATTTCGTTCTTCGAGAATTGAATCAAATTTCTTTTGTAGATCAGATTTTACCATTTGTTCTTTCAGAATCTCGATTGCTAACCCGGATAATTTCTGTGTAAGCTTATGAATTTATGTTTCAAAAATCTCTCTTTCACTTTCAAAGTCTTTTTCGATATTGTTGCATTTATCAGATATTTCTTTGAAAACAACATCATTTTTCTTTTCAAGCTCTTTCTTTTCACTTTCAAAGGATTTTCTTTGATTCTCAAAATTTTCTCGCTCTAGCACTAAAACTTGTTCAAAATCAGAAATCTGTTTAGAAAGTTTAGCATTATTAAGCTCAAATACTTTTCTTTCCTCGAAAATCCTTTTGGAAAGATAAAGAAATTTTCTCTCAAAATTCTTCTTCTCATTTAAAAAATCAACTTTTTCTTTTTCAAAAATAGGGATCTGTTTTTCGAAAACATATATCCTTTTCTTTAGATCAAGACTTTCAATCTCTAAGGCGTTTCCTCTTTCTTCAAGTGTCACGTTCTTCGCTTCTCTGGCTTCAAGATCTGCAACCTTCCGTTTAAGTGAATTCTTTTGGGCACGATGCAGATGATAATATCCATCATCTTCGGCTGCCTTTTCAAGCTCAGAATTCCTGCGCTTGAGCTAATTATTGTTGCTCCTTAAGGAACATATGTCTTTATACGTTTGGCTTTCTGATCTCAGATTGTCCAAAGCTAACTGAAGACATGCTTTCTCATAACTCAGTTTGTCAATGTTTTGACTTGGTCTCCAATTTCGCTTCGAGAGCTGTAATCTTTGCTTTGAGGTCAGACATGGTTGGATAAGACATTGTTACCTGAAAAAGAATTGATCGTTAATCGGTGTTACTTTGAAGAATTAGTTTGAACTTCGATAAAAATTAGCAAATAAAAATCGAATATTCAAACTTTGAAGAATCAAAGAAAATAAATGTGGAAGAAAATCAAAACTAAATCTGAAAAACAAATCTAAAAAATAAATTCGTTTGCAAAATTTAAATTCTAATTATCGATTCTGGACGAACAATCTTCGAAATTAAAATCTGCAAGGTCAATAAACAAAATTAGATCAAAGACGTGAATCACATAAAATGATAAACGTCGTAAATAAGCTCAAATCGTCGCAATAATCTCAAAACATCACTAAAACTCAAAATATGCTACCATGCAATTCATTCAAATCGTCACAAAAAATTCTCAAAACGTAAAAAAAAATCGCAAACCGATTGTTAACACCTCGCAACTTACCGGACAATACGCATGCGATATAAGCAAACTACCCGTTAAGAGACGTGCTATAAACGCGTGTACCGATTAAGTATGTGCGGTAGTTGAGGAAAAGCCAAACCGTGCGATACTTTCAAATCTCGAGACAACTTCGTGCGGTTTTTCCCAACTATCAGACAACAAACGTGTTGTATACATAAACTATCGGGTAACGTTGTCCGATAAACAAAACTCCTTCGAACCGGACTCGTGCGATATAAAAGTCTCTTATCGTGCGATAAAAACGAAGATTAAACCATGCGATATATAGAGATGAATCAACTAAGCGCAAACAACAAAAACACAAAAATATGCATGCAAAACGATGTGTATATATGTGAGATGTATGTATGTAAGCGAATGTATAAAACGAATGCAAAGATTGTTGGGTTGTATGCGTTGGTTTATGGTAGATGGTCAGAAATCAAGTCTCAAACAGTGATGGATATGCTCCATCATAAGAATATGTGATGTATGGTGTAGATGGGTTAAGTGTTGTATATGAATGCATGCATGCTTGATGTATGTTCAGGGGCGGATCCACCTTGTAAAAGGTGGGGTCCCATCCCCCTAGTGAAATTTTGTATCTCTTTATTTTTCTAGGTTAAAAACATTTTTTTTTAACTTTTTATCATAGTTTCCCCCCAATAATTTTTCAACTGTGTCCCACGAACCAAAAAAGTACATTAAAATCAATTAAAACACCAAAATAATTCTCAGAATTAACAAGAAAACTCCGAAAAAGTCTCTCGAAATAGACAAAAAAAACTTAAAAATCCATCGAAATTAATCAAAAAAACTTTAAAAATACATCGAAACGGTGAGAATAGGCTCAAAACACATCGGACGACTTTACGGGCATAATTTACCTTAAAGGTGACCCCACTATGTAAAAATCCTGGATCCGTCACTGTGTATGTATGAGGTGTATGTATGTCATAGAAAAAAAAGAACAAAGAAGGATAAACGAATGGATGCTAATTATGAGATGATCGCACTTGAAAATCAAACCAGTCAACAAAGGAGGCTTAAATCCGGGAAATCACAGTCAAAATATGAGAGCATCCGGGAAAGGCTTAAATCCGTGAGTTTAAGCATCCGGGATATGAGAGGTAACCGAGAAAAGGTTGTACCCGGGAAGAGTTTTATCCGGGAAAATAAGAGGTGACCGGGAAACAAATGTATCCGGGAAATAAGAGGTGACCGGATAAAATTCTATCCGGGAAAACTTTTATCCGGGGAATTTTTTCCGGGAAACAAAAAACTTACCGGGAAATATGACTTACCGGGAACTGCTTATCTGATAAATTAGGGTTTATGGAATAAACTCATATGCGGCTGTTTTTCTTCCTTCGACAGCTGCACCTCTCAAAAACTCACCAAAAAATCATCAAACAAACAAATTCGATTAAAATTGCAGATTTATCGAAATCTTTTGAGGAACACGAAGAACGCTTCGAAAATCAAAAATTCCAAAAACCTTCAGAACTGAAACAGATAAAGATCGATCATAAACTGAACAAAAATCAAGTTCTAATGAGATAATACTATCAAAGCAATAAATAAAAATAAAACCACTTTGCAAACTCGATTGATGATCGATTCACCCAAAAATCACTGCACTACGTCGAACACAAAAAGGGTGCCTTCTGGACCTCAAAAACCAATCTTCACCGTTCAGAATGTAGACCAAGATGTCGTGAAGCTATTGTCTAAAAATCGCGACGATCTGACGGTTCAACCTCCGGTAATAGGCAAAACGGCACGTCTGTGTTTTCCTGAAAATCTTAGACGAATTTTTCCTTTTTTCCTCTCACTTTCGATTGGTTTCTTCTATTTCTTCAAATCACTGATTCTGCTCTGATACCACGTGTAGATCCCAGTTTAACAATCAAGTAACAATGTATCGAATGATTAACTTTGTATTGAATGATTATAGAGAGGTTACAAGTATTGAATGGAAATCGAATTCTCTCTCAACTATGAAGCGTATCAACTAATAACAATCATTCTTACCTAATTCCTCACACAAACACTCCTTATATACCTAGGCCTATGCCAAGCGAGGCCCAAGCTCATTAACACTAAATAAGCCCATTTAACAATTATAAAGGCTTTTACAAATATAAATCAAACTCTATAATTCTTTATATAACTTTCTAATTAATAGGACATTTATGGTCCTAACAACTATAAATATGACACTATTTTTTCCACCAATTCATTAGTTCTATAACGATGATTATTCGTCACAATAACTTAGAATATTTTTCATCCTAAGAACACTTCACACTCGTATATATTATCTTTCCCACCAAAAAATAGTTTATTTTTGGACATACTTCATTTGCTTTTCTAATTCGGAGATATTTTAGAAAATTAATTTTCACATGTCATGGCAATAGTCCTCTACAACGACTAATTTATTAAAGTCGTACGTAGTAATATATATATATATATATATATATATATATATATATATAGGACGATAATCAAATGAGAACCACAAAAAAATTGTAAACCGTGAGAACCTATCTAAGCCGTAATTTGATTTCGATCCAATGGTTTTTACTTGAAAATTGTTTCACCACATGAAAAGGGCATAATTGTCATTTTGGTAACAAAGATTCACCATATGAAACACATACTCACCAATTGAATCATTAAAAAAATATTATTTTCTATAAGGTTAATAATGACAGTGTTTCATCTATTTGTTGTTTCACCATATGAAACACACATATTCACCACATGAAATACATAGATTCACTAGATTAAACACAAAAATTCATCTTGTGTTTCATAAGGTGAATCAATTGTCATGTACCACCATGTTCCATCAAGCACCACTATACACATATCCAAACCCAAACACAATCATTGTTTCATAAGGTGAATCGAGTACGATGCATTATTTATATGTATTTCATAAGGTGAATCGAGTAGGATGCATTATTTATATGTGTTTCATAAGGTGAATCGCGTAGGATGCATTATTTATATGTGTTTCATAAGGTGAATCACTCACCATATACCACCATGTTCCATTAAGCACCATTACACACAAATCTAGACCCAAACACAACTGAATCCTAAGATAAGACATCAATACAAACAAATTATACAAAAATACAAACTAAACCAACTACAATTTTCATAAAAAATAAATGAAAGTCAAGAAGAACCAAAATCCTAACTCAAAATCGAAAAGCAATCTAAGAAAATTTCAATTCAAACTCAAGAACGATAAAAAAAACCTAACTCACTATGTTCGATTTCTTGGGTTGATTCTGGGTCTGAAGAACTCCTTCATCCCAGATCCCATCCGTGGGTTCGATTCTTGGTTTGATTCTGAATTTGAAGAACAACTTCATCCAAGATCCGATTTTGGGATTCGATTTATCGCTTCAAATTTTGGCTTCGAAGAACAACTCCATCCCAGATCTTGTTTCCTGGGTTCGAAGTCGACACTTTTTCAAAGGGGTGTGCGATTGAGATGATGCAGGTGAGACGAGTGGTGTTGGGCGCCAGATTTAGAGGTTTGGGTTGCCGGCGAGAGGTGGCCACTGGGTATAGTCGTTTCATCCAGTGATCCATATCTATGTTCTAATCTTACTTGGATGAGGAGTGTGACTAACCCATTATACCCTTTCAATCTACTTTTAATTTGACCAAAATACCCTTATTTCACCATTTAATTACAAATATGTTTCTTTCTTTAATGACCCTTGATTTAAACTAATCCATGGATTAAATTAGTCCTCAAGGTTTTCAAAAAAAATTTGGTCCTCACATGATTTAATCCATATATATATATATATATAGAGAGAGAGAGAGAGAGGGAGGTTCAAGGGAAAATCTCAAAAAAACAGAAAACTTAAAAAGCACCCTAGCGCCCTTCATCTGGTCGGTATGCATTTGTGCATACAGATAAATTAAGTTGACTTTTTGGTTTTTATGCACAAGTGCATTATGTATTTGTGCATAATGCACTTGTGCATGCTACAAATTACCTGTATGCACAAGTGCATACCGTTCAGATGAAGGAGCCCCTAGGGTGTTCTTCAGTTTTCCATTTTTTGAGGTTTTCCCTTGAACCTGACCCTATATATATAGGCTTCGTAAAATGCAAATTTTGTATTTGTTGCACACTTTACAAACCACAGTGTGCATATAAGAACAACCAGTGTGCATATGTGAACAATGTGCATATACATATGCATGTGCATACGTGCAAGACTATACTTATAATGGACATACATTCATATTGGATAATGCATATATGTATCTCAGATTATGCATATATGCACATTGGTTTGTAAGGGGTGCAACAAATACATAGTTTGTATTTAATTTGTATATATATATATATATATATATATATATCTATATATATTTTCTTGTAGTGATAAAATTAGAAAGCTTAAAGGAAAGTTTTTACGAATATGAAATCATAAAGCAGAGAAGTGCTATTTCATAAACTTTGTTTGTGGTCATTCAGATAGTGTGAGTATTTTAGGCATCAACATTCCTTTTGTCTGCGTTTCATATTCATCAATATTTAGAATTTTATTTTAGAAAACGTGTTTCTTTTATATAATTTAGGGGCTGTTTGTTTTTTGAAAAATACGTCTGAATGTCTCTTAAGTCTGATTCGTTCAGACATTTACCTATTCAGGCTGTTTGATTTTTTATTATAAATAAGAGCTGAAAAACTCTGAAAGTGCTCTGAAACTACAAGTGATAATTTAAACCCTTATAACCTCTTATTCACATAAAGACGCCTCCCTCCAGATCTCGCCTCTCTCTCTCTCTCTCTCTCTCTCTCTATATATATATATATATATATATATATATATATATATATATATATATATATATATATATATATATATAGACATGTCGTATGAATTGAAGCTGTCGATCTGAACCCTTAACCTATCGATATCTGCTTGTCGACGATCATTACCTCTCGATCTCTGCCTGTGTACGATCTCTGCCTCTCGAGCTCTCAAGGTATGTCGACGATCCATGCCTCTCGAGTTCATCTGCGTCTCTAGATTTCTAAACCCAGATTTCTCATCTAATAAAATGGGATGTTTTGATCTTCGGTTAGGATTTCTAAACCCAGATTTCAAGATTAGATTTCTAAAATGGGATGTTTCGATCTTCAATTAGGATTTCTAAACCCTGATTTGTAATCTCTGCCTCTCGAGTTCATCTGCTTTACAGGTACTTCCCACCCAATCTCTTCTTGTAGAAACCAGGATTCAATCTTACAATCAATTAAGAACAATCAAACAGTAAATGATAGAGAATTAGATCCAAAAGTAATGTATTCAATCAAGAACGGATTACAGATCTAGAGAGATAATCTCTCAAAGATTACAAAAGTGAATACAAAGATATGCGGGAAAGTTAGTTAGCAAAACAGTGCTAACAACTATATATACTGTAAGGAAATGCTAAAGCTACAGTACATATACATGAAAGTCTAATAGGAATATTACACGTGTCCTATTTAACTAACAAAATACAAAGGAAAATATCCTGTCATAAGTTCTGAACATGTTGTTCAGAACTTCTGAACAATCTTCTGACTAAGCATATCAGAACTTCCTTTAAAGCACTTGGACTTTCAACTTCATCTTCAGAAGTTCTGAGTCTCCTACTCAGAACTCTGATCCTTCTGTTCAGACTTTCATACTTGTAATCTTTTCGAGACTTCTCAGCCAGAGCTTCTGAGTCTTCTTACTCAGAACTCCGAGTCTTCTATCCAGAACCAATACTTGTAACTTTTGACAAAACTTCAGATCTAACAATCTCCCCCTTTTTGTCAAACAGTCATGTACTTATCAACATTGAACTCTTTCAAAGCAGGTACAATCTTTAAAAGAATTACATTTCTCAAATTAAGCCTTCTTTCAATCTTTTCTATGATCTCTTGTATTTCTTCA
This sequence comes from Saussurea involucrata, assembly GCA_033807775.1. Taxonomy (NCBI): domain Eukaryota; kingdom Viridiplantae; phylum Streptophyta; class Magnoliopsida; order Asterales; family Asteraceae; genus Saussurea; species Saussurea involucrata. The sequence goes on along the minus strand of CM066319.1, from coordinate 60,832,856 downwards.
ACTTGAGATCCTCTTGTTAACCTTTTGTCAGGATCGATTCTTAACAAGAATTAAACTTCTTAGAAACAGAATTTAGAGAATCTTGCGGAATAGAACTCTAAATCAATTAAAGAACAATCAATAGAAATTCAATAAACTGTATATATATCAAACTGTTATAACTCACAAGTTTTACACCAAACCTCAATCTTGTTGAACAGGCTCAACAAGACGATTTCTACTTCTCTAGAAATAGGATCTATGATCTTGAGGTTAATTCACTCTTGAATATCGAATTCTGTATACTATCTATCTTCTGTTTTTTTGTATCTTTCTAATAGCTATCTATCAATAATATTTATACAAAAGTAATTACAAGATAACTATAAAAAGTAAATTGATCTTCTGAATCTTCGTTAAACATATCTTGATCAATTCCTTATTTGTCTCCAAAAGCATCGCATCCCAAACTTATCAACTCAGCAGTATTAATGATGATTTGGCTCAGCAGCATTAACAACCTTCAGCAGTATTAACGATGATTTGGCTCAGCAGCATTAACAACCTTCAGCAGTATTAACCTTCACAGTCTTCAAGCAGTAGTAACTCAGCTCAGCAGTACTAACCATGTCTAGCAGTAGTAATTTGGTCTAGCAGCACTAACTTCGTCTAGCAGTACTAACTTCATCTAGCAGCATTAACTTCATCTAGCAGCAGTAACCTTGCCCAGCAGTAGTAACGAAGAACTGGCAGTAGTAATGAAGACTTAGCAGTACTAACCATACTTAGCATATCTTCAGTTCCCAACAATCTCCCCCTAACTTGACTTTTAGGAAAAGAAGTCAAGTTCTTCAGATGATGCTTCCAAAACTTAGTCATCATGTACACACAGATTAGGACTTAGACCTAGACTTTGATTTAGAATCCTCTTTACCAAGAATCTACCCATTGCTGAATCCTTGTTGCAGGTCAGCTTAGTGTGTAACATTCCTTGCAGCCTCTTCATGCTGTGATTGTATATTTCATCTACAAGATAGTATTCTTGAGTTGCAGAGTCAAGGGAGATGACATATACTCCACAGTTTTCATAGAGCATCCAGTTGGTAATGGCTTGAAACTGTGTGTTTAACCTATGCTGAACTGCTTCAGGTTTGAACATTTGGCACAAGAATTCAAGTACCATTTTAGAAATTGACATCCCTGGCTCAGTCAGCATGTTTCCATATATCTTCATCCCAACTTTGAACATCTCTTCTAAGTCTGATCTTGAGCAAGTTCTGACAATTTTCCCCAAGTAGAAAATACTTCAAATTTTCCATCAGCTCTTTTTATCCTAATGAACTCCTTTCTACCATCTTTCAAAGTGTCCCAAAAGATGATTTCAGGAGCCTTAGATGATATTGGTTCAGCCTGAAGTGGAATTGGGTTAGAGTCAACACTAGTAATGTACAAATCACATTGGGCATCCGTTTGTGATTGCACATTGCCTGATTGCCCTGATGGAGTTGCCACTTCTTCTTCAGCAACTTTTCCATCAGATTTCACTGTTTCCTCCTGGGCCTCTTCTGCAGATGACTCCACCCTTGGCTTCTTTTCATTTTTCTTCTTTGAAGTTATGGGCTGGGTTCTTGGTCTTTTCTTTGACATCATCTTGGTTCTTTTAAGAGTTTTGACAGCCTCAGGAGTTGGTTCAGCTGCTTTAAGTTTTTCAGCAGCAATAACCATTTCTGCTGCTATGGCTGTTACTGCTTCTCTTAGTACATGTAGTGATGCTGCTTCAATACTGTTCTTTACAATCCAGTAAATTTCTTCATCTATTTCAGCTTGAGTTGTAGTTACTGCTTCCTGCTCAGTTTCTGCTGCTTTGACTGTTTGGCCTTCAGCAGCATTAACTGTTTCTGCTGCTTGTTCAAACTCAGCAGCATTAACAGTTTCTGCTGCTGTGGTTTCTGCTGCTGTGGTTTCTGCTGCTTTAACACACTCTTCCCCCTTTTCTGTCTCACTGGACTCCCCCTTAAACTGTGCATAGTCCATTTCCATCTCAGTCTCTATGTGAACAGTCTCCCCCTCAATTTGTGGACCCTTCAGTTTCAGTTCTGCTTCTGACTCTGACTCCCCCTTTTTGGGAGCATCATCAGTTGAGGTTCTCCTTCTTAGCACAAATCTTGCCTTTTTCTTTCTGTTCAGCAACCTGGTGACCAGCTTTTTGAGCTTCTCAATTTGAGACTGTTGGTAGGTGACCACAGTCTTAAGTTGCTCTATCTCTGTCTTTTGTGCCATTACATCCAAGTTGATATTCCCTATGGTTTCCATCAATTCCTCATAGTTATATCTATCCTCACCTTGTTTAGAAGTGTTTACCTTCTTTAAAGGATCCTTGGAAGTTTCAGCAGAAGCCTTTTGCCTAGCAGAAGCACTACCTGCCCCCTTAGTTTCTTGGCACCTGGGTCCTCCTAATGATTTCTCATTTAGAGTTGCCATGGGGAAGGTCTTATTTATGTTACCACTGTCCTTCTCTGTGCTAGCAGAAGTAGTGGCAGCCTTAGCACCCATATGGTCATCTTTCTCCTTAGAGACCACCTTCTTGGGGTTGGGAGACACCCCTGTGGTTTCCCTGTTGATATTCTCAATTGGAGAATGCTCCAATTGAGGGCTTAAAGGCTTAGGGCTTTGAGTAGGTACATCAAGGGAAGGAGCCTTGTGCACCTTTCTTCTTTGAAACCTTTTGGTGATTGTGGGAGTGGGCTGTTCAAGAATGGACTGAGGGATTTCTTTTGAGATGGAAGGTTGGGATTGGTCATCAGTGGGTTGATCTAATGAGGGCCTTGATCCTGATGCCATACCTTCAGAGGGGTGGGACACAACCATCATTGTAGAGAACAATGGTGTGTCAACTCCTTCCGAGTCCCTAGGAAGTCTTTTCATATTTGAAAAAACCTTCCCTTTAGGGGATTTGGGTACATATACCTCAGTAAACTGAGGTAAGTCCTTCAATTCCTTGTTAAGAACTTCTTGCACAAACCTTGGATACATGAAAAAACTCTTTTTGGATTCCAAGTTTGATACAAGATCATTAAAGATCATTGCTGAGAAATTGTACTTTCTGGCAGTGGATAAGCAGACCAAGGCATATGCAATGGGACTGCTGAACTCACTCCATCCAGTAGTTTTCTTGGAAATACAGTGCATCAGGGTATGAACAAGAAATCTCCATTGGTTAAAAAATTTTGACTTGTAGAATTTAAAAACACCAATGGGACCTTCATACCCCATTCTTTGTAAAGTAGAAAAGAGGTCTTCAGAAGGAATAGAAGATATACCTGAAGCATCATTCAACTGAAGGGAGATGCGAATAACCTCTTCAGTGACTTTCAAGGGTTTATCACAAACCCTTGTTCGAATGGTTTTCTGCCCTTCTTCAACACTAACAGTGGCATTCTCCCAAAATTGTTTCTGATGTTCGATATAGATTGTTGGGCTCACCGTGAGTGCATAGGAGATGTGCGAGGATTTGAGAAAATCGACTATATCGTGGAATCCCGCAGCTTGTTTCGGCTTCTGAAGCATGGCTATTTCATTGTGCTCATCCACAAACTCCATGATGCCTAAGGATTCTTGAAAGAAAAGCACAGAGATTCTGGGGAGGCTAGGTTAGAACGAGAGAGAAGAAGTAAATGCGAAGAGTCGTTATGAACATGGGCGGGCAAACAGGGGTATTTATATGCCCTAGATTATCAGAAGCAGTATTAACTACCTCGCAGTATTAACTACCGAGCAGTATTAACTGCCAAGCAGTATTAACTACCTAGCAGTATTAACTACCGAGCAGTATTAACTACCGAGCAGTATTAACTGCCAAGCAGTATTAACTACCTAGCAGTATTAACTACCAAGCAGTATTAACTACCGAGCAGTATTAACTGCCAAGCAGTATTAACTACCTAGCAGTATTAACTACCGAGCAGTATTAACTCCACTAGCAGTATTAAATGCACTAGCAGTATTAACTACTGAGCAGTATTAACTACTGAGCAGTATTAACGACCAAGCAGTATTAACTACACTAGCAGTATTAACTGCACTAGCAGTATTAACTGCATTAGCAGTATTAACTGCTGAGCAGTATTAACTACTGAGCAGTAGTAACTGCACAAGCAGTAGTAACTACTAGAACACAGACAGTAGTAACTTCTGTTCTGGCAGTAGTAACTACACTTACACTTTTCTTCACTTGGTAATCTGAGGAAAACAGAGGATCCTGAGAAAGAAAGTTAGTAGCACCAAATATATGAAGAAATACAGGTATAAAAACAGAAAGTCATAAATTTACTCTAGGTTGATCATGCCCACACTTGTTACCAAAAAGGTGAATCTACCCACATCAAAAGCTTTTGTGAATAGATCAGCAAACTGGTCATTTGTATGAACTTTAGCAACCTGAATTAATTTCTTTTCATTGCAATCTCTTATAAAGTGATACCTTATCTCTATATGCTTTGTTTTTTGAGTGTTTGACTGGATTATTAACAATGCTAATAGCACTGTTGTTATCAATGAAGATTGGTGTGTGAAGAAAAGTTACCCCATAGTCCAACATCTGATTCTGAATCCATAGAACCTGAGAGCAGCAGCTTGCAGCAGCTATGTACTCAGCTTCTGTGGTAGATAAGGACACTGTGGTTTGTTTCTTACACTGCCAAGATACTAGTCTTGTACCAAAAAACTGACATCCACCTGAAGTAGACTTCCTATCCATGTTGGCTCCTCCCAAATCACTATCTGAATATGCAAGCAAGTCAAAAGAGGATTCATGAGGATACCAGAGACCTAATCTAGGTTGCCCTTTTAAGTATCTGAATATTCTCTTGACAGCATGAAGGTGTGATTGCTTAGGAGAAACCTGAAATCTGGCACAAACACAGACTGAAAACATAATGTCAGGTCTAGAGGCTGTGAGATACATGAGAGATCCAATCATTGATCTGTAATGATGGACATCCACATCCTCCCCCTCAAGATCTGCAGTGATCTGTTTATGTGTTTCCATTGGAGTGCTTGCTGACTTTGAGTCTGATAAACCAAACTTGTCCAGGATGTCTTTCACATACTTGGATTGGCTAATAAAAATTCCATCTTTCCTCTGTTTTACCTGAAGCCCAAGAAAGAATGTAAGTTCTCCCATGGAGCTCATCTTGAAGCTTTTGTGCATCAATTCTTCAAACTCTTTACACATTTGATCATTGGTGGATCCAAAGATGATATCATCCACATAGATCTGAACAAGTAAAGTACCTCTCTTTCTCCTCTTGATAAACAGGGTCTTGTCAATTACTCCTCTTTCAAAGTCATTTTTCAAGAGATAGGTAGACAAAGTGTCATACCATGCTCTTGGGGCCTGATGCAAACCATAGAGAGCCTTCTTCAGCTTGTATACTCTGTCAGGGTGCAATGGATTCTCAAATCCAGGGGGTTGACAGACATATACTTCTTCCTCAATGCTTCCATACAGAAATGCACTTTTGACATCCATTTGGTACACTTTGAACTTCATGTATGAGGCATAGGCTAGAAATAACCTGATTGCTTCAATCCTTGCCACAGGAGCAAAGAATTCCTCATAATCTATTCCTTCTTCCTGAGTGTACCCTTGTGCAACTAGTCTAGCCTTGTTTCTGATCACAATCCCTCTGTCATCCTTCTTGTTCCTGAAAATCCACTTGGTGCCAATTGCTCTATGACCTTTTGGAAGATCTACCAAGTCCCAAACATCCTGTAATTTGAACTGTAGCAGCTCCTCTTGCATTGCCTCTATCCAGCTTGGGTCTTTCATGGCATCATAAGCCTTTTTGGGCTCAATCTGGGACAGAAAGCAAGTAAGAACAGTGTTAACTGTATTTTGCTGCTCTTGCAACTCTTGGAGTCTGCTTTGCTTTCTAGTCATCATGGGAGATGCAATATCTCCAATTACCAACTCAGGAGGATGATTTTTCTGAGTTCTTGTTTGATGACCAGCTTCCTCTTGTAAGTCCTCATCCAGATTAGACTCATTTAATTCTGGATTTGTTTCTGCTTCTTCAGTCACCTCAGATTCTCTGGAATTTGAACCTGAAGACTGATTTTCCTCTGCTCTCCTCTCTTCTTCATTCTGAATAGGTTCAGTCTCCTCATGGTGTTCACAGAATTCCACAGGATCAATGGAAGGGATTGGAAATATCACAGATTGAATTCTGTGTTCTGATGATGGTGTATCCCTTTGTCCTGCATATACATCACCACTGAAACCCAAAGAATTAGTGAGTGAATCAATGTCAAATAGCCAATTAGGACCTGAACCAATAGGATTTGGTGTGTTCTCATTGCATTTGACATTGTCACTTTCTTCAATTATTCTAGAAGAGGTATTAAAAACTCTGTAGGCCTTACTTTGAGATGAATACCCAACAAGAAAACCATCATCTGCTTTGCTATCAAACTTGCCTAAGTGAGATTTGGTATTGAGAATAGTACAAGGACATCCAAATGGCTTGAAAAATCCAATATATGGTTTCCTTTTATGGAAAAGCTCATAAGGTGTCTTGTTTTTAGGCTTTACAACTAAAACTCTGTTTTGAACATAGCAGGCAGTATTAACTGCTTCTGCCCAAAAAGTAATTGGTAACTTTGAGTCAGCTAACAGAGATCTAGCAGCCTCAATCAGTGTCCTATTCCTTCTCTCAGCAACACCATTTTGTTGTGGAGTCCTAGGAGCACTGTATTGTCTCTCAATTCCTTTTTCTTCACAAAAGGTGTTTAGATCAGAATTTTTAAACTCAGTTCCATTATCTGATCTAATGACTTTCACTCTTTGATTTGATTGGTTTTCAATTTTGAGAATGAAAGATTTGATCAGTCCACTTGTCTCATCTTTAGTTCTCAGAAAATATACCCAAGTAAATCTAGAATAATCATCAACAATAACTAAGCAGTATGATTTCTTGCCAATACTCATCACATTGGTAGGACCAAACAGATCCATATGTAACAGTTGAAGAGGATTTGATATAGTGTTTATCTCTTTGGACTTATGAGAAGTTTTGTGTTGTTTGCCTTTGAGACAAGCAACACAATGATCATCACATGAATATACTTTGGATGGCAAACCCCTTACAAGGTTATTCTTAACAAGTTTATTTATTGTTTTAAAGTTCATGTGACACATCCTTCTGTGCCAAAGTGATGATTCATCTAAAGAAGCTTTTGAAACTAAACAATTTAGAGATGAATCAGATGAAACACTTTCCAAATCTAAACAATAAACATTATCCTTCCTAGGAGTTCTCAGAAGTATCATGTTTTCATCAACCACTTTGTATCCAGGAGCAAGGATAATACATTCAGAATCTGTAAACAATATACTATGCTTCTTGTCACAAACCTGTGATACACTTAACAGGTTGTATCTCAATTGTTCAACATAGTATACATCTTCAAAGGTCATCTTACCCTTTGAAACATCACCCTTACCACTTATCTTTCCACCAGCAGGATTATCCCCAAATGCAACATGTCCTCCATCAACCTTTTTGAAATTTTTGAGGCAGGACATGTTACCTGTCATGTGCCTGGAGCAACCACTATCAACATGCCAAATGCTCTTCCCCTTGAGCTGTTGGTTGCCCTGCACATCAAGATAAATCAGTTAGTTTTATTTGGAACCCAAGCCGAAGTGGTCTTGGGTCTCCCTTGCTCATCAAAGTACTTACACTTGGTTTTGATGAGATTTTTAACTTTTGGTACTGCTGTGCTGGAATACTTTGTCAAAATTATTGGTGTAGCAGCACTTGCAGCAGTACTAACAGTGCTAGCAGTACTAACAGTGCTAGCAGTATTAACCTCAGAAGTACTAACAGAGGTAGCAGTATTAACAGAGTTAACACTGCTAGAAGCAGTATTAACAGAGTTAATACTGCTAGCAGCAGTACTATCTGAAGAAGAAGCACTAAAAGTATTAGCAGCACTAACATTGGACTGAATACTAGCAGTATTAACACTGCTAGCAGCACTAACTTTGGAATGATTACTAGCAGTATTAATACTGCTAGCAGTACTAACTTTTGAAGCAGTACTAGCAGTGTTAGCAGTACTAACACTGCTAGCAGCAATATTGTTTTTAGTGCTTTTTGGAACCCACATAGTATCACATTCCTTTTCAGTCGTTTTCTTTATGTGGCTTTTGGGTTTATCTTGTTTCTTTGCCACATTTTTCTTTGCAGACTTTTTATATCCACCATTCTTTCTGTAACCACCAGGTTTTTGAAAAGATCTTTGAGCATTAAACCTTTGGTTAACAGGATTGAAATAACAGTGTTTGGCTAAGTGATTTAGCTTACCACAGATGAAACAAGGTTTTGGCCTGTTGATTCTTTTCAGGTCAACTCCTTGTCTCATAGCCCACTGGTTATTCCAGTTCCTTTGATTTCCCCTCTGATTATCATGTTTTTGGGGCTTGTTCTCTTTGAATTTCCTGCAGGAACACTGTTTACAAGTATTAGAGTTCACAACTTTGGGCTGTGTGTAATGAACTTCCTTTTTCTCTTCAGTCCTTTTGATCTCTGTGTTTTTGACACATGGACTCTCACATTCCTCATCAGAGTCTACTTTGTCAGTCTCATCTTCAACAACTATTTCTTTTTCACAAGGATCTATATTAATCTTTAATTCAGGTTCCTTTCTATCCTTGGTCTCTAACAAATCAGACTTAGGAGGTATGTAGTTGTTATTGTAGGGTGGAGGTGTGGTATTGTACCCTATCCCTACTTTCATCTTGTCATGGATTTGTGCTTTAATGATGGTGTCCATGGTTTTAGAAGCACAGGTAAACTTTTCAACATCAAGTTTAACCTTTTTAAGCTCTTCTTTTAACTTCTCATTCTCCTCCCCAGACACTTTCAGCTTAATCTCATACTCATTCTTTTCCCACTTCCAATAGTTAGTATCATAGTGGTGTTGAAGTTCATTAGCTTGAAAAGCTCTAATCTGTTCCTCAAACCTTTCTACAATCCTAACATAATCTTTCACATCTTTCTCTAGCCTTTTAAGGTCATCACACATACTCTGATTGTGATCCCTATATCTTTTAACAGCATCAATGCAAGCTTGAGAACAGAGTTTAGATTGTACCTCAGTGGGGATATCAGATACTTCTGCCATAAGAGCTTGATTCTGACAGGCTTCTTCAGCTTGATCACTCCAATCAAATCCCATTCCTTGTGAGAAACAAGGGCTTGAGAGGAGCTCCTGTTTTGGTTTCCATTTGGAGTCTGTGATCCTCCACTTCTGCATTCTCTGGCAAAGTGTCCCATCTTGTGACACTTATAACATTCAACCTTGGACTTGTCAAAGCCTGCACCATCTTCTCTTCTTTGGGAAAAGTTGTTTCTCCCAGTCCTTTTGATGAATTTCTTCACCCTCATTGATAGCATAGCCATCTGCCACTTGATGTCCATCTCTTCCAGATCATCAGCATTGATCTGCTCTAAATCATCATTGATTAGAGAAGAGTGGACATGACTAGAAAAGAATGCTTCTAGTACAGAATCTGTAGTCTTCTCTTGATTGGTTCCACTAGTAGAATTAACAGAACCTGCAGTATTAACAGAATCAGGATTAGCAGCAGTATCAGAGGATGAAGATAATAAAGCAGCATTATAAACAAATCCTGATGGCCTTTTCTTGGCTTCAACTTCAGCCTCAAATACTCTCAGATCATTGTAGAGGTCATCTAGCTCTTTGTCCTCCAATTGGTCATTCTGTCTGAATGAGACTGTGTACATGGTCCATTCTTCTCCCAATGATCTAAGGAACTTTCTATTGACATCATCAGCATCCATGTGTACACCCACAGTTGCTAATTCTCCAATTAACTTGTTAAATCTGTCAAAAGTTTGAGTCATAGACTCATTCTTTGCAGACATAAAGTTTTCATATTGTTGCCTGAGAATAGCCTTTTGATTTCTCTTTGTGCTCTTTGTGCCAGTAAATCTTTTCTCCAGAGCATTCCACAACATCTGTGCATCTGTGCAGTGTTGGAATTGATGTTGGTACTCATTAGGAATAGCCAAAAGCAGAGTGCTTAAGGCCTTCATCTCTGTTTGTCTTACTTTCTTTTCAGCATCTGTCTTGGGAGGAGGTCTCTTTCCATCTGCTCCAATCTTTCCTTCATTACATGGGCCATTTTCTATGATGTCCCATATGGCATAATCAGTAACAAGAATGTACTGCTTGATTCTTAGTTTCCACATGTCAAATTCATTGGGTTTGAGCATGGGAACCTTTGAAACAAGAGTACTGTGAGAATCCATTGAATTGTCCATAGTTTCTAAGATACCAAAGCTCTAATACCACTTGTCAGGATCGATTCTTAACAAGAATTAAACTTCTTAGAAACAGAATTTAGAGAATCTTGCGGAATAGAACTCTAAATCAATTAAAGAACAATCAATAGAAATTCAATAAACTGTATATATATCAAACTGTTATAACTCACAAGTTTTACACCAAACCTCAATCTTGTTGAACAGGCTCAACAAGACGATTTCTACTTCTCTAGAAATAGGATCTATGATCTTGAGGTTAATTCACTCTTGAATATCGAATTCTGTATACTATCTATCTTCTGTTTTTTTGTATCTTTCTAATAGTTATCTATCAATACTATTTATACAAAAGTAATTACAAGATAACTATAAAAAGTAAATTGATCTTCTGAATCTTCGTTAAACATATCTTGATCAATTCCTTATTTGTCTCCAAAAGCATCGCATCCCAAACTTATCAACTCAGCAGTATTAATGATGATTTGGCTCAGCAGCATTAACAACCTTCAGCAGTATTAACGATGATTTGGCTCAGCAGCATTAACAACCTTCAGCAGTATTAACCTTCACAGTCTTCAAGCAGTAGTAACTCAGCTCAGCAGTACTAACCATGTCTAGCAGTAGTAATTTGGTCTAGCAGCACTAACTTCGTCTAGCAGTACTAACTTCATCTAGCAGCATTAACTTCATCTAGCAGCAGTAACCTTGCCCAGCAGTAGTAACGAAGAACTGACAGTAGTAATGAAGACTTAGCAGTACTAACCATACTTAGCATATCTTCAGTTCCCAACACCTTTTCTCCAAGCTATGTTTGATGAATCTCAGAGTTCCAGAACAATATTTTGCCACTTCATCTGATCTGAAGAAAATCTTCTCTTTTCTGTCATTTCTCAAGAAAACTCCCAACTCTGGATATCTTACAACATTTCCACTCTTCAGAAGATTCAACTGTTCATGACCATTGTTTGGCTTTGAAAGATATACACATGGTCTTTGTATAGACAGAGCAATCTGAAAATCTGTATATGAATACCATCTCAGAATGTAAAACATAGCATCTCTTACTACAACCAATGCTCCTCTCTCCTTTTTATGTTTACTACAGTCTTTATTTGACAAAAGACTATACAGTCTGTAGAAATCTGTCACTAAGATCTTGTCAAAATCTGCCTCACTAAAGTAGTAGACTTTTCCATCTTCTCTCAATACTTCAAATGAATAATACTAATGTTTTCTAAACTTCTTAACACTCAATTTTCTTATTCCAGTGATTAAGAAATCTGAGTACACTGCTTCTTTTGGTTTTGCTAAGTATCTTGCCATCTCTGCACGAAGCCATTTATGTACATCTGTTCTATCATGATACACACTTAGAAAGTTTACTTCTTTTGGTTGAAAGAAGTTAGGAAGAGCATACTCCAGAAAGTAACCATTAACATCAACAGGTATTTCTTCTTCATTAGCCTCAGACTTTTCTGGCTGATCTGCATCTTTCATTTTAACATCTTGTGAAGACACATCTGGAATATCTTCTTCAATCTCTTCTGAATAAACTACATTTACCTCATACTCAGCAGGGAATACAAAATCTTTATGTAACAGCTTCTTTGGGTTTTCTTCTGAGAGCATCCATTCACTGCAGTCTTTGATTCTTATTCTGAGATCCAACCTCTCTTTGATATGCACTTTGCATTTTTGTTTCAGAACTGCTTTCTCACCCTCAGCATTTACAGCCATTTCTATTAACAAGTATTGTAAAGTAGCATTACTGTACTTCACCAGTTCATTTAATCTGAAAAACATTCTTACTCCAGAGACTATGTACACAAAACCATCATTTTCAACTCCTTCAGTAAAGAATCCACGACCTCCAATTTCATGAATAGGCTTTTTGATTGGTTTGCTCAAGTTACATTTCTCTTTCCCTGCTTCAATTGCCAACTGAAAATCATAGAAGTACATATTTCTGACATAAATCCCCATAATTCTTCTGCATTCAAGTTCTATCCAAGATTCTTCAGTACCAGCAAAGAACTTTACCAGAAACAATTGATCTTTCAAAAACAATCTATGAAAGTTAAAACTTGTCATGCTAACCTTCAGATTTCCTTCCTTCTGAACTATCACACTTACATACTTTAGCCCATCAAACTCATCAGTCTGAAACTCTAGTACTTTCACAATTGCTTTCTGAACATGTAGTCTTTCATCAGGTTTTTTGAATCTGTTAGAAGCTTCCACATAAATCATCTGAATTCTTTCATCCAAGAACCCATCAATAAAGTTCTCAATTATTACTGAGTCATCTTCGTAGTAGTAGATATTCTCATATGTTTCTTCTGTAAAGATATCTTTAATGAAATGTTTAGTCAGAGGAGTATCACTCTGACTGATAATGAAATCACATAAAGGTTCTTTTAATACTGGTAATTCAATCCTAGGAATCACAATGGGTCTTCTGTACACATACTCCAAAGGCATGAAGTAGTTTTCAACTCTTTCATATTCTCCACTAAGAACATTTAACTCATCCAGAAAATGAAGTTCAAAATTATCTTGAAAACTACTTGTGTATCCAACTAAGTGATCCTCTTCTCCCAACAAATCAATAGGTCTCACTATCTTCATAATTCTTTGAATTTTCTGAACATTAAGAGCTCTGACCAACTCACTATGCATCCTCTTTATCAAGACCTCATTCAACCTTCTTTCTTCCATCTCAGAATTAAGAAGCTCAATTCTGGCATAAGGTACAATTTATGTACAAGTGTTCACTTCAGATCTTTCAATCAAACTTTCCTTAGAAATATCTGCCATACTGATCTCACAACCTTCTTCAGAAGAATCTGTCACTACTTCTTCTGCCATCACATTATGATCTGTCATTATAACTTCATCTGACCCAAAGATACTTGATACATCTGCTTCACCCGTCTTATCAACTATATCCATAACCTCAGTTTCATTTGAATTCACTTCAACTTCTATATCCAGATCCAATTCCTCTGTCACATTATCAGTTTCCATTTCTACTTCAGTGTCTGAACTTATTTAATGAATGCTTATTTCCTTTTGAACCTCTGCTGATTTCTCAACAATTGCTGATTCTTCAAAAACAACCTTTTCTGAGTTCTGAACATCTGCATCTGCTAACTCCATATCTGCAAACTCAAAATCTGTCACTCCAATATCTGCCGACTTTTCAACATTTTCAAACTCACCAGTGCTTTGTTTTTCTAACTCAGTACTTATCTTTTGTCTTTTCTCCCCCTTTTGATGATCATGAGGATCATTATCATCAAACTTTCTTTTGGACTGAGGTGATCCTGATTCAGGTTCTGCAACCGACAAAGGCATGATGGCTAAGGGTTGTGAAACATTGGCCAGATTAGAACTGATTACTTTCACAAGAGAAGTCTGTAAATCCTTTATATTCTTCAGAAGATCCTTTTGAAATTCTGTCATATTATCCTTGATCTCCTTTTTGTGAGATTCCAAGGACTCTTTCATTCCATCCACTTTTTGTTCAACAGACTTTGCTTTGCCTTCCAACAGATTTTTGAGATCCTTTACCTCATTTTTCAAATATTCAACAGTATTCTCCAATTTCTCAACTTTCTCCCCCAACACTTGATTTTGTTTCTGAATCTTTTCAAATTCAGAAGGTTTTAACAGTGAACCTGGATCAACAAATGACCCAGTTTTCAAGTGTTCAGAGAACTCTTGGCTTGTAGGTGCCACAGAGACACCATGTACCACAAAGGCACTGTGTAATGAAGCTTTTGAGATGTTCACTTCACCAGGACTTCCATCCAATCCTTGACAACCAATAATAGGAATGTCTATGGATGTTGATACAGGAATACGAAATTCCTGTGATGTGCTAGTGTGAAAAGGAATTTCAGGCTCAATTAGGATATTACTGTGCAATCCAGACTCAAAGTGTTGAAAAATAGGTTGGGATTTATCACCTCCCTCCAAATGAGTTTGGGATGGTTCCCCTGTTTGTTTTGAAACAGCAGCATGTAGAAATGCTTCTGAGTGGCTAGGGATGGGTTGTTCAAGTTCCACCACGGGCTCCATGGTGTTTTCTTCAATGTTGGTCACCAAGGGTTGTGAACCAACAGTAGATGTGGTTGCCCGGATTAAGTTGGCTGGATCAGAATTATCTCTTTCTATTTCAAATTCTGTTAACATTCTCTCATTCTCACCACTCTCTTTCTGTTTTCACTTTCATTTCTAGCCAAGCTCTCTGAATTTTCCCTCTCTATTCTCTCAGAATGCTCTCCCCCTTGAACATTCTCCCCCTCTCTATTTTGAATAGACCCCTCACCTCTCAACTCAGGTTGTTCCTCATGGGTAGGGGCTTGAGGTTGTTCAAGTCCCATTGAGGTGCAATATGCTTTTAATAACTCACTTTCCCTTGGAATGTATTGCCTAAGTGACCTTGGAAGAGGTCTGTGATTTGGAAAATTTTCAAGTTTCAGAGCAGAAATCATTTTACCCATATAGAAGATTGGCCCATGCTCCTCATTTGATCTTCTTGGAATGTTTCTATCTTGATCATTGCATGCCATATTACCAACTGCCAATATCTCTGATAAGGTATGTATGTGAGTATCTTATCCTTTGTTTTTCCTTATACTGCCTTCTGATTCCTCTCAAAAGTATTCTTCATATCTTCCCATAAAATAGAAACATAGTCATAATGCCTATTCTTTACTAACCCATGAAAGATCTGCAAAATCTGCTTTGAACCTTGATCTAGTGAACTGTTCTTCCCAGAAAGACATTTGTTGATTATATTGAAAAAACATGCCTAAATTGGTGGCAATTTGTTCCTTCTGAACAGGCTTAGAGTCTTCAAGTCTTCATTATACCCTAATCTTCTAACTTCAGCTAATAATTCCTCTATTAATGGAGAATCTTCAAAATCTAATCTCCCCTGTAAATCGTCCTTTTCTGGTAGCCTCAGCTTTGTTCTCATAAACTGTATATTCAAAGTTACAGTGACTCCCCCTATCTCAGATACAAAATTGTTACCTTGTAACTCCAAATGCTTCCACCACTGTTGGATATACTGAACAGGAACCGATTTCTTCATTGTAAACCATTTCTTAAAAGGATGGTATTTCAGTAATTCTATGATTATCCTATGTTCTTTCTTAAACCTAGTTTCATCAAGTATTAACACACAGTTGATTTCAATCAACTGCAAATACTCACTCTCAGGAACAATCCTCTCACCAGAATTAGATCTTCCAGACATTACTGACCTAACCGCACTTTGTTCATGTTGAATGTTTTCATTTCCCCCATCTATATCTCCTTCAGATTCAACCATATGTTCATCCCCTGCTTCTTCTTCAACATTTTCTAGTACAATATTTTCTCC
This sequence comes from Saussurea involucrata, assembly GCA_033807775.1. NCBI lineage: Eukaryota > Viridiplantae > Streptophyta > Magnoliopsida > Asterales > Asteraceae > Saussurea > Saussurea involucrata. Next base: position 60,817,127 of record CM066319.1, on the reverse strand, counting down.
TATTGCCCCTTCTTCTACAACTCTATTTTCAGGCCTCTGTACTTCATCATCCTCTGAATCTGACGAGGATTCCATCAATGATTTTTCAGAGTGTAAGGAAATAGGTTTACTTCTTCTCGAACCAGACGTGATTGTAATTTGGAATATTGAAAGAAAACAGAATCGAAGAACTCAGGAATTGTGCGTTTCTCACTTTTCGCTCTTGGAATTCAAATAAAATTTGAAAGAGGGATTTCAAGGTCTATTTAAAATCCGCGAAGCTGAAAGGTTTTAACGGAGAAAAGTTACTTTTTGTCAGAGTTATAACGAATTCAAACACTGTGAAATGCCACAGAAGATATTAAAAAGAAACGTGGCAAGTTCAAAGAATAAGAAGCTGACACGTGTTATTGGATAGAAATTAATACAAGTTAAAAGTTCTGAATAACACGCTCAGAGTTCTGAGAATGCATACTCAGAAGTTCTGAGTACACAGTTCAGAAGAAATTCCCTTAGAACCAAAATTCATTTAAAATCAACTTCTGATTATATAAAAACATTTAATCATCCAGAAGTAGTTTGAACAGATAGAAAATTATTTTATCATCAAAGTTCTGTCCTTTTGATGATTTGTAATTTCTGAAAGCATTTAAAATCTAACATCTGATCTTGAAAAATATTTTAAGGGTTCAGAAGTAGTTTGAACAAGTGAAAAAGGTTTATCATTGAAAGCTTGTTCCCCTTAGAATGATTAGTTATGAGATAAGAATATACAAACCTTATAAGCACCTCAGAACGATATCTGAATGATTTCAATGCTCCCCCTTGACTTTAGCATATACTCAAACACATATTATAAGGAATAATAAAAAAACAGAAAGATCTTAACAACATATTGAAATATTTGTAATTTTCAGAAATGTGTTCTGAAAGGTAGTCAGAAGTTCTGATTAACCTATTCAGAAGTAAAGAGTTTGAAGTTAGATTTCTGAAGTATTGACTCAGAAGTTCTGAACTCAAGACTCAGAAGTTCTGAACTCAAGAGTCAGAATTCTGATTAAGAGAGTCAGAGTTCTGAGAGCCCTACTCAGAATCTCACTTACAAAAATTTTTATTTCTGAAAAATAACAAATATGTTCAATTAGTCAAATTAAGCATTCCTATTTTACATATGAGAAAAGTGAACCTTTTGTGATCAAGTGGCTTTGTGAACAAGTCAGCCAATAGATACTTTGTGTGCACAAAGTGCATTTCAATTGGTCCCTTTTCTACACAGTCCTTAATAAAATGATATCTTACATCAATATGCTTGGTCTTTGAGTGTTGGACAGGATTCTGAGTTATTGCAATGGGCACTCTCTGAATCACAATATATGGGAATTTTGTTGAGTTGATATCCATAGTCCATGAGTTGTGTTCTCATCCACAAGGTTTTAGAGCAACAAGCAGCAGCAGCTACATACTCTGCTTCAGTAGTGGATGCGGACACACAATTTTGCTTCTTTGAAGCCCAACTCACTATCTTGTCTCCCAGAAAATGACAAGCACCAGAAGTACTTTTCCTGTCCAATTTACTTCCTGCATGATCAGCATCAGTGAAAGCAATTAGTTTGAAATCAGTTTCTTTAGGATACCAAAGGCCCAAATCAGGTGAACCTTTAAGATATCTTAAGATCCTTTTAACAGCTAGCATATGAGAATCCTTTGGATTAGATTGAAATCTAGCACAGAAGCATGTAGCAAACATGATATCTGGTCTACTTGTAGTCAGATAAAGTAGAGAACCAATCATGCCTCTATAAACCTTCATATCTGCTGAAACTCCAGAATGATCAACATCTAACTTGACATTTGTTGCCATTGGTGTTCTCATAGAAGCACAATCAGACATTTTAATCTTCTTTAAAATATCTTTTACATATTTTCCTTGATTTATGAAAATTCCATTTGACAATTGTTTTACTTGAAAACCAAGTAAAAAGTTCAATTCTCCCATCATGCTCATTTCATATTCTTATTCCATGACTTTTGAGAATTCAGTACATAATTCTGCACTTGTAGAACCAAATATGATATCATCTACATATATCTGAATTAATATCAAATCATCACCCTTTTTCTTTAGAAACATAGTAGTGTCAATTTTAC